>OW388085.2:17374666-17974666 GCA_936449025.2 Sarcophaga subvicina | reverse complement strand
AAAGGGGCAACATTTTTAAAAGAAAAGAAAATGAACTAATATGGATAAAAAAAATAAATTTTTATTGGATTTTGTAATGTACATTAGCAAACATATAATAAGTTTATTTTTTAATAATTTTTCCAATTTTTAAAATAGAAAAAATTTTTTAGCCAAAAATTAATAAGCCTAAACAAAAATTCTAATTTTTTTTAAATTATATGTTCTGTTTTATTTTTTGATTGAATTTCATTCAAATTTATGATTTTTAAATTTATAAAAATTCCATTAAATAAAAATTTTTTTGCTAACCCACTAGATAATAATACAAAACACAAAACAAAACTATTATTATAACTAAAAAACAGTTCATTAAAGATAAATAAAAAATTATACAAAATTGCGTATTTTGTAACAAATTAAAAAAAATAACAAAAAATATAATATATATTTTAAAATAAAAAAACAATTCAAAATTATACAAAATTACTAATTATATTTCAAATAATTAATATGATAAGACTTAGAGTACATAGTATTTGGAAAATTTTTGTATTAAACAAATTGAGACCATAAAGTAAAACATAAATACTAATTTTGTTACAACGGTTCATTTTAGAAGTAAATAGAAACATTTTGTAATAAGTTAAATATGATATATAGTTGTACATTTTATATTATGTTATTTATTTATATGTCATAATATATCACAATTTTATGAAAAAATATATCATAATGGCAGGCACATTTTTTATAACTTTATTGTTCAGGCAGGGAAAATAAAAATTCTGAAATTTAGATTTTTTTCAAAACAAAACAACAAAAATAATCAAATTACACAAACTAGATTATAGATTATTCAATAGACTAATGAATAGAATAGTTTATAAGTTATTTAATACACCAGTACATAAACTAGTAGTAGTCTATAAAATAGTCGATCGAATAAACCATTGACTAATACAGTTGATTAATTCATGGTCTATTTAAAAAACTAGTTCAAATGCTATTTAAAAGACCACAGAAGTCAATAGACTGGTCAATATATTTTATCATATACTAGTATAATATATTTACTACTCTATAGACTACTACACATATATGTGGACTGGTCTATTAAATAGCCTTTGAACTAGTTTCTTAAATAGTCTATGAACTAGTCTACTAGTCTTTGAACTGGTGTATTAAATAACCTATAAATCCACTCTATATTGACTAACAATCTACTCTATATTGTTCAACAACAATTAAACAAGTCTATAAACTAGTCTGTGTAATTTATTCGTAATTCTATGAAATACTTAGAAATTAGGATGCAACGATATTTCTCAATGTCAAGAAGGACTATATTACTTAATTTTCCATGATTGTTTTGGTTTATATATTTTACAAAATGAGTTTTAATATATATTTCATAGTTATATTAGTATATTTACATTCGATTAAATTATTTTTTTGATAAATTACTTCTGTACTTTTTTATAAGTTCATCGTCAGGCACCCAATTTTCCAGGTCCATGTGACCACTCTTAACTTATTTTTCATTAATGTTAGTTACGAAAAAAAATTTTTCTGCCGACGCACTACTATGTGGCAAAGTAAATACGTAAGTAACAAATTCATATAAGTTAGGATACAAATAATTATTTAGCATATTTTTTAATTTACAAATTTTATGCCAAAATTCTTCTGGATTTGTAATTTTAAAAATATTTTCATATGATTTATCATTAATTTTGGTTTCTAATACTTTTAATTCTTGTATAAATATATCAGGTTTACTTTTTCTGAAAAAGGGGAAAAAAGGGTCAAAAATCTTGAAAAGTGTCAGATTTAGTTCATTTTAGTAAGGGGGCACAAAAAGTGGCGGGGTCGCTGAAAAAGTGTCAAATTGCGACTTTAGTCGCTCAACGGTAACGCTGGTTTCGAGATCAATAACTCCATACAAATTTAGGAGCATGCATAGCTGTAAAAGAGTAAAAACATTGCAGAATTGTTAAATGAATTGTGTGCGATCGGTCTTTAGGTTTGTAACATGTATTATGAAAAGGTAATGCTTTTTAATGTGTATGTGTGTTTGTGTGTGTTAAAATTTGGGAGAATGCATATCTGGAAAAGAATTAAACCATTTTTATTTTCAATTTTTCCCTACAAATTTGGGATCATACCTGCTTTTTGTTGGTCCTTTCATTTGTATTGCTTTTCAAACGAATGGTTGGACGGACAGAATGAGTGTGTGCACGTTTCCTCATCTACATCCCAGAGTACAAGTAGACTGTAATGTGAAAATGTATATACGTATGTACGAATGTTTGGACGGACAGAATGAGTGTGTGCGTAACATGTAATGTGTATGATCGTTTTTTTTTAATAGTAAATTCTTGACACGCACTGCTCATGATCGCAGGTAGAAGAAATAGAAATATAAACTAATAAGAAAGCGTAGGTTGGTTGTGCGGTTGTTTTTAATTTTATGAGAAAGAAATGTATAGTTTTTTTTTCACGCATAAGTATAAGTAATATCTGTTTTCACATAATTGAATTTACTGATTGATCTACAACACCCCAGAGTATAAATAGACTTGCTTTTAAGGATTTAGAATTTTTTAGTTTTACTGTTTTAAATAAATGAAATTATAGAATAAAGGGATTAATTAAAACAAATTAGTTTTTTATTTTTTGAAAATTTTATTAATTTCTTTTTTCAGATTTTTACAGATTCGAATTTAAAAATACGTTTATACAGATTAAATAACTTAAGTGTTAACAAATATTGTGTATAGAATGTTTGACATCGACAAATGTTGAAAGATTGTGAATAAGTATTTTCACAATAATACAAACGTATGACATTAATACATAAAAATGGATTACTTATTTTACTAATGTTACATATTCTTAGTTCATTTATAAGTTTCATAAATAAATCTATATGTTTTATTAATAGTTCTTCCAATTCAGCTGATGTTACCATTTTTGTTCCCCTTCTTTAAAAATTTAATAGTAGGTTGTGTTAGTGCGGGACGATGTACTCTGAATTATTTCATTTTAATTTATATTTATTGAATAAAAATTTTAAACACAAGTGCCCACAATTAAATGTATTAAATTTTTGTTTTCGTTCATAATTATATTCAATAGGAAATTTTAAGTAGTTGACAATCTCAAGTGGTGGTTGTAAGTTTCCAAAGCTATCAAAGTATTCCTTATAGTTGTGGTTTTTATAATATGCTACCCAATGTGTTCCCATACCATTTGAATCATCTAAATTAACAATGCCGCATTCTTGTTTGAATGGTTTTTCAGGTAAAGAATCACGCATGAAAACACCCCTAAAATGTTTGAGATGTCTTCCATATTTATTCAAATCCAAATCTGTTAATGGGCGATTGGGTAGGTTATTTAATAGTTTTTTGGAGCTGGATTATAGTAGAGACCATATCCAGTTTTATATGGTTTGAGGTACAACCCTTTACCCATTGCAATTGATTCCATATATCTATTATGACGGTTAGTTTCAGCCAATTGTTCTTTTCCATTTTTAATACCATTTACTGCTTTGACAATAGCAGATCCTCCACTTGACAAACCACCAAGCGCTGACAATGCTGTTAGTACGGGAATAAGTGGAAGAAATCCTCCAATTTTCGGTACAGGTATAACTCTCGGTATTATAATGTCTGCTCGCTTTTTCCCTTTAAAATTTGAATGAATAGCCTTTTGAGCTATTTTAACAGCATCATTTATATCAAGGGGTTTCTGTTCTTTCAATTGTTTTAAAGTTTTTCTCACAGTAGCTGTGAATAATTTCTTATTACACTTATTCATTTTTCCTTTTCTCATTCTTTTTGAATTTTTTCTTTTCTTATGTCTCTGCTCCTTCAAACCTAATCCAAATTTCACTTTAGCTTTCATAGCGTTTGTCACAAACCACGCGTTAGCACGTTCTTTAATATCACTATCTTTAGATTTAACTCGTTGCCAGGCTTTTTCAGCTAATATTTGATCTGCTTGATGTCTTGTGTCTATATCTTTTGATTGTGAATATGCAATATCATGCTCTCTACAAGCTGGGTCTAATAAATTTATACCCTTATCTCCTCTTGCTAAACGTTTTTCAAGTTTTGTACCAGGTCCACAAAACTGATAACCAGGTAGATGTAATTCAACAGATACTTTATTTATTAAGTTGTTTACAAATCCTCTTCTCATCTTACACTGGCTAAGGTTTTGTTTTGACTGTAGATTATAACAAATTTTTTTCGTTACTTTTATACCTCTTCGCAAAAATAGCTGAAATCAAGACGATCTCCTATATATACAGCGATTTATATGATTTCAGTATGTTAATTTTTTGATATTGATTTTGATCTGCTTTGTATCTGATCACGATCTACTTTATATCTGATCACGATCTGCTTTGTATGTGCTCACGATCTACTTTATATCTGATAACGATCTACTTTTTTGGTTTTTGGTTTAGTCTATTTTATTTTAATTTTTTTTTTTATTATTATTTTTTTTTGACATTATTATGTTTTAGGTAAACATGTTCTACCTCAATGTTTAAATTGTTTATTTGATCAACTAGATCATCATGTATTTGTGTTATATATATATATTTTTTTTGTGTTTATGATTATATTTATTGAAACCTTCTCCAAATTTATTAATATAAGATATTTTTTCACTCTTCTAATAAATTATGTTAGCTTCTTTAAGTTCTTCGATAATAGAGATTATTTCGTTTTGATGATTGTTGTGACCAGAACCTTCCGATGAAAGAAGTAAACGTAGTCTGTCAACTAGTTCATTAGGATCATCCCAATGTATGTAATTTGATTTCAGATTATTTTGTAATTTTAGCATTAAACCACTGCCTTTTGTTAAAATGTTTGTTGTTGTTTCGAATAAATGTTTAATTATTCGTATATATTTGAAGGCTCGTGTTCCTTTCACTCGTTCATTAGGTTCATAGCGACGTTTATGTGCATTGGTATTAATTAAAATCTCTTTATATTTTTTCAAATCATTTTTAGAATAATGGAGATGTTTTTTATGAAATACTAGTTCAAATAATCCAGGCGTCATTTTCAATTTCATATTCCCTATCTGCATAGTATTATCTCTATTAAATATTAATTTTTCCTTGCCATATCTCCAACTACCGTCTACATCTTGACTAAAACCATAAATTTTATCCAATTGCTTATTATTAATAAGTGTTTGTATATTTTCAAATAATGGAGAGCTTTTCGTCAGCTTTAAACATTGTTTTCTTTCCAAGTTTTTGATACATGTACTTGATACAGGTCTATTATGGTCATAGTTTTTTTCACCATCATTATCATCAGTTGAAATATTTTCATACTGAAAATCGTTATTATCACCGTTTACATCATCGTAATCATCGTCATCATCAATAGTGTTGTCTATATCCTTATGCTTATCTTCAAGTTTTCCGATGATTTCATTATCAGCATTTACGTCATAATAATCGTCATCATCATCAATAGTGTTGTCTGTATCCTTATGCTTATCTTCGAGTTTTTCCAATGATTTCATTATCACCATTTACGTCATAATAATCTTCCTCATCATCTATAGTGTTGTCTACATCCTTATGCTTATGTTCAAGTTTTGGGATGTTTTCATTATCATCATTTACATCATCATAATCATCGTCATCATTAATAGTGTTGTCTATATCCTTATATTTATCTTTAAGTTTTCCAATGATTTTTTTAAGTGGTTTTGTTATTGGTTGAAAGGTATCTTCTAATAAATTAACTCTATCTATTTGATTCAGTTTCGTATTTTTTAACTTTTTCTTTAGAACAGCCCTTGTCTTTACAAGATCTTCCAACACTTTATTATGGTAATTTTTAGACATTATAATAATTTTTTACATTGATTTTGATCTGGTTATGATCTGCTTGCTATCTGATTATGATCTGCTTTGTATCTGATTACGATCTGCTTTATATCCGATCACGAACTGCTTGCTATCTGTTCACGATCTGATTTATACCTGATCACGATCTGCTTGATGGCTTGGATCTATATCCTTTGATTTTGAGTACGATATATCGTGGTTTCTACAGTCTGCATCCAATAAATTATTCCTTTATTTCCTATATTCTTGCTATTCGTTTTTGAAGTTTTGTACCAGGTCCACAAAACTGATAACCAGGTGGATGTAATTCAACATATATTTTGTTTATTAAGTTGTCTACAAATCTTCTTCCAATCTTACACTGATTAGGTGTTTTTCTTTTGACTGTAGTTTATAACCATTTTTTTCATTACTTTCATACCTCTTCGCATGAAACACTACACCAGCTATACTAGCAAGCTATACCAGCTATACCTGCTATACCAGCTATACCAGCTATATCAGCTATACCAGCTATACTAGCAAGCTATACAATCTGTACTAGCTATACTAGCAAGCTGTACTAGCTATACTAGCAAGCTGTACAATCTGTACTAGCTATACTAGCAAGCTATACAATCTGTACTAGCTATACTAGCAAGCTGTACAATCTGTACTAGCTATACTAGCAAGCTGTACTAGCTATACTAGCAAGCTATACCTGCTACACCAGCTATACCAGCTGTACCAGCTATATCATCTATACCTGCTATAGCAGATATACCTGCTATACCAGCTATACCTGCTATACCAGCTATATCAGCTATATCAGCTATACCTGCTATACCAGCTATACCAGCTGTACCAGCTATATCAGCTATACCTGCTATACCAGCTATACCAGCTGTACCAGCTATATCAGCTATACCTGCTATACCAACTATACGAGCTATACCAGCTATACCAGCTATACCAGCTGTACCAGCTGTACCAGCTATCGCTACTACTATAGCAGGTATAGCTGGTATAGCTTATATAGCTGGTACAGCTGGTATAGCTGGTGTAGCTGATATAGCTTGCTATAGCTGGTATTGCTGATGTAGCTGCTATAGCTGGTATAGTTGGTATAGCAGGTATAGCTGGTATAGCTGGTATAGCTGATATAGCTGGTACAGCTGGTATAGCTGGTATAGCAGGTATAGCTGATATAGCTGGTACAGCTGGTATAGCTGGTATAGCTGGTATAGCTGGTATAGCTCGTATAGTTGGTATAGCAGGTATAGCTGATATAGCTGGTACAGCTGGTATAGCTGGTATAGCTGGTATAGCTGGTATAGCTCGTATAGTTGGTATAGCAGGTATAGCTGATATAGCTGGTACAGCTGGTATAGCTGGTATAGCAGGTATAGCTGATATAGCTGGTACAGCTGGTATAGCTGGTATAGCAGGTATAGCTGATATAGCTGATATAGCTGGTATAGCAGGTATAGCTGGTATAGCAGGTATAGATGATATAGCTGGTACAGCTGGTATAGCTGGTGTAGCAGGTATAGCTTGCTAGTATAGCTAGTACAGCTTGCTAGTATAGCTAGTACAGATTGTACAGCTTGCTAGTATAGCTAGTACAGATTGTATAGCTTGCTAGTATAGCTAGTACAGATTGTACAGCTTGCTAGTATAGCTAGTACAGCTTGCTAGTATAGCTAGTACAGCTTGCTAGTATAGCTAGTACAGATTGTACAGCTTGCTAGTATAGCTGGTATAGCTGATATAGCTGGTATAGCTGGTATAGCAGGTATAGCTGGTATAGCTTGCTAGTATAGCTGGTGTAGTGTTTCATGCGAAGAGGTATGAAAGTAATGAAAAAAATGGTTATAAACTACAGTCAAAAGAAAAACACCTAATCAGTGTAAGATTGGAAGAAGATTTGTAGACAACTTAATAAACAAAATATATGTTGAATTACATCCACTTGGTTATCAGTTTTGTGGACCTGATACAAAACTTCAAAACGAATAGCAAGACTAAAGGAAATAAAGGAATAATTTATTGGATGCAGATTGTAGAAAGCACGATATAGCGTACTCAAAATCAATGAATATAGACCCAAGCCATCAAGCAGATCGTGATCAGGTATAAATCAGATCGTGACCAGATACCAAGCAGTTCGTGATCAGATATAAAGCAGATCGTAATCAGATACAAAGCAGATCATAATCAGATAGCGAGCAGATCATAACCAGATCAAATTCAATAAAAAAATTATTATAATGTCTAAAAATTACCATAATAAAGTGTTGGAAGATCTTGTAAAGACAAGGGCTGTTCTAAAGAAAAAGTTAAAAAATATTAAACTGAATCAAATAGATAGAGTTAATTTATTAGAAGATGCCTTTCAACCAATAACAAAACCACTTAAAAAAATCATTGGAAAACTTAAAGATAAATATAAGGATATAGACAACACTATTAATGATGACGATGATTATGATGATGTAAATGATGATAATGAAAACATCCCAAAACTTGAACATAAGCATAAGGATGTAGACAACACTATAGATGATGAGGAAGATTATTATGACGTAAATGGTGATAATGAAATCATTGGAAAACTCGAAGATAAGCATAAGGATACAGACAACACTATTGATGATGATGACGATTATTATGACGTAAATGCTGATAATGAAATCATCGGAAAACTTGAAGATAAGCATAAGGATATAGACAACACTATTGATGATGACGATGATTACGATGATGTAAACGGTGATAATAACGATTTTCAGTATGAAAATATTTCAACTGATGATAATGATGATGAAAAAAACTATAACCATAATAGACCAGTATCAAGTACATGTATCAAGAACTTGAAAAGAAAACAATGTTTAAAGCTGACGAAAAGCTCTCCATTATTTGAAAATATACAAACACTTATTAATAATAAGCAATTGGATAAAATTTATGGTTTTAATCAAGATATAGACGGTAGTTGGAGATATGGCAAGGAAAAATTAATATTTAATAGAGATAATACTATGCAGATAGGGAATATGAAATTGAAAATGACGCCTGGATTATTTGAACTAGTATTTCATAAAAAACATCTCCATTATTCTAAAAATGATTTGAAAAAATATAAAGAGATTTTAATTAATACCAATGCACATAAACGTCGCTATGAACCTAATGAACGAGTGAAAGGAACACGAGCCTTCAAATATATACGAATAATTAAACATTTATTCGAAACAACAACAAACATTTTAACAAAAGGCAGTGGTTTAATGCTAAAATTACAAAATAATCTGAAATCAAATTACATACATTGGGATGATCCTAATGAACTAGTTGACAGACTACGTTTACTTCTTTCATCGGAAGGTTCTGGTCACAACAATCATCAAAACGAAATAATCTCTATTATCGAAGAACTTAAAGAAGCTAACATAATTTATTAGAAGAGTGAAAGAAATATCTTATATTAATAAATTTGGAGAAGGTTTTAATAAATATAACCATAAAAACAAAAATATCGTAATCGAAAAATATATAACACAAATACATGATGATCTAGCTGATCAAATAAACAATTTAAACATTGAGGTAGAACATGTTTACCTAAAACATGGTAATGTCAAAAAAAAAATTAAAATAAAATAGACAAAACCAAAAACCAAAAAAATTGGTCGTTATCAGATATAAAGTAGATCGTGAGCAGATACAAAGCAGATCGTGATCAGATGTAAAGTATATCGTGATCAGATACAAAGCAGATCAAAATCAATATCAAAAAATTAACATACTGAAATCATATAAATTGCTGCATATATAGGAGATCGTCTTGGTTTCAGCTATTTTTGCGAAGAGGTATAAAAGTAACGAAAAAAAAAATTTGTTATAATCTAGGGTCAAAACAAAACCTCAGCCAGTGTAAGATGAGAAGAGGATTTGTAAACAACTTAATAAATAAAGTACCTGTTGAATTACATCTACCTGGTTATCAGTTTTGTGGACCTGGTACAAAACTTGAAAAACGTTTAGCAAGAGGAGATAAGGGTATAAATTTATTAGACGCAGCTTGTAGAGAGCACGATATTGCATATTCACAATCAAAAGATATAGACACAAGACATCAAGCAGATCAAATATTAGCTGAAAAAGCCTGGCAACGAGTTAAATCTAAAGATAGTGATATTAAAGAACGTGCTAACGCGTGGTTTGTGACAAACGCTATGAAAGCTAAAGTGAAATTTGGATTAGGTTTGAAGGAGCAGAGACATAAGAAAAGAAAAAATTCAAAAAGAATGAGAAAAGGAAAAATGAATAAGTGTAATAAGAAATTATTCACAGCTACTGTGAGAAAAACTTTAAAACAATTGAAAGAACAGAAACCACTTGATATAAATGATGCTGTTAAAATAGCTCAAAAGGCTATTCATTCAAATTTTAAAGGGAAAAAGAGAGCAGACATTATAATACCGAGAGTTATACCTGTACCGAAAATTGGAGGATTTCTTCCACTTATTCCCGTACTAACAGCATTGTCAGCGCTTGGTGGTTTGGCAAGTGGAGGATCCGCTATTGTCAAAGCAGTAAGTGCTATCAAAAATGGAAAAGAACAATTAGCTGAAGCTAACCGTCATAATAGATATATGGAATCAATTGCAATGGGTAAAGGGTTGTACCTCAAACCATATAAAACTGGATATGGTCTCTACTATAGTCCAGCTCCAAAAAACTATTAGATGACCTTCCCAATCGCCCATTAACAGATTTGGATTTGAATAAATATGGAAGACATCTCAAACATTTTAGGGGTGTTTTCATGCGTGATTCTTTACCTGAAAAACCATTCAAACAAGAATGCGGCATTGTTAATTTAGATGATTCAAATGGTATGGGAACACATTGGGTAGCATATTATAAAAACCACAACTATAAGGAATACTTTGATAGCTTTGGAAACTTACAACCACCACTTGAGATTGTCAACTACTTAAAATTTCCTATTGAATATAATTATGAACGAAAACAAAAATTTAATACATTTAATTGTGGGCACTTGTGTTTAAAATTTTTATTCAATAAATATAAATTAAAATGAAATAATTCAGAGTACATCGTCCCGCACTAACACAACCTACTATTAAATTTTTAAAGAAGGGGAACAAAAATGGTAACATCAGCTGAATTGGAAGAACTATTAATAAAACATATAGATTTATTTATGAAACTTATAAATGAACTAAGAATATGTAACATTAGTAAAATAAGTAATCCATTTTTATGTATTAATATGTCATACGTTTGTATTATTGTGAAAATACTTATTCACAATCTTTCAACATTTGTCGATGTCAAACATTCGATACACAATATTTGTTAACACTTAAGTTATTTAATCTGTATAAACGTATTTTTAAATTCGAATCTGTAAAAATCTGAAAAAAGAAATTAATAAAATTTTCAAAAAATAAAAAACTAATTTGTTTTAATTAATCCCTTTATTCTATAATTTCATTTATTTAAAACAGTAAAACTAAAAAATTCTAAATCCTTAAAAGCAAGTCTATTTATACTCTGGGGTGTTGTAGATCAATCAGTAAATTCAATTATGTGAAAACAGATATTACTTATACTTATACGTGAAAAAAAACTATACATTTCTTTCTCATCAAATTAAAAACAACCGCACAACCAACCTACCCTTTCTTATTAGTTTATATTTCTATTTCTTCTACCTGTGATCATGAGCAGTGCGTGTCAAGAATTTACTATTAAAAAAAAAACGATCATACACATTACATGTTACGCACACACTCATTCTGTCCGTCCAAACATTCGTACATACGTATATACATTTTCACATTACAGTCTACTTGTACTCTGGGATGTAGATGAGGAAACGTGCACACACTCATTCTGTCCGTCCAACCATTCGTTTGAAAAGCAATACAAATGAAAGGACCAACAAAAAGCAGGTATGATCCCAAATTTGTAGGGAAAAATTGAAAATAAAAATGATTTAATTCTTTTCCAGATATGCATTCTCCCAAATTTTAACACACACAAACACACATACACATTAAAAAGCATTACCTTTTCATAATACATGTTACAAACCTAAAGACCGATCGCACACAATTCATTTAACAATTCTGCAATGTTTTTACTCTTTTACAGCTATGCATGCTCCTAAATTTGTATGGAGTTATTGATCTCGAAACGCCATAAACATACTACTTACCTTCCGATACATTTGACTGCATTCAGCGTAAGATAGGTTCAGATACGGCTGGCAAATTCGGGAGTTGCAAGGTGATATAATGGGATATCTCGGGATATTTGCGGACTGCTTTTGACCGCCAATGCCGACAATTTCAAAATGAGATATTTGATAGGGGAGTTGAAGTCGGCTTCTAATTTTTTCCGTTAAGAATGTTCGCCGAGATCCTGGGTTATTAGGAGTTCGAATGGTGAAAAGTTCACATTTATATTCTATTTGCATTAGAGCAGTTTGCAATAGAATATTTTCATTACTCGTAGAGTAATTAGCGTGTATTTGATTCGATGTAGGGTATTCAGTTTGAGTTTCATCGGGATTGTTTTGGGTAGCATTTGAATATTGCGGGGTAATACTGCTACCTTTATAATTTGAGTCATGACAATCTTGCTGTGGAGTTTCTGAAATTTCTGTCATGTGGAGTAGAGAGTGATTGATATTTTCTTTAAATACCTCTGTATCGCAGGGGGGAAATGTCATAGAGTTATCTGGGGATTCAAATGTATTTTGGGTAAAGGCGTGGGAATATAGGTATGTTCCTAGATCACTAGAGCAACCTAACTGAGCTACCTTTCCTAACTCGAGGATCTGTGAAGTGCAAAGGTAGTAGGCATCCTCACACGCTTCATAATTTTTCTTCGCCTCTTCCTTAAATTCCGACGTTACTGTTCTGTTATGGGACAACATTACGTTCTCATATGAACTTTCGAGTTTTGCCCATATCGAGTCCAAGTGTTTCAACTTGACCCCTAGAACCAATTCCGATTGCTCGTCTTTCTGAGTTCGTTGGAAATATTGGCAAAATTGGATCAAATGATCACAATAGAATAAGAAGCTCTCCTTTGGAGAGCTGTTTGCTTCGCTAGGAGATATGGTAGACATTTTCTCAATATGGGATTGAAAATTTGAAAGATAAAAAACAAAGTGTGTTGAGATTTAATTATTGGATCCGTATATGAGATACGACTAGTTTAGAATTTGAGATTTGGGATACTGGGAAGTAGATCTAGAACTGCTATCTAGCAAAATTTAAAGAGAATATAGAATTCGAGAGATTCGGGCTACTGGGAAGTAGTACTAGAACTGCTATCTAGCAAAATTTAAAGAGAATGTATACAAGCGGTAATACTGTATATTGTAATCCAGGAGAAGTTAGCACTTAGGAGATTTGGGCTACCGGGAAAGAGTACTAGATACTTGTTAAGAAAAAACTCTAAGTGCTAATTTGCGGTATAAGAAATTCTTTTCTATATTCTATGAATAGGGGTTAGGGGCTATAAGGTATTAGCACTAGATACCTGTTATCTAGTTTAAATAATGAAAAAATAGAATATAGAATTGAATTGGAAAAAAAATTGGGATATTAGAAAATTGCCATTTAAATTCTCTTATAAAGTTGCAGTATAAATTTGCAAATCAGAATAAATTTCTGATGATTATATTCAAAATATTAGTGGCATTGAGTTTGTCCCTAGTTCTGTAAAAGTTCGTTCAAATTTCGTTATTAAATATCCAAAAGTATTTTTAAATATTTATCATCATTTGGTTCCAAAAATATTTTTATTATTAATTTCCGAATTTATTTTCAAGGATAATTTATAATTAAATTTCAATTTAATTTATATAATATAATGTGATAAATGTATGTAAAATTTTTCTTTTTTAGTGTTCCCCCAATGGGTTACTTTGTTTCTTTGTGTGGACTGAATGTTTTATATGGGAAATAAACACCAGCGGTGTAAAAGAAAAAATCATTTATATATTCTTCCAATTTATGTTTCTAAAATTAAATTACAACAAGTAAGGATAAATGGGATGAGTATTTATTTATTTTACTAATACATTTATTAATAATTAATACAACTGAGAAAACAATAATTTGTATTTGATAGTTTTTATAAATATCATTCCTTTATTTTTCTGATGTGATGTTTTTTCCTTGTGTCTATTCCATTTCCTTCTTTGTTTGCTTTCCTTGTGAGACAACCAGAATTGTTGTTTTAATTTTGATGAATCCGCTATTCTCTTGTTGGAATTTTGTAACAACGAGATTTGTTACAAATTAAGAGAAATTGCAATTGAATTCTCCAATGGGAATGTAGCAAACCAAACCAGTGTTGCAAAATTGGAATTTTGAAATGGTACTGAACTATAACTGAAAGAGTACTTTTTTGCATCAAATGGTACTTTTATAACTTCTCAATCAGGATTATAACCTAATTTCTCACGCCACTTATTTTGTGTGTGTTTATTTTATATATGAGGTTCGGGACCTACAGGTTAAAGTCGACTCCGAACGAAGGATTTTGGAGAAACTTTTCATAGCAATTTTATTTACTCTCAGAGTTTTTGCCAGACATCTGCTGAGAGGAAGACGCAGAAGAAATATTTCCGTTTTGTTGGAAACGTCTAATAAGCCAACACACTACCTACTAGACTGCATTCCATTTTCTGAATGGATTATATGGAGTAATGGATTATATCGAGCCATAACCGCAAAAATATCTCAAGAGACAAAAACGAAATTTTACAGGGGAAGGTTTTTATTATTTATTTCTTGTACAAATTAAGTTAGAAAGTTAATTTTTTTTAAAACTTCATAAATGTACAGAGTGTGACCCTGAAATTTTTATAGATAATGCAATTGCTGCCAATGAATTTATTTATTACAAAAAAGCGATATATGAAAAATATGTCGCTTGAGATATTTTTGCGGTTATGGCTCGATATGCGGAGTAAGCCACTTAACTTTTTTATTTCTTAAAATTGAAAAGTGAGAAACTCATGACAAATAGATTGTTTCTACATACATACATACATAATAGGTCATTACAACCTTTCAGTTAGGGTTACGTCCTAGCTTCTATCACCACTTATATTGTGTGTGTTAGTTGTTTGTATTCTGCTGTATTTGAACTTATGAGGATTGGCCTTTGCGTGCTCTCTTGCTTATACAGAACGCAGTGTATTATAATACCTTGAACAAAGACGTTGAACGTGCTTCTTTAGCCTGTATTTTGACCAAGCTTCTCACACCACCCACGTCGTATGCGTTAATTTGTATCTATAAGTGGTGGGAACTACAGTTTAAAGTTGACTTCAAACGACAGATTTGTTTTCTTTCCTTGACAATCTTATTTACTCTCAGAGTTTTTTCACGCAGTCTTTTGAGAGGAAGTCGCCGAGATGTCTAATCATTACAAACTTTTAATCAGGATTATAAAGTTTATGCAAGAGTAGCTTAACTGTTTAACGTCGATTATGAACGACAGATTTTATTTACTCTCAGAGTTGTTGTCAGAAGGTCAAGAAAGGCAAATTCAAAGACTCCTGAATGTAACGCATTAAGTCTCTAATAGATGATTCACCGTGGGTTCACGTCTAGTAAGCCAGCACACTACCTACTAGACTGTTTATTTATTTACATTTAATACACATACGACACGTAACAGAAAAACTAACGACTTATTCGTGTTCCTCATATAGAATACAAAAACATCTGATTCGGAACGTAACAAAACGCAAAAGCCCCGTTTAGTCAAACGTCTATGGAACGTTCGTTTTTAGCATATGAAGAGCAATGCAAGTACTTACCGATATAAAAATACCGTTCTGCAAGCGTTTTAGTTGCGTTTCGTATTCTAAAAACGAAGGTATGTTCCGTGAACGTTTGACTAACAGGGGCTAAAGCCTGATTCTACCTTTAGCATTAACATGTTGTTAATGCATTAATTGTTGAAAAGCGCAAGACATAAAATTTCTAATAATAAAAAAGTACTGAAAACGCCGAGGGGGTACTGCGGTATTTTTGAAATGAAAAAGTACCAAAGTACTGAATTTTTCAACGCTGAATCAAACACAATTCTCTCTTGTGTGACACTATATGTTTGATTTACATAAAATTAAGAGAGGTGAGATCACTTTTTTCTGTTCTTTTTTGATTCTTTTTTTAAGGGTGAACTTTCTAATGGTGTTTTTTTCACATGTACAGAAGAGAAATTTCTGTATTTTATATACGAAAATGGGAAATGATAACGCGAAATCGACCAACGGAATTAATATTTTATGTACATAATATGTAAATTATGTACATATATATACGCAATAAAACGGTTTCAATTTTTGAGTGACTATTTATATAAATATATTGTAATTTTTAAATTATTTCTTATATATATAAGTAAAAAATAAAAAACGAGATAGACGAGAAAACGGTAAATGAGGGAAAAAACAGTATATATGTGTTTTTTATATAAGTGTGTTATGTTTTCGTAACCCAATGTAATCTTATTGTACACTTATATGTACATACGCTCTTTTAACATTTTTCCGTTTGTTCAAGGTTAATTTGTAACGCAAGTAACACAACTTTTGGGTTTTCTCTTTTACATATGTTTTTTTCTTTTTCAGTTAACCACGGGTTAAATTTTTTGTTTAACCATTATCATTTTTTAGGTTTTAGCACTATTTTATGCACTTTTATGTTTTTTCTCTCTTTTTTTCGAGTTTACGCGTAAAAAATTGTGTGTGTGTATAAATTATCTGTCACTTACTATACATTTTTTCTTTTCCTTTTTAATTATTTCAATTCCTTATGTATAATCAAAGAATATGGATATAAAGAATACGCATCATGTAGAAGTAAAATTTCTTATGGCGGGTCGTAACATTACGACCCGCTCTCACCAAAATCTTTTTAAAAATCATTTCTTGACGAGGGGGAGGAAGACAGAAGGAAAATGAACACAAACAAAGAGCGTAACAATGTGTTGCTCTCATCGTACGTATGCACATGTGTATGTATTCTTGTGTTTTTTGATTTAGTTGTCGATCAGACTGCGACAAGAATACATGTGCTGCGGATGCTTTCTCATTTTATTTCAGAATAACACTCGAAGAATATTTTGTGTTTAAAATGTTCTGTGTCATTAGCTGGGCGTATTTCATTTTTTATTTTGTCCCATAGTATATTTTTTTAAATGCTTTGGAATGCTCGTTTTTTTCTTTTGATAAAAAATGGTTTTTTTATTCTTTTTATTTTTATTTATCTAAAAAAACATGGCCTAATTTTTAAGCCAAATATGGATAGCTTTATGTTCTTTTAATAATAAAATGGATTTTTTATTTTATTTTTATTCATCTAAAATTATTAAGCCAAAGATAGATAGCTTTACATATGTATGTTGATGAAATGAAAATAAAAATAGAGTATATTACTAACACTTTTATATGGCTGTAAATAAATAAATTCTCTCAACTTATTTTCTCTCTCTCACTCACTAATCCATAACCATAGACATGGTTAACCTAGAGGAAAATTGTTAGTAATAATGTCAAGTCTACTTATTAACCCATAGATATGTATATGTGATCGGAAAATATAGAAAAATTGTACTGCACTAAATCCCTAAAGACACCGTATTTAACTTGGCAAGTATTCTTCCAAAAATCGAAATCATTTCTCATTGATATTAGTGAATACTACTGTGATATTTCTTTGGGTGTATAATTAAAGTCTGAAAAAAGCGACATGAACCTTCTTCATCAAAAGCTGATAAGATTTTTACGCTCTTTTTAACGAACATTCTTGATGTTCGTGTCCTATGTGTGTAAAAAGCCGAAGATGTTCTTCCCCTGAGGGACATTGGTGCCGAGGTCTGTCAAACAACAAAAACGCACGATGAGAACAACGCATTGTTACGATCTTGGTTTCTGTATCCTTCCCTTCTATCTTTCCCCCCGCGTCCTGTAATATTTATGAAAAATATTCCAAAAAATGTTAAAATGCACATTCTTTATACTTAATTTTCTTTGGTATAATATATAAAAAATGTATGTCACTTACTGATTTTATTTTTCTTTGTAGTAGTGATGAGCATATTGTTCTCTTTACCTCATTTTTGTTGTGTGGAGTTGTTGTTATGAATTTTTCCCAGTTGTTGTTTTGATTTTTATTTTGTGTTTAAAGCGATTCGCTGAGTACCATAAAACAGGAGAAGGACCATGAAAGAAATTGGGGTTAATTGATTTGTTTATAAATTTCCGTTGAATCTCTTTTAAAGAAAGAGATCTCTAGGAAATGTGGATTATAATTACTCGTAAGTAATTATAATCGTTGAGATGTGTGAAGAGAGAAATAAAAGAAAAGAAATGGAATTAATTTCAATTTCTGGAATGTGAGATATTGAGAGAGAGAGAGAGAGAGAGAGAGAGAGAGTTTCATACCTTTTTTTCACAAACACTTCGAGAACACCCTTTATTTTAAAGTAGTTCAATCGTTGAAAGTAAGAGATGAAGTGAATTTTGAATGTGATTTTATTTTTTACTAAACTTCTGCTTTCCTTACACAACTTAGTTAACGGTGCATTTTGGAGACATTCCAAATTATGTGCAAAAACTTTGGAGACATTCCTTTTGATATATGGGAATTATGTGAAAACAAAAAATAAAAAATGGAAATGATCGCTTCAACCTATGTTATTTAACATAGAATTATCAAATAAAAGATAATGTTTTGTTAGATAATTTTGGTGTTCAAACCTAGTTTGTACAACAAATATAAAATTAAAATTTTTTTAATATTATGTATCCACTTTTGCTCGTAGGTTGCATTCTACCAAATCTCAAAAACTGAAGCTACATGATTTGTTGTTGATGTTGAGTTGGTCAATAGTCAAGATCAGCTGTAAATAAAATGGAAATATAAAGTGGTAGACAATTCAAAGGAATCATTTCAAAACATTTATGTCCCTATTTTTAAAGTCAAAGATCAAAACTAATATTTTAGATCTTAATGTTATATACATATACACTGTGTCCGTGCACTAAGCAGGCGGAGACAATTTCCACAATATTTCAAACCTTACTTACCAGATTTGAATAAATCGAAATTATAGCAAAACAAATTAAATGAAATTTTTTGTTTTTGATTATTACATTACAGTGACCGTGTCATTTAATGCTGTTTGCTATTCACTTATAGTTGCATTGGATAAATCGTCCTGTCGTGTGTGAATACGGGATCTTATTTTGCAATCCATAATTTCATACAGATTTTCAATGGGATTGTGATCTGAGTCTTTATAATTTAATTCTAAAATACTTGTAAGGTTTTTTTCAAAAATAATTCTAATTTTCGACATTAAAGAAATAATTTTTACAATTAGGCATTATTTGTTTTTGGTTTCAATAATATTTTAAGAGACAAATAAAAATTTTTTCTGTAATTTTTTCGCTATTGTGTACGCATTGCAAGTGCTCAAATAGAGTAATGTTGCTTTAATAGTGTATTTACACCACAAATTAAATGCAGCTAAAAACATCGATGTCATTATACATACATATATTATTAAATATTTACTGAAACAATACTTACTTATCCATACAGTATATAGAATACAGAACGCAATGCTGTTAAATTTTGCAATTAAATTTTATTTATAAACTTTGGAAGCTTTATATATACATACATACATACATACATACATAATTGGCCCTTCAGTCAGGATTACGACCTAGTTTCTCACACCACTTATGTTGTGTGTGTTAATTTTATACATGAGTGGCGGGACCTACAGTTTAAAGTCGACTCCGAACGACAGATTTTTGAGAAACTTTTCATGGCAATTTTATTTACTCTCAGAGTTTTTGCCAGAAATCTGCTGAGAGGTAGACGCCGAAAAAATACTTTTTGTATTTTATTTTGATGTCTGGCCTGGGGCTCGAACCCTGGCTTTTCGTCTAATAAGCCAACACACTACCTACTAGACCATGGCGACTATATAGTATTATTATTTATAGAATAGATTTTTATGGAATATCAAAAAAAAAAATTACTATGTAAATTGGTCGTAAGCTATACAGTCTAAATGAAATATTACCAAATAAAAATGCTAATGATTTCAGTTATATTCGATTATCATTCCTTTCGTAAATTTTGTACATTTTGCCTTACAGCAACGTATCTACAGAAGTAATAGCAATTTTTTGTCGCCGTGGTGTTATATGAGTTTGAGGTAACCTAAATATGATTTGAAATAACAGTGGGTTTTTATTTCAATATTCAAGACCCAAACCTATTTAAAAGCTTTTAAAGCTTTTTTAAAACCAAAGAATCTCGTGAACAGTGATAATCAACAACAGCACAAAAAAAACGAAATCTGATAAATATTAAATATTCACTTTTACTGTTATATGGTTCACAAATAATCTTATAAATAAATTTTTTTTATCGATTTATTATTTGTTGTATTTGTTTATTTCCTAGGCTGCAAATACAAAGTTATGTTTTGAGTTGTCTACTTTCAGCGTCCATAAAGCAAACACATATTTCAGAATAAATATATGTACATGTATAAATACACGCATGTAGATTTTAACATGTGGGAGTCTAAATAAATAATCAAACGAAAACAAGTGTTTGAAATGACAACAAGAAGATCAAATTCGTCGTGTGACGAAACCGCTTAACTAATTTCAATGGTCCGAGAAAGACAATCATTTTTATAAAGAAACTGCTAGCAAACTGCCCGAATATAACATCTTCATATTAAATACAAGAACACAAAAGAAAATTAAAAAATAATTTAAAACGAATGAATAACAATCGTTTCGGTTATGGCAAGGTCAATTATTTTATTTTCTTTTTTCATACAACACAATACAGCTTTCGGTGCCTTTAGTGGATTACTGTTACTACGTTATTATTATTATTATTGTCTATTATACTGTCCAAGCCTACTGCCCTGAAAAACTTCAAGATGTTGCTCAATGTCAACAAGTACTGATATGTATGCATCAATGCTTCACAGGTTCCAGGAATGAGTTCTGATAATACGTTCTCACCATCACATAATTTACATGATGGGTTCAAGACGAGCTCCATTCTGAACAAGAAAACTTTTGAATCTATACTGCCTTGTTTAAAAACCAACTACTAACTTCAGGTTATTTTGAATAGTCTGATGCATGACTGAAATATTTTCTTCTTGTAATTTTTCAATAAAAGTTTGAAAAGATTATTTGCATCTCTTTATTTTTCTTCTGGTTAAATATATGTATCTTTCAAATAATTATGCCCACTTTATAGAAGAGGTCTGACTACATCAGTGGCGCAAAGCTATTCTCCACGCAAGCTTATCTGCATACTCATTGACTCGAATTCTCATATAAGCTGGAACCCAGCAGAGGATATTCGCAATTGGCTTCCGTAGACAGTCCCATATAATCATCGATTTAACCTTATAGGAGCCTTGTGTTCGGATAGAGACCTGACTGTCAGATATGTATGATTAGTATGATCATTTTGACCCGTTGATCTTCTACCCAAGTTGCATTGATGGGGTTTGACAAGATTCGTTTTTGATTCATCTGTATACCACAAAATAGTCTATATTTTAAAAGAGTATCTAGCTCCCAAATCTCTTCAATCATTACACTATGCGACAAAATACAAAAAACTAAATACACCCAAGTAACTACCTCGTCTAAGTTGTTCAGTTAGTTGAGTAGAACTGAAAAATACTTTTTATTTTTCTCGAACCCTCCAAGCCTGTTTTATTTGACAAAACCGTTTTTTTCGATCTTTTCACTAAAAATTATTGATTACCCAAACATGTTTGAACATATTTTAAAAATCCAAAGTTTTTTAGAAAGGAGAGAGGTTAGCCTTTCAAAATGTATACATAAACGCTTTGCTCAAACTTATATGTTGAACTGTGTTCAACAAATCTCGTTTTTATCTATTGTTTTGTACCCTTTTTATTAGTACATACTTTTACTCTTATTTTCATTTAATTATCAACAATAATTTAAAACCCCTTTTTTTCTCTCCTTTAATGGAACGATACTTTATATATTTTGCTGAACTAATAGTTTCTTTTTCTTTATCCGTTTCTTTATATAAATAATTTAATTTTAATTTTAAATACAAGTAAATATGCATATACATATATTGAGTTATTAAGTTAGGAAGTCAATAAAACAAGGAGCTTTGAAATTTACTCCTTTTGACATTTTTTTACTTAAACAAAAAGTTATTTGTTAGGACGAGGGGGTACCTCAAACTAACAAGTGGTCCTTCGAAGAAGTCCTAGAATAGGCTAGGACAGGAAAGAAAGAAATCCAACACTAATAGTGTTTTCACACCAAAATTTAAAACCTGATTTTAGCATTAAAACCATAAACAGCTGATTTTGCGTTCACACTGCAAGTTTTATTAAAATTGGCTTTAAATTCATGACATTTATGACTGCGAGAAAAAAATTTTATGAGCAATATACCTTATTTCATCTTGATATATTTAGCTTCTGACTTACCTTTCGCACAAGAAACTATATTTATTGTGACCAGAAACAACACACATTTCGATTAATAATTAATTATTTACAAATTTTTAAAATTTTCATTGAAGAAATTAAAAACATCCCAAATTTTTCCTTTTTTAATACAAAATAAATGATTATTTACATTTATTTATTTATTTATTTATATACATTTGTTTTTGTTTTTATCAGCTGTTTTCAGGTTTTCAGAGCTGGTAGCTCTGATTTAGTACATTTAGTACATCAAAACAAGGTTGTATTTCATAAAACCAACTTAAAACCAATTCAAAAAAGGTTTTATTTTGGTTTTAACACAATAATTTTGTATGGTAAAATCAGGTTTTATTTTTGGTTTTAACGTTAAAACCAACTTTTGCGTTAAAACCACTCGGTGTGAAAACACTATAACAGGTCTCATTGCGCATACAATTCTGGCTACAACACAGTATCTAAAAGGTCCACAAGGCAAAGTGTATTACAAGGCAAGTAATATAAATGCTGGGAAGAATGAGGTATGTACTGTGCTTATTACTTAATTTGTGCGACATTTTTTTGCATATAGAAAAAAGTTTTGGTAAATTCTAGAAGTGATTTTTGAAAATTAAAATTAAATATTCCTAAAGGGAGAACATAACCTAAAATCGTTTAATTTAAATATATACATGGTAAAAATACATCACTATTAGAGCAGAAAATAGAACAAATTTTATCATCTCTAAAAAATACTCGCTGAAGTTTCCTACTAAAAAATTACCCAAAAGAAAGTAAAAAAAGAGGGAGAAAGAACGGGACAACATTGAAAATAGATCAACTTCACGCAACAATGAATATTTCAATCCCATGTACCAACACTTAACAAATAAAAATAAAGGAAAGCGAATAAGGCAAACATAAAAAGTGCTTTAGTTAAACGTTAGTGGTGCTAAAACAAATAAAAATTAAATATAGATATTAATAAAAATATTAATATTGTTATTACAATTAAAAAAGCAACAGAAACAGAAAATTAAAATTTAGTAACTAAAAGAAACAAAAATTAAACACTGTAAGGAAAAAGATATTGAAAAAAATATAGTTTAAATTGTGAAAACGAAATAAAATACAGGAAAGAAAAAACAACGCAAATTTACAAAAACAACGACCAACTACAAGTTGTATATGAGAAGTATTTTTTATTTAATGTCAGGGGTTCGCTACCACAGTATTAACCCTTTGACGACCATAGGCAAGTATGCTTGCCCGGGGGTTTTTGGCTTATATATTTGTCCAGGTTACAGTTAGAGGAAATATGTCAGAGAATGTTTCATAGAAGAAGATTGGGGCAACAAAAATGTAGTTGAGTGCAAAACCCTATCTGGGTCCACTTGTACTCTACGAGGCTCCAAATTTGTCCAAATAATGGTCTTTATATCGAGGGCTACTACAGGGTAAAGATAGGGCACAAGGGGATGGGAGTCAATTATGTTTAAGATTTAGCCTTTGTCTATCAAAAAATATAATGAACAATTTTGGATAGACTCCAAACTGCCTAAAAATAGTCATTTTATGTTTGGCAATTATGTTTGCCTATGGGTTGAAGCGAAAATTATCATTCCTAAAAACTCTAGAATTAAAACCTCTAAATTGTCATTAAATTTGAGCTTTTTCTTAAGCGAGCCTGTGTTCAGTATTCTGTATTCACATATTGAATTGATAAAGGGAATCCCCAATTATAAAAATAAATTATATATAGTTATAACATATGAAAATACATACTTATGTATGTTTTTTGACAGTCTCTATTTGATTGTATAGAAAAGTGAGATAAACAGTGTTTAAGTTTAAAATGAGTGGATTAGCACGAAATCGTCACTTTTTCCTTCGACCAGAGCTAATTGAACAAATTTTACTTTGTGACTTCTGTGATGACGACGAAGAAGTCGTTACAAACTTAGATAAAAAAGATGTCTTATTTCTAGAAAATGACAACCTGCAAATGCAAAATGATGAGCCCATGGAAGTTATCATTGAGGGAACTAAGCGCGTTCTTTACAAGTCTAAACTTAATGCAAATTCTCCAGCAAAATGAAATAATGGCATGTGGAACTATTCGATGTAGTAGAAAGCACACACCGAAGAATTTTCCTGCGGATAAAGAAATGAAAAGAGGGCACATAAGTAACTTCATGTCAGAAGGCATTTCCGTCGTCAAATGGATGGATAATCGTGGAGTCTACCTCGCCACAAATTTTATTGACCCAACAGAGGTAATCAAGGTCAAGCGACGTGTTGCTGGACATGATAATAAAATAGATATTGATTGCCCTCTGATTATACAGCACTACAACAAAGGAATGGGAGGCGTTGATCTAATGGACCAAAAGAAAGTTTATTATGAGTACGATCGCAGAAGTAAGTGGCGCTTTTATTTACGATTGTTCTTCGACCTATTTGAGCTATGTGTTCTTAACAGTTATATAATATATAAGAAACTCATATTGGCTAACAGTTCCTCAATCAATGTAACTTCAATTGAATTTCGACCAGCTTTAGCCAAAGAACTGATAAGTTGCTTCAATTCAAGAAAACGTGCCTTTTCAGCGTCAACCAAATTTGGAACTTATTTTATATGTAAGCCCAAATCTCTTCATAAAATGGAAAAGAGTTAATTTTTGGAAACGCTGCTGTCATTGTCCTATTTGTTTCTTTGTTACACTACATCCCGTGATTGCTTTGGAAATATATTTATATTTATATATTTTGCTGAACAGTTTATTTTTCTTTATACATATGGGCAATTTCGTGTCAAGTGGCCCAATTTTTAAAATCGATGTCTTCCGATTTGGATGAATTTGCACCAAGGTTAGTACTATTGGATAGTCACAAATTTTCAGCTCTATCAGTCAAGAACTGCCGGAGTTAGAGGGGGTCAAAGTTAGACATTTTGGTCATACAGGTTTTTTTTTTCAAATGTGTGTAACTTTTCACCTATTGGTCCTAGCAATTTTCCACAGGATATTAGATATTTTTTTAAATTTTTTTTTAATTAATTTTTTTTTTCAAAACAAAGCTTATAAAATTTCCTTTAAGGCCTTTATAATCGCTTAATGGGATGCGAGTGGGATATCTATCAAAAAAATTATTTTTTAACTCAAGAATATGATTTTTCAATATTTGGCATAAAAACGTACTACCTAAATGATCTTAAAAAAGTATTTATTTCCTTTCTAGGTTAGGTTAGGTTAGAGGACGTGTACCTGTCAGTCAAGACAGGTACAGTACCCGGAGGTCAGATTGACCAATTGTACAACGTCCTAAAGGAGGAAAGGATAGTATAGGGGGTAGGATAAAAGGAGGGTATATGGGAGAGGGGGGAGTGGGAAGCGGAGGAATCACACAGACCAGACACAATAAAAGGATGGGAGAGCGCGACTACACCGATGAAGTCCTAGCCTCTCAACCAGCCTAAGCCACTAATGAATCTGTGGAGAGCCTTGATGTCGGCTCTCGACACAGAATTCAAACTCTCAAAGGAGGGGCGTACCAAGGGTCCTCAACCTCAATCTACCAAGGTCTGGGCAGTTACAGAGGAGGTGTTCGATAGTCTCCAACTCCTCCTCATCGCAACACGCCCTGCAATAGTCCGGCTGGGATCTGTTCCAGATCCGCGTTAGTGACCTAATCTAGCAGTGCCCCGTGATAAAACCGACAAACAACCTTAAGCTGGCCTTATTCAAGCCCAGCAGCCAAAATGTTCTCTTACTGTCTACATCAGGCTATAGGCACCTAGAAACAAAACAACCCGATCCGTTCCCCCAACGCCTCTGCTCTTTCTCCATGACCCATCCATTGATGAGGCCATAGAGGTGACAGACTGGGGGGTCAGGACCAACCATCAAATCGCCTACTGAAAGCGAACCTAGCCTAGCGAGGGCATCCGCCGTCTCATTGCCCGGTATTCCGCTATGTCCCGGAACCCAGCACAGACGGATACGGTCCGGTCCAAAAGCCCTCAACGACTCCTTGCACTCGCGAACGAGCCGTGATTTGCACCAGACCGACGTAATGGCCCTAAGGGCAGCCCGACTGTCAACGAAGATCATGTAAGATTCGGAATCCGAAGCTGGGCCACCAGCTATGGCCCCAATAGCCTTCAAGATTGCGAAAATCTCCGCCTGAAAAACGCTGCAGTCATCATTCAACCTGAAGTGGAGTTCAAGACCGAGTTCCCTACAGAAAACCCCAGCACCTGTACGTCCACCTAACTTAGACCCATCTGTGAAGATGGGTATACCACTCTGCCCCTGGAGTACCCCACTATTCCATTGTGCCCTATCCGGTATAAGTATTCTTAAACCAGGCAGGAACATAGCCTCAGGCACAATATAATCAGTGGCTTTTTCTGAGAGCGCATATCTTCCATCAGGAAACACGACATTCAGAACTCTGGAGTGACCTATCGAACGCTGTTTCCAGCAGCCCGATTCCCTCATTCGTATGGCACTACGCGCTGCCCACCGCTTGACATACAAGTCAAGCGGAGTCAGGCAGAGCACAGTGTCAAGAGCAGTCTGAGGGCAACTCTTCCTTACTCCAGTGATACTCAAAGAGGCAATCCGTTGAACCTTATCTAAGATTTTCCGTTGAAAACTCTTATCTAAGGCACTCTACCAGACAACGCAGCCATAAGTAATAACCGGTCTAACAATCGCCGTATATATCCAGCGAATGGCCCTAGGCGGAAGACCCCAGCTCTTACCTATGGAGCTCCTACACTGGTAGAAAGCACTCAGTCCATTCTTCATTATTTCCTTGGTGTTTCTTTTCCAGTTCAGCTTACTGTCCAGGACAACACCTAAGTACTTGACCTCAGAAGACAACGGAAGCTCCCTACCAGCTAACCTCGGCAATCTGAAGGTTTCAATCTTGTACCGACGCGAGAACAAGACGAGGTCCGTCTTATTTGGATTTATACCCAGACCACATTTCGTAGCCCAAGAGGATTAAATTCCAAGAGCAGACTCCGTCAGTTCCCCCAGCGTCGGCAAAAATTTTCCACCCACCAGAATAGCCACATCATCGGCATATGCCACAACCCTAAAGCCTTTACTTTCCAAAACATTCAGACCAACATTAGCCACCAAGTGCCCCTGCGGTGTACCCCTGGTCGCACGCTTGACGATAGAACATCCACCCAGATTCGATCGGATTAGTCTATTACCCAGCATGTGGGTGATAAACCGCACCAGAAAATCTGGGGCATGTATATCCCTTAGAGAATTCTCAATAGAGGAAGTGGTGACATTATTGAAGGCCCCCTCTATATCAAGGAAAGCCGACAGTGTGTATTCACCCCTAGCCAAATTCGATCAACAAAACATGTCACATCATGAAGAGCGCTCTCAACGGACTTACCCTTAATGTAAGCATGTTGCGACCTACTCAACAGAGACCGGTCCATGTTTGACCTCAAATATAGATCGATAGGTCTCTCCAAAGCTTTCAAAAGAAAGGATGAGAGCGATATCGGTCTATAATCCTTAGGGCCGATGTGACTGGGTTTACCAGATTTTGGTATAAAAATCACAAGCACATCTTTCCAACCATCAGGTATATCACACAACCGGAGACAGTCCCTATACACGTCCACCAGACATTCGTGCAATATATCACCAGCATGCTGAAGAAGAGCCGGAAAGATACCATCCGGACCAGGCGACTTAAAGGGCTCAAAGCTACTTATAGCCCATTTGACCTTGTCTCTGGTAATGATATCCTCTAAGACGGGCATCATGTCAGCATCACAGAAGGGATAAGCTACGCCCAATGGATAGCTTACTGGATCCTCACAATTGGGAAAATGAGTGCTCAATAGGACCTTTAGGGTTTCTTTTCTCGAGGATGTCCACGTACCATCATTCCTTTGGATGAATCCTAGGACTTTGGGGTCCTTCGACAGCATCCTTCGGAAGCGAGCCACGTCGGCAACATCCTCGATACTCGTGCAGAAACTCATACAGGCGGTTCTTTTTGAGCGCTTTATTTCCCTTTTATAATAATTAAAACTGGATCTATATGCAGACCAGTCGACATCCCTACCCGACCTCTTAGCCTTATTAAATAGTCGCCTAGTACAGCAGCGGAGTCTCTGGAGTTCCGCATTCCACCAGGCTGGCTGACTCCTCTTACCCGGGTAAGTGAGAGGACAAGCATCTCTATAACAAGACAACAAAATATCCGTCAAAGATCCAACTCGATCATTGATGCCAGGAGGAGAACGACCCCTAAGGGCCCTAAGTTCCTCCTCGACAGCCTTCTCATATCTGATCCAGTCGGTTCTTCTTGGATTCCTAAAGGGCTCATTAAAGGCACCAGATAGATTAATACTGAAGGATATCAGTTGGTGATCAGAGAAAGAACACTCATCTGAAACCCTCCAGTCACTAATCATAGACATATCCATATTAGAGATTGTAATGTCAATTACCGCCTCCCTAACACGGTTCCTAAACGTTGGCGTATTACCAACGTTACAAATAGTAAGCCTATTAAGAATAATGAAATTCAAAATCGACTCACCCCTAGTATTTATGTCAGCACTTCCCCATTGTGTGTGATGAGCATTGGCATCACAACCCAAGGCAAGGCGACATCTTTTCCTCTTCGCATGCTCTACCAGTAATTCAATTAAGTCACCAGGAGGGGATGCAGCCTCATACGGCATGTGCACAGATGACAGCATCAAATCGATCCCAAAGTCATCTATGTACGCCACAGTTATTACGTCACCTGTACAAAAGGAAGGAGTGATTAACAAATCCAAATTACTTCTAGCTAAAATACAGGTTCTTACCTTCTCACTTGTTCTAGGAACAAGTAACCTATAATCAGGATCGCTCAGACCCAGAATCCTATGCCTAAGGATCCAAGGTTCCTGGATAAGAGCAATATCAACTTCAAGGCGGTGCAGGGTGGTTAGCAGATTGTGTGAGGCGGCCTCGCAGTGATGCAGATTAATCTGCACCGCTTTTAGCCTCCTCTGGGTGCTTGGCACCACTTATGTCCAGATGACGGCACTTTAAGCGTGCCAACCCACACAACACCACGCCACCCCTCGCACCCAGCCACTGAAGTGAATTCTGATCAATAGCGATCCGAAGATCGCAGCCTTTCTTACCATCACCAGCCAGGGAGTTGACAACTACCCACGAGCTGGTGTTCAATCCGTCATTCTGCTTTTCAATAAGTTTGGGTATGACATTCACCTGCCTAAAGGTAGGCGGGACCCATACCGTCACTATTGGACGTAGAGGGAGGTCGGATTAAGGGACCACCTACAAGCGAGCACCAGGCCAGAATTCACCAAGGCGCTTCACTGATTCCATAAGGAACTTTACAGTGCCCTCGTTTTCACAGTCCACTACCTTAATGCCCTTGGACCAACCGATGAAAGATATGCTGGTATTTCTGCCATCACAACTATCCTCCGTCATAAACTCAATGAGCCTTTCTACAACCAGATCCCATCTTTCAGGGGAGATTTTGCCATTTAAATCCGACCTGTCAATGAAAACCAGCTGAAGGGAAGGGTTAGTTCCTAGGCTACCTTGTTTCTTAGGACGCTTGAAGCCGGAAGAAGGCACCTCGTCGGATCTATTTCTCTTCATGTGATTTCCTTTACGAGAATCCTTAGAAGACCTATCCAACGAGATGTCCTCCCCCGCCTCCTTAGCCTCCAACCTTACATCCTTCTTCTGGGATAAAGGATTAGCGGTAGTTTCTACCTCCTTTCGTTCATCCATTGTAGAAGGAACACTATCACCCTTTCTCTTCGCCGGAGGCATGAAAACCTGTGTAGTCTTCTCTACACCAGCTGGGAGCAGGGGTGTAAAACCTTCATGCCCCTTGCTTGCAAATTGAGAGGTAGAAGCAATTGGCTCTACGCTCCCGCCCGCACTCAAATGGTCCATCCTTCTTAACAGAATCAGCGCCTCCTGAGAGGACACTGCCCGGATATTTGGTTTCATACCGCGAAACAGTGCCTCTGCGTCGAGCCAGCATCTTCTGTTCTTTGACAGAGAGGGAATCCACATCACGGCTTGCAAATCTCTTTAAGACCATGCAGGCCCTGCGATATGAATTCCTTTCCCTATACAAAGCGGAGCGTTTCCGCCCACTTTTGCCCCCCTTGTCAGACAAGTCACCTTAACCCATGCAGTCCGAATCATCAGATGATTGTACTAGTGGGTCCGAGGCGTCCTCTCTGATAAGTGGGTTCCTTAAGGAGGAAGTCGCCACCTCAGTGCTCCCAGCAGAAATTCGGATACGGGTGAAGGGGAGCCTTTCGATGACCGTATTGTCACCGTCTTCATCTGATAGTGGGGAGACAGACTCTGACTCCACGCACATATCTTCTGTTGAAGTGGGGATTGCCAACGCAGTCTCCTCACTAAAGGACTCCTCCACAGTCGTAATCCTCAAGCAAGCTGGGGCGAAGCTCCTGATGATTTCGTTGTTATTGTCAACGATACTCGCCTGGATTCGCGCAATGAGCTGGGACGCGTCCTGTCCAGTTTCCATAGCCATTCCGTCATCGTTAGTCACGTTCAGTTCTTTTGTATAGTGTGTCTTTTCCATATAAGTCCCACAAGTGAGGGGGAAAGGAGGTCGATCATGCCATAGCCCCCGATAGCATAACAAGGACTTGGTAGAAACCTAATACTCACTGAGGCGCCCAGGTATCAGTGAGGCTCCGTTATAATACAGTCTGGATTAGACCCCCGACTGCAAACCGTCCGATGAGCACGGGTCGCTTAACACTCCGGATTAGGGGTATAGAAGAAATATACGTGACAGGGCGAGTCGAAAAGATCACACAGAGACGTCGATTCGAAGATTGTGCCCTCACGATATTAGGGTAACCTTTAGTCATCCACCACATCCCCAACGGGTTGGGGATAGGTACACTTAAGCCCCCACATCGCGACAAAATTGTTACCCAGGTGGAGGAAGAAATTAAGGACGTTCGGAAATTAGTCCTTTCGTCCTTCTTATTTATTGCCTTCATTTGGCATAAAAACGTACTACCTAAATGATCATAAAAAGTATTTATTTGTCCTTTCGTCCTTCTTATTTATTGCCTTCATTTGGCATAAAAACGTACTACCTAAATGATCATAAAAAAGTATTTATTTGCATTCTAAGGACATTCGGAAATTAGTCCTTTCGTCCTTCTTATTTATTGCCTTCATTAGGCATAAAAATGTACTACCTAAATGATCTTAAAAAAGTATTTATTTGCATTCTAAGGACATTCGGAAATTAGTTTTTTATAAACAGTGTTAAAGTTTGGACGTGCGTTATTTACAATGGCTTCCGCTTCCAAAAAGGAAATGTTTACTTTTTTTGTTGCAATCCCTTAAACAAAAAGAAGCACAGATCATCAGATATGCGAAATATTTCCGACAACTTATTGAAAAAATTCCCAATGCTTTCAAAACGTTTGCTAATCTGTGGATCGTGCAGGAAAATGGTGGGAAAGTTGGACACATTACCGGTTATTCCAGATGAGAACAAATTCAATTCTGAAAATGATGACAATTCTGCAGGAGATGATGGTTGTTCTAACTTTTCAGTAGAACCTATAAGAACTAATAATGAGTGCCAAAATCCACATCACAAGGATGCAGTAGAAGTTTTTGAACAAAACGTATAAAACGTCACAGAGTAGATCTGAAAGTATTCAACTTCTTACTCTTGCCCCATTGCCATGGAGTTGTTCAAAAATAATGACCGAGTTTGGAACGTCTCAACGAAAAGCAAGAATTGCTAAAAACTTAGTTGCTGAGCATGGGATTCACACACTTCCAAACGAGAAGAAGGGAAAAACTTTAGCGTGCGAAACTGAAGCTCTAGTAACTCAATTTTATCAGCGAGATGATATGAGTCGATTGATGAAAGGAATGAAAGACTGGGTGTCTGTTCGAATCGATGGCCAGAAAGTCCAAATGCAGAAGAGGACTCTCTGTAACCTGAATGAGTTATATGCAACATTTCAATCTGAACTCCAGGACGTCAAAATTGGATTTACAAAATTTACCCAACTGAGGCCAAAGCATTGTGTTTTGGCAGGAAGCAGCGGAACTCACACAGTATGCGTTTGCATTTACCATGAAAATGTTAAACTCATGTTGAAGGAAATCAACTTAATGTATTTGGACAGATGATTCCTCAGAAGATTTGCACGATTACCGTGATTGCCTTAAATTGACTATGTGTCCTTATGTAACAACTTCATGCCACTTAGGCGAATGTTCAAATTGCCCGGAGACTACATCCATTAAGGATAATTTAATGAACTCTTTTGATCGAGAATGCATTGATGAGATAAAATTTGAATCTTGGCTTCAGACTGAAAGATGTACCTTAAAAACAGTAATTTTAAATATGGCTGATTTTGTCGAAGAAATATGCAAAGGTTTGCTAAATTTGAATGAAACAGCAATGGTAATTTTTGAATGATTTGAAGACACATTTGAAGTCTGGGGAATTCGTGATTTCATATGATTTCGCAGAGAACTATAAATATGTTATTCAGGATGCCATACAAGGATTCCACTTCAATAATGACCAAGCAACTATATTCACAGTTGTTATTTACTACATAGAAGATGAAAAACTGGAACACAAAAGTATGGCAATCATATCCGATGATTTAAAACATGATACCGCTGTAGTTTATGAATACCAGAAAATAATTCTAAATTATCTAAAATCTAAATTTATAGTGGAGAAGATTTACTACGTTTCGTCAACATTTTAAAAACAAAAATAGCTTCGCAAATCTTATAGCTCACGAAAAAGATTTTGAAAAGATTTTCATCCAACTGCACATGGCAAAAGAGCATGTGATGGCATAGGAGCAAATCTCAAACGAAATGCAGCAAGGTGTAGCCTGCAGTGCTCTCATCAAGATCGCATCTTAGATGCGAACGCTTTATTCCGATGGGCAAAGAACCATTGTAAAGAAACTGAAATAGTTTTTAGTAGCAAAGATGATCATGAAGAAACATTAAAAATATTGAAGAGTAGATTCGACGGTGCTGTAACAATTGATGGTACAGCTCAATATCATGCTTTTATACCACTTATCGATGGAAGACTTCAGCTGAAAAAGTTTTCTGCATATACTCAATGCGATTTCTTTCCAAAGCTAAAAAAGAAAGCATCAGCGAAATCAGTAGCTGAACCTAGTAACTCCAAGAAAGGATTGGCAAAAAAGCAGAAAATGAAGGCAATAAATAAGAAGGACGAAAGATTGGCAATTTCAAAATTTAAATATTAATTTTATTGAATTTTTTATTATTATTGTTATTTCGTGTTATAAGTAATAAATAAAATATTGAAATAATATTGAAAAATCTTATTATTGAGTTAACAAATAATTTTTTTGATAGATATCCCACTCGCATCCCATTAAGCGATTATAAAGGCCTTAAAGGAAATTTTTTAAGCTTTCTTTTGAGCAAAAAAAAGGGGCCCATTTTGAAAAAAAATTAAAAAAAAAATTAATTAAAAAAAATAAAAATAAAATTTTAAAAATTGAAATTTTTTTTTGGAAAGATTGAAGAAATAGCTATCTAATATATTTTGGGAAATTTTTGCTAGGGCCAATAGGTGAAAAGTTACACACATTTAAAAAAACCCTGTATGACCAAAATGTCCAACTTTGATCCCCTCTAACTCCGGCAGTTCTTGACTGATAGAGCTGTGTCTGGCCTACTATTCAATAGTACTAACCTTGGTGCAAATTTCATCCAAATCGGAAGACATCGATTTTAAAAATTGGGTCACTTGACACGAAATTGCCCATATATGTAAATAATTTAATTTGAATTGTAAATACAAGTAAATATGCATATACATATATTGAGTTATTAAGATTAGTATAAGTTAGGAGGTCAATAAAGCAAGGAGCTTTGAAATTTACTCCTTTCGACATTTTTTTATTTAAACAAAAAGTTATTTGTTAGGACGAGGGGGTACCTCAAACTAACATTATATGTTATGAGTTTTGATGGTGTAAACGTGGAAGATGTTATTTTTTTATATTTTCTAAAAAACTTTGGATTTTTAAAATATGTTCAAACATGTTTGGATAATCAATAATTTTGTGTGAAAAGATCAAAGAAACCATTTTTGTTGAATAAAACAAGTTTTTGAGATCTACTCAACCTAGTGAATAACATAGACTATGTAGTAACTCGGATGTATTTTCACTGTCGCACCGTGTTATTATTACTGAGTCTAGTTGCGAAGCATTTAACAAAATTATAGAATCTATTGGTTTTGATTTATTAGGTCACGAAATCCCCTAATGAGCCTTATGTTACAATTGTCTGACTTTTAACCATAGTTCTCGTCTTCACTACTAGATAGTTTTAAAAGGTTTTCATCCATAACCAGGCTAAACAAATAAGACAGAACAGAAACGAACAAAACATAGAAATAACAACAAAAGTTACTTGTAAAACTAACAAACTCGTAGGATATTGCGAGAAGAAAACAGAACAAAGATCAAAATCGCAGCAATAAAGCCGAAAGACCATACCATGCGTTTCATGCGACCTTGCGTTACATGCGTATACCGAAAAAGTAGAATCAGTGTAGTTGTTTGTGACAAGTTACAGAGGAAAATGCATAGAATGCATAGACACATTGAATGCATCAAGTAGGTTTACTTTCTACTTTTCTATGCGTGTCATGCGGCGGCGAAAAAAGTCAGCTGTTTCTCATGCACTGCTGGAAAAAGTCAGCAGTTTTTTTAACTTAGGGATGACAAATTATATTCTATTGTGAATGGTTTCGATAAATATGTTTAGATAAATATAAATAGTGAACTATTATTTTCGCATTTTTTTTTATTTGCATTATAAAAATATTAATAAAAACATATTTCATAATATATTTTACTAATAATTTAAGAGGAAAATACATTAAAATACATTTTTTAACACATTTAATTCATAAACAAAATTTGTATACTAGTTATCGATGCTTTTATGAACCGAATGTCGTCTCTCTTGAATATGTAAACAAAAACTGTGTATTTGCACAATAATAAATAAAGTCCTGTTGAATTTTACTGTTTTCTGTTTATTAATTTGTGGTTTATGATTTTGTGGTTATTTATTTGTGTTTATTATTTTGTGATTACTAATTTGTGGTTATTTATTTGATTATTAACTTGTGATTATTAATTCGTTTATTAATCTGTACTTTTTGCTTTGTTTATTAATTTGCTTATTCATTTGTTCTTATTGTTTTGTGTTTATTTGTGAACGAGAGCTATGGAGGAGAAACTAATTGCGGCCGTGAAAAAACACGAAGTTTTATATAACAAGAATTCTCTTCTCTACAGAAATAAGTTTAAACAGCTGCTTGGAACGCAATTAGTAGGGAAGTACATTTGTCAGGTAATATTAATATGAAATATTATTTGTGTATGTGAATGTGTACATGTATCTTTTTCAGAGGATGTTTGCCAAACACGCTGGAGGTATCTCCGAGATAAATACGTAAAAAATCTCTCGGAGAACCATCAAGCTTCAGGAAGTGGAGCTGAAGTAATGGAGGGTCAATGGCAATACCAAAGCCAAATGGAGTTCTTACGAGAACATATCAGGCCTCGAAAGTGAGATATTTTATTATATTATTTTTATATTACATTATATTTATATTATGTTTACTTGTTTATAATTCCATTGTAGGACAGTGACAAGTTTAAGTCATGGAAACATGCCAGAGGTAAGGGAATACAATAATACAAAATTTTGTAATAATAATACAAAATATTGTAATATTTTTATTTACAGGCTTTTTCGGAAATTGAATTCCTGAACGACCCTCCATCTACGAGTGTATCAAACTCCTCCACCCTTAAAGTTCCAAGCAGCAATAGGAAAAGACAGCGTCGGGAAAGTGGCACAGAGGCTTTCAATGAGTTTCTGAATAAGATGTCAAATATTGTCGAAGCAAGATTTTCTCGGACAGAGATTGATCCCCATGACGGTTTTTTGGGATGGTCCGAGAAATCTTCGCTAAAATGGAACCTGTCGAAGACGCCAAATTTTTTTTCTTAAGTTATTTAATATTATTATAATATTAATATAATAATAACGATAAACGTACAAAAAAGTGATCTGTAACATGTTTATATAGTATTATTTTTTGTAAATTATTTATGTATTTCTGTTAAGTAAAATTTAATTGTTATTTGTTATTATTATTTTATTTATATTATTGTTATTTATTTCATTGGGGTCAGGCGGTTTCCGCAGGATAGGGATATGCGGTCATAGCTCCCTCGGAGCCTCCAGCCTCCACCATATCAAGACCGTTAGTGCGTGACATTGTCACATCCTGCTAGAGGTGGCCCTGCTCTTCAACGGATCTAGACTGTGGAGTCAATAAACACCTCCCTCTCAGCCGGGGTGACTATGTCTGACCCTCTTTTTTTTTGGCACGACCATTCTTTTTTTCTTCTGACCACTCTCTCCCTCCCTGTTTCTGATTTGATTGCCCTGAGCTGGTGGCTGTAGCTTTCTGGACCCAGTTGTGTATGCACGGTAGCACCGGGGTGAAACCCGCTGTGTGAACGGCTAGGGCTACAGCTGCCTCCGTCCCGTTAAAACCCTGGCAGGCCTCAAAGTACGTTTATTGTCCGTCGCCGTTAAGTTGGTGGTGTAGGTTCGGGTGAGAAGACTCCCGATTAGTCCTCGGTCTGGCTCTGAGCACCTGCCCCCATAAGGGCTGGTGCCCACAGAATATACACAGAATAGAAACAAGAGTTTGACGTTTAACTTTCCATGGAGAAAGAGACAGCAAATATTACCAACAAGTATTTCTGTCTCTCTCTGATTGTAACTCTGTTTTGTTTATTTATGTTTTTTTTAGTTTTCGGGGTGGTTTTTTATATTGGCGAGAGTTAATAAAAAATGTAATTTTTGTCTAAAACTATTAATAAATAATAAAAACAACTAATAACAATAACAACTTTAACTTTTTCTTTCAAGAAATTAAAAAATATTGGCAACTTTCAGCAAGAAAATTTTTTTATGAGCAGTACGTCTTATTTTGATCTTGTAATATTTAGCTTCTTAATTACCTCTTGCACAAGAAACTATATTCATTGTGACCGAAAATCACACACATTTCGATTAATATTTAATTATTTAAGAATCTTTAAACTTTTCATTGAAGAAATTAAAAAATATTCCAAATTATCCCTTTTTTAACACAAAATAAATCTTTATTTACATTTAATTTTTCTACTTTAACCGCCAGTTTTCACTCTGTATATCTGTTGCTTCTATCACATTTGATTCGCAAAACATTAAAATATTTATTTTCTCCCTCTACGAGGTATGTTAAAGTGCTGCTTTGAGCGTTTTTAAACGTCAAAGGTTTCAATTCTGTGTATATTCTGTGCTGGTGCCAACCCTCGCGTGGCCTCCCTGCTTGCATAGATAACCACGGGACCACTTATGGGTAACTACACTTTTCGGGCAAGGATAGCGGCTTTGAGTGGGGACCCTCTTGCAATGAATTCGACCAACCAACCCAACCCAAGACGCAAACCAGCGCTAACTCAAGTTGGCGAGCGCAAAGCATCCACTGTAACCGGTGGCATGTGCTGCTTACTGCTGCAGTAGAGCGGTCGGAACCAGATGGGGTCTTCGCCCAAGGATCATGCGTTGGATATATTCTACGGTAATCGAACCCAACCTCTTATACGGTGTTGCTTTCTGGTGGACTGCTCTGGACAAACAACACAACGTCAGACTTCTTGAAAAGGTCAGAAGGTCTGCCGCCATTTATGTAACTGGCGCTCTACGCACCACCCCACGAAAGCCTTGTTCGCAATGCTAAACTGGCTTCCTACTGTGCTTCTCGCTAAGCAGGTAGTCAAGTTTGCTGCGACTAGACTTAATGCGCTCTCTTTCTACTCTCTGATTCCTAGTAGGGATGACTGGAATCCTAATACGATCGTCCCCCCGGAAGTCCGGGATATATATACCGACGGCTCTAAACTCGATAATGGGGTTGGAAGCGGTGTCTACTCTGGCAAACTGGACCTAAATATTTCTCTCCGTCCGGCGGACTACTGCAGTGTGTTTCAGGCGGAGGTGATGGCAATTTACCGGGCCGCTCAATGGATCCTCGTCAACGATGCTCCTTTCACTCGCGTCTCGATCTTTTGTGATAGTCAGGCCGCGATAAGATCTCTATCGGGTTTCGTGATTAACTCAAGGATCGTTAGGGAATGTCGCCGCTGTCTCGACCGTCTCTCGGGACGCTTCAACAGTGTCACTCTGGTGTGGGTCCCCGGGCACAGTGAAATTCCGGGAAACTATAGGGCCGACGAGCTCGCCAGAGCTGGTGCGCTTCTTCCGGAATCCTCTTCTGTTGAATTGGGTATGCCCCACTTGCCTCGGTCAAGTTGACCATTGCGCGAAGGTTCTTTCGGGACGCCAAACTATCATGGGTCAATGAGGAATCCTGCTCCACCGCTAGACTCACCTGCCCCAAGATGGATAGAAGGCGTACCAACCGATTACTTGGTCTTGGTCGTGATGTCATCTCGACTAAAGTGGCCGTGCTTACGGGTCATTACTCCATGGGTAGACACGCGGAAAGAATGAAGCTCCCTTTCAACGACTTCTGCCGTGGATGCAGGTCCACTGAGGAAGAGGAGACTGTTGTTCACTTCCTTTGCCAGTGCCCGTCTCTTGCTAGGTGTAGATATAGGTTATTTGGCTCCCCATTCTTTGTTAGCTTAACGGAGCTGTCATCTATTGACATCAGGGATATAGCTTCGTTCATCAAACTTTCTGGCTGGTTTTCCAGTGCTGACCAACTTCTTCCTTTTCCCTGACTTGGGTGGAACTTGGTTAGTACAGGGACTGCGTTCACCCGTGGCATCACAAAGGGCCGCTATGCGTACTCAAGTGAGCTTTGTGATAACAGAGCTACCACTCCGACCTAACCTAACCTATTTATTTCATTTATATTAAAATAACAGGTTTAAAAAATTATTGTTATATTTATTATTTACATACATATTTACATAAAAAAGTTAAATTAAATTAAAATGAAGACTGAATTCAATAAAAATGAAACTTAAAACTAAAAACTATAAATTTTATATTTTATTTATGAAGAGATCGTCGCATAAAATATCCCTTTGTTGGAATGCATTCCTAGGCGAGTTATTGGAAAAAAATTTTGGACTTCTGCGTAATGGTTGTGTTTCTCGTCTCCATAATCCTTCTATAACAGAACTATTTTCCTCTCTGTCTACAAAATCTGGTGGACAATAAGTTCCATCGTGCATGTTTAACTCTTTCATGCCCGATGTTGCCTATAGGCAACATTGTACATTTTTGTTCATAAATTCCGTAATTTTTAATTTTTAAAAAAAATTTTTTTTTGCAAACAAGCTTGGTTAAAAACGTGTAAAACCAGAATACGTAGGACTCTGAATTTAATATCACTTCATATTTAGGCCATGACTAACAAACACATGTCCTTAAAAAAATTTCACCTCAGGCCCAAAAAATTCGGGCATGAAAGGGTTAAGAAATTGTGAAGAACAACTGTAGCGCAAACAACTTTTTCGGCGGATTGCGGAGTCATATTCAAAGTCCCACGCAATATTCTCCACCGAGCTGTTAAAATGCCAAAGGCATTTTCTATGGTTCTGCGTGCTCTAGATAATCTTTTGTTATAATTTTGCTTCTCTTCACATAATAATAAATCGGGATATGGTCTCATAAGGTATGGTTTGAGAGGAAAAGCAGCATCGCCAACTATGTAATGTGGGAACTTCACGTCACTATTTGGCAATATAGTGTCCGCCGGAAAATTAAGGTTTTCAGATTTTAAGAACTTTCCAAATTTTGAGTTGTTTAGCACACCACCATCGCTATGACTGCCATAAGCAATTATATCGACTACGGTAAATGTGTAATTTGCATCACACAGTGCCATCAGTATAATACTATATGTTCCTAAAGTGTTGAATGTTTTAAGGATATAGTTAGAAATTATTTAGTAAAATACATTTAAGAACATACCTTTATAATTATAAAAATTTGAGCCAGAACGCGGTGGGCATGTAATGGCTACGTTTTTTCCGTCGATGGCTCCAACACAATTCGGCATATCCCATATATTCTTGAAATCTTCCGCTATTCGCCTCCATTCATACGTACTTGGCAAAGACAATTAAAAGCCACTTAATTCCTTCCATATAATGTCACACGTCTCCAAAACAATCCGTCTTACAACTGTAACCGACATTTTAAATGTGAGTGAAAGGTACTGCCTGCTGGCACCATGGGCTAAGTAGCTGTATGGAAAACAAATTATTGATTTGTTCATTATTGACAAGAAGAGACGGCAATCTGGTGGAATAGCTCTACTTGAATTATTTACAAGACGAGCCCTTAAAATGTTGAGTAAGTAATCAGAGATGGCTGGAGACATTATTGTCGCTATATTAAACTGCTCATGGTCACGGTTTTTCAATTTATGAAATATTGATACAAAAAACCCACTCACATCCCGTTCCAAATACAAGGGACGGACCCAAAATCTTCTTTTATCCTTTTGAAGGTTTTCGTACGCCTTGGCAGCACAAAATATTAAATATGTAAATTCCACTAATTCAATAAATTCTTTTAAAAACACAATTTCACTTGCCATTTTTCTTATCTGTATTTTTCTTATAATAATTTCACAACTATTTTTATTTTTCTTATGTATAATAATTTCACAACAGCTGATGATCAGTCGCATAAAACGCATGTATGTAACTTGCAATAAAAACGGCATAGAATGCAAGAATCGCATGAAACGGATGGTATGGACTTTCGGCTTTACTTTCTACTTTTCTATGCGACTCATGCGGCGACGAAAAAAGTCAGCTGTTTCTCATGCTTCGACGAAAAAAGTCAGCTGTTTCTTAAACTTAGGGATGACAAATTATATTGTGAATGGTTTCGATAAATAAGTTTAGATAAATATAAATAGCGCATTTTTTATTTGCAATATAAAAATATTAATAAAAACATATTTCATAATAAATTTTACTAATAATTTAAGAGGAAAATACACTAAAATACATTTTTTAACACATATCTTTCATGAACAAAATTTGTATATTAGTTATCGATTGTTTTTATGTACTGAGTGTCATCTCTTTTGAATTTATTAATTTGTAAACAAGAAAAATGGTGGATAAATTAACTGAAAACACTTATCTTGCGTTCTTTTGAAGCCTTTCGTAGGCCTTAGTAGCACAATACAATGTAATATTTATTTAAAACTATTAATAAATAATAAAAACAACTAATAACAATAACAATTTTTAACTTTTCCTTTCAAGAAATTAAAAAATATTGGCAACTTTCAGCAAGAAACATGTTTTATGAGCAGTATGTCTTATTTTGATTTTGTAACATTTAGCTTCTAAATTACCTCTTGCACAAGAAACTGTATTCATTGTGACCGAAAATCACCCATATTTCGACTAATGTTTAAATATTTAAGAATCTTTAAACTTTTCACTGAAGATATTAAAATATATTCAAAATTTTCCCTTTTTTAACACAAAATAAATGTTTGTTTACATTTAATTTTTCTACTTTATCCGCCAGTTTTCACTCTGTATATCTGTTGCTTCTAACACATTTGCTTCACAAAACTTATAAAATTTTTTTCTTCCTCTAAATTGGCCTGTGCTTTTATATTATAAGCGTTTTTCAAATATAATTTTCGTTACTGGTTATATTGTGCTTAGCAGCACAAAATATCATATATGTATGTAAATTTTTAAACATGTTATTGAAGCCATAAATTCTTTTAAAATTACAATTTGATTTTCAAAAACTCTTCTTGGTGGCTTGTTTGTTGTTTACCACAACAGCTGATCAAAACAAAAAACCAGTCGCATAAAACGCATTGTGTGTAACTTGCAATAAAAACTGCATAGAATGCAAGAATCGCATGAAACGGATTGTATGGACTTTCGGCTTTATGGATAAAATTAACACACACAACAAAAGTGGCGCGAGAAGCTAGATCGTAATCCTGACTGAAGGGTTGTTTTATGACCAATTAAATAAGTAATTTCACAATTTTCACTGTTTAGTATTTCTAGCGGCCAGTCGAGAACTACTACAAACAGTAGAGGCGCAAGGATGCATAAATTACTGACTCCTGATGCTGTTTGCAAGGACTCGTTTAGTTTGCCTGTGCGCCTTCGGATCCACTTTCTTTCAGATTAATAATCTTGGATGGTGCGCCGACACTATTGAGTGCTTTCCATATGCTTTCTCTTTGAACTGAGTTGAAGTTGGACTGAGTCATAGTCTATGAAAACAGCATATAATGTAGCGTAGTCTTAAGGTATGACGAGACCCCGGGCCACAAACAAATTGGAGTCCCTCTCAATAGTAAAAATAAAACGAAGAAAAACGCTTTTATCTTTTCAGTTTTTTATAATTAAATAAGTTCATATAATATTTTTATTTAATTAATGAAGACCAAAGTAATTATATACATATATACTTATATTTTTATGTATATCTTTTTTCGAGACTTTTTGCTATTTTTTGTATGACAACGCTCTCTATGCATATAATTGTCAAACTACAAAGTCGTTCCTGCAACATTTTTCTTATGTTTTTTTCTCTTAAGCTCTGAAGATGAGCGCTATCCACTGCAATTAACGGGAAATGTTCTTGTAGCAACTTCAATGTTCGGAAAACCGTCTTCTAGTTTATTTTTCTAAAATATTTAAGTCGGCTGTTTCATTTGTTAATTTTTTTTTGAAAACGTTATTATTCTAACTAAACAGCATTAATAAAAAAATCATTAGATTTAGTGTGTACACTTAGATTTACAGAATCCCAATCACTTGTATATATTAGCAGGGGATCTTAATTGTAAGCTTAGTGACTGGGGCAACAACACTCCCAATGTAAAAGGTAATAAGTTAAAAGAGTGGATGTCAAGCAATGAAATAATGTTTAGATGTGTTTTATACGCTTCTGTTTTGCCCTCATATCCTCGCAGCGGTTCGTACTTAGACCTATGTTTAGCAGACTCTCGTTTAATTATCCATAAAGAGAATAATTCGGCTAATTGTCTTAGAAAATTGGATTACGATAGTGATCATAATGCCGTGCAAATAATAATTTTAAGTGTTGATGAAATGAAAACCCTATGTCATTTATCAGGGAACCCCCAAATTAGAAATATAATTATAAAAGGACCAACTGGAAGAAATTCAAGAGGAATGTGTTAAATGAACATTATAATAATGAATCAATTCCGAATGATAGGAATCTATCGAACAGCCAAATTGATTTTTATTTGCTGAGATTAAATAATTTTATAACGAGTTCTATAGAGAAATTAGTTCCAAAATTTAGAGACATTAACTTCTTTGAGAAATTTTCTAACCCATTAATTAAAAAATTACATTCGGAAAAGAGTAAGATAGTGAAAATTATCAAGAAACATAATAGACTAGAATGTTTCCTATCGCATGTAGAACTAAATTTATTAAACACTAAATTAAAATTAATCAAAAAGCTAATAAACGAAAACTTCAGCATATCAGTGATTCATCTAATATGTTTAGTGAGGTAAAGCAACAGTACAGGTCACTTCATGCTTCCAATATCGATTTTATTAGAGTTCCCCAAGAAAACGAATGGTGGCTTAGAAATTCAGGAATTATTCCTGCTGATTTGGAAAATGAGTATACTAGTAATGACTATCTAGTGAAAGATGATATTATGTAATTAAATGTAATTGGAACCTTTTTTGAATCAGTTCACTCTCACAAGGAGATTGATCCTGATAACAATTTCCATGTTGAAATTGATAATTGTTTCTCCTGCTTTTTAGAAAATAAAACTGAGTTCGAAAACAATGGATCAACCGTAACAACATTTAATTCATCCAATAAGGCCAGTGAAATTAATGTATATTTTTTTGTATCTAAACATACGCTTTACTACATCTTTGCTCACATAAAGAACAAAATTTCGGCAGGTGTTGATAACATTCCCAATATTTTTTTAAAAAATATGCCTGAAGTGATTGTTCTGGAATACCTCATACTCTTTAATAATATTGTTACGCAAATCGAAACGACCTAACATCGTTTAACATTAAAAACGATAAACAAAAGCCACACAATACAAATACACACTAACACTAAGAACACAATGAACGTGTTGATTATCTAAAGCTGCACACACACATATGTACAACGAACGTGGTTGCACCTGGTACCAACAACAACACGAAATGAAAATAAAAAAAAATTCATTCCATTCAGATAATAATATCAAAAATATTAATGAAAACCTTCAAAAGTACTTTAACATTGTACAAAAATATGCTACTGATTGGCAACTGAAAATCAACAATAATAAATGTGAAGCTATACTCTTTCGACCTCCTGTAGGCAAATGCAACAATAATATTAGAAAGAATTGGAAGTCATTTTGTATTAAATCTAATGATAATTTGAATATACCAATCAGGGATATGGTGAGGTACTTAGGAGTTTATCTTGATAAATTTCTGTATTTTAATAAGCACATTAATATACAAATTATTAAGGCCAGAAATACTTTTTTTAAATATAAGAAACTATTTTTCTCCAAATATATAAAACCAAAGGTCAAGATAATCATGTATCAATGCCTAATTCGCCCTATCTTAACATACGGCTGCCAAATATGGTTCAATATTTCGCCCTTATATATGGAGAAGTATAGAATCTTTGAAAGAAAATTTTTGAGAGCTTGTATGACACTATATAGATCACCAGCTACCAATTATGCTAAATACATATCGAATAAGAAGCTGTATAATAAAGCTAAAGTAAACAGAATTGACAATTTCATTCTGCATGTTATTATGAATCATATATTAAGATGTATGGATTGCAGTGAAAATAATCTAATTATGGCACCTTATTATGCTAATAAAGAATACATTATACAATGTCTAAATTCTGGTTATGTACCACTGACAGGCCGAGTAATCTGAGAAAAATTATGTACAATGTAGTCGAACATTTGTCGCGAGGATTGGGAAAAACCCAATCTGACCACAAAACAAAAAAAAAAATCACGAACTTTTAAAATTCATGTTTAAATACATAATAAGATGCTGAGGAAAAACATTTTACAAATTCTCCAATCCCAGTTGGTCTTTTAATTCGATAAATCGGGGTCCAGGCAAAGGCTTCGTGAAGATGTCAGCCAATTGTTTATCTGTAGAAATATACTCAACTTTTATTAGTTTATTCTCTACCTGTTCTCTTGAGAAATGATATTTAATATCAATATGTTTCGATCTTTTATGGCATGAGGGATTATTAGCTATACTAATACATCCCTGGTTATCCTCAAACAATCTGATAGGGTCATTCACAACTAATTTTAAACCTTCCAATAAAGACTTAAACCAGATAGCCTCTTTAACTGCCTCAAATAGTGTCATATATTCCGCCTCAGTGGACCAAGCAGCAACAGAATTCTGCTTCCTTGTATTCCAGCAAACCAAATCCGAATCAAACATTCTCAATAAATACCCAGTAGTGCTCCTTCTATCGCTTTCACTTCCACCCCAATCAGAATCCACATACCCAATCAATAAATCATTATACCCGGGACCAGCAGTAAATGGCAATCTAAAACGTATGGTTCCCTTAAGATATCGTAAAACCCTCTTCAAACATTTCCACAGCTCCTCATTGCCCCTATGACTATATCGACTCAGGATATTAACCGCGGTGCTTATATCAGGTCGTGTACATAACATAATGTACATTAAACACCCAATCGAACTAGGACATGGTGCATTACACTCCTTATCAGCATTCGAGGCTTCAAAGTTCAATTTAACTGGAAGTTTCATAAGACCTAAGTCAATATATTCTTGTAGCGCGTTATCGTATTCAAGTTTCAGATCGGGTTTCTTTAGTAAATTCTTCTCATTTCTTAAATATTGAGCCATCGGTATATGGCGAGAGTTTCCTAACTCAATTTGGGGGTTACTTGATAACGGCCATGGGGTAAACGACGGTTAGTTCTCGTGTAAATTTTCTCACAAGTACAATCATCTTCAGATTGAATGGGTACTCGAGGAATTTCTTCAATTTCCCAAAATTTGGTCAAAAATCTATCAAGCTTGACAGAACTGTAGTAAGAGACGATTCTTCGGGTAGGGTGAGAATCTTGTACTGGTCCGGTTAAAATCCAACCAAACTCAGTTTCTTGAGCTATTAATGTGCCAAGAACATCTTTCTTAACACCAGCTCTGATAATCTGTGGGTAAAAATCGCTACCAATTACAATATCAACTGGGCGGCTGTCATAAAATTTAGGATCCGCCAATAGGATTCTGTCCAACTCTTTTATGAAAGTAGGGTTTAAGTTTTGGGTGGGTAAATTGTGGGTGAGGGTTTGGCAACAATTGCCTGAATATTCAATGAAAATTCCTTATAAGCGTTAGAACCTGGATGTATATCACACATCTTGTTTGAACGTGCTGAAACAACCTCATTTAAACCTGAGATTTCAGCAACTATGGGTAGGGTGGGTAAGTGTAATTTGCGCCTTAGCTTACCAGAAATGAATGAAAAATCTGATGATGGGTCAATAAGCGCTCTAGCAGGGAATTCTTCACCGTGTATTTTAGTATTCAAGTCGTCTAATTGGGTTTTGCTTGATTGGGTTTGGGTAGAGAAAGACTGTATTGCACTTGACGTAGAGGGTTTATCGTCATTCTGTGGGTTAGTGTTTGGTTTGGGTTTGTGTAATAGGGTGTTATGTCTGCCGCCACAGTATCTGCATGTAAATGTACTACGACATTCTGATACCATGTGGCTAATGGCCAGACAATTGCAACAAATTAAATTCTTTCTTACGAATTCAATTCCTTCATTTACTTCCAAGGAAAGCATTCCCTCAAAGTATAGTTACTTTCGGACAGTTTGCACAATGAACCATCGAGTTTCTCCTGGGCTTTTGGGTAATTATGGGTATTTGGGTGGGTTTGGGTAGAATTCGGTTGTGGATCGGGTATCCTTCCTATTGTTGTGTGTCACATTATGGAACGTCTTTACTCTGCTGTCAAATCGATTGTTGATGTCCTGGAGTAATTTGGGTTTTGGGTGGGTTAGGGTTACTTTCCGGAACATCATTGACAGAAGTGAATTCCTTGAATGTATTCGTTAAAAAAAAGTGTCCAGCCCTTGCGCTGACCAACTTCTTCCTTTTCCCTGATTTTGGTGGAACTTGGTTAGTACAGGGACTGCGTTCACCCGTGGCATCACAACGGGCCGTTATGCGTGCTCAAGTGAGCTTTGTGATAACAGAGCTACCACTCCGACCTAACCTAACCTATTCATTAAAAATACGTCCACATTAGTCCAGGAAGGCATTTCAGCACAATCTTTTAGGGTTTTCTCAAATTCCCTTCGGGTTTCCTTGAGTAATTTTGTCAAACAGAGATATACAATGATAGGATCCCAATTGTCCGTATCTATTTCCAATGTATTAAAATTTGCTATACAACAATTTATCTTTCTCTGTAATTTTCTTATTGAAACACTGCACATAGTGCAGTTTGCATCCTTTTATTTTCATATTGATTTACCAGTTGGGTCTTAGTAATAAGAAAACCATCATTAGTTAAGGGTGCGTTTTCGTCTATTACTTTAGCTTCGCCGCTAGTCTTATTTTTAAGGTAGAAAAGTTTGTCTACACTTCTTAGGCGGGTATTATTGCCATAAATAGCCTTATATAGGTCTCTGAAAGAGGCCCAAGACTTGAAATGCCCACTAAATGTTTGCATATCTCAAGGGGGTACGTTAAATCCAACTGAGTGGGTGGGTTGTGTGGGTTCGGGTTCGGGTTCCTTGAGAAGGGTAAAGTTTTCTATGGACTCATCTATGGAAATCATAGACGACCTATAGAATTTTTGGCCGATCTCACATTCCTGGAGAGGCAATTAAAATTTATCGAATTGGATACTTCAGGGTCATTGAGTTGTGGCGACTGTCGGATCTGTTTGAATTTTCCGTCAATATTCGACCACAACTCTTCCAATTCATGCCTCATGAATCTCAATGCGGGTAGTGATTGAGACTTCTCTGTACTGGCCTTAAAGTCTTAATCAAAGGCACTTAAATCCTGTTGGATATAACGTATAATATCGGCGGCTAAAGTTTTCAATTCCGACATATTTATTTGAAAATTTAACACGCAGAGGATTGAAAAAACTTCAGTAAATTTCGATAAGAAGTCGATTTATGGCGAGTAAATTTGGTTCAAAAAATATTTATTTCAGTTTTGAAATAAATCTAATCAGCAGACAAAATTGCCTATTGGGTATTCTTTGTGTTTTTGTTGCACTAACAAAATGAACGGCAATATCTGTTCCTTACAATATTTTGGATATATTATCTAAGAAAAAGGGTATTTATTGGGTGGGTCGGTTAAGAAATAATATTTCCTATTGCAAGTTTTCGCACGTTTCAAATTCCGCGTTAAAAAATATATAACAATGTTATGAAAAATGTAAATTGAAAGTTTTCAACTTACCTTGTCTGCTTAGGGTAGGCTACAAACCAAATTTATTTTCCCAATTCCTCTTTGTGCGGTGTTTGTTGTGTTGTGTTTGCGTGCAATGTTAATAATGGTCATTTGTTAGTAATTGTTTTTGATGTATTTTTGTTTGTTAGTGAACTGTATTGGAATGCATTTGTTTGTGCACTTTATTTTCTTCAATTTTATAATTTTTGCCACTATGTATTTTGTTGCTACTTGTGTTGAATTTTTAATTTTTTGCTTTTGTATAGTTTTGAAAATCTTTCATTTTTGTTTCTTTAATGTAATGTGTATTGTTTCCATTTTTTGTGAACTTTTGTACTTTCTTTTAATTAATTGTTAATTTGTGTTTTCTGATTTATATATTTAAATATTTTGTTGATTATTGAGTACTGATTTTTGTTTGTAGGATATTTTGTAGCGTTTTTTGTATAGGGTGATTTATGTTTAACACTGTTTTTTTTTACTGTATGTGTGTTTTGTTTATTTTGTATATCTGTTTCACTTTGCACTTATTTGTTTTCTGCACTGCACTATTGTTGCTTTTGTTTTTAATTTCTTTTTAGATTTTTATTAAAATTTTAAAATTAGGGTTCTATGGGGTTATATATTTTAGGGTGGGGTAGAATATGCACAATGGGTTAATGTGGACTGTATACGTGTCACTGTCTCTTCTTTTTCCTTGAAGGACCAATGAATAAACGGGTTATAGGGTAGGGTTAGTATGAGGGTAAGAGGGCGTAGGGTATATAAATGTGTGCAACAAACCTTTTAGTATTGTTACGTTTTTACCTTTTAAAAACGTTTAAATATGAGTTCGTTAATTGCAACAAAGTAAAAACAAATATGACTTTAGTTTTTCTTAACTCCCTTTATTATTTACACTACTTTTGTGTACCACCGTATGGAACTTAACGATACAACAATAATAATCTGTTTATTCACTGTACTAGTTCACACAAGTATTCGCTAGATCTTTACAACCACGACTTATTTTGTTCACACGCAACTTCACACAAGGCTGACTAAATTAACTCTGACTGCTGCTTGCTTTGTCCAGCCCTTTTATAGTCCGCACGCACGTATGATCAGTATGATGAACGTTCTCGATGTGGAAGGTTCTCGCTCACGCCTTCTCGAGACTTCTGCTAGTACATTGTTGTTTGTGTACTTTGCTTATGTTGTCCGTTACATATTTGTCGTAGCTGGTTTACTTTATGTTGTTGTTGCTACCTGGTTCGTTGTACACATGTGTGTGTATGCAGCTTTAGATAATCAACACGTTCGTTGTATTTTTAGTGTTAGTGCGTATTTGTGTCGTGTGTATTGTGTTGGTGTAGCTGATAGCTTTTGTTTATCGTTTTTATTGTTAAACGATATTAGGTCGTTTCGATTTACGTAACAGTATGTATGTATATATGTGTGTCTGTATGTTAATAATAAATATTAATTGTTGTTTTATTTGTATATACTTGTATATATTTAAAAAAACCTAATGAAATGTATTTTATTCTTATTTGTATATTAGTTCACAATTTATGTTATGAAGTTTTATGGAAAATTTAAATGTTTCAATTCAATGTACTTTATTTCGCAAGTTTTATGTTATGTTTATTTTATCATTTGAAACAAAATTTATTTTAAATTGTAATATTTAATTTCATAATTTGTATTAATTCGCAATTCTTGCTTTAATTTACTTTATAATTTACAAAATATTCAATAATTATATTCTGTTTTAAAATCAATTTAAATAATACTTTCAATATAAATCACAAGCGTGGGATTAGGTTTTAGTTCAGTTCATCATCAACTTCGATCATCAACTGACTTACAAGGATCTAAATAATCCTTCTTGAACTTGTTGAAGAATGTGTGTGGTGAATGTTGATATGTATGGTGAATGTTGATGTGTGCTGGTGTTATTATTGTTATTAGATGTAAATAAAATTGGAAGGCAGAATACACACGACACAAATACGCACTAGACCTAAGAATACAACGAACGTGTTGATTATCTAAAGCTGCACACACACACATGTGTACAACGAACCAAGTAGCAACAACAACATAAAGTAAACCAGCTACGACAAATATGTAACGGACAGCATAAGCAAAGTACACAAACAACAATGTACTAGCAATAGAGTTCTCGAGAATGCGGGAGCGAGAACCTTCCACATCGAGAACGTTCATCATACTGATCATACGTGCGTGCGGACTATAAAAGGGCTGGACAAAGCAAGCAGTAGAGAGAGTTAATTCAGTCAGCCTTGTGTGAAGTTGCGTGTGAATGAAATAAGTCGTGGTTGTAAAGATCTAGCGAATAGTTGTGTGAACTAGTGAATAAAGGAGATTATTATTGTTGTATCGTTAAGTTCTATACGGTGGCACACAAAAGTAGTGTAAATAATAAAGACAGTTAAGAAAAACTAAAGACATATTTGTTTTTACTTTGTTGCAATTAACGAACTCATATTTAAACGTTTTTAAAAAGGTAAAAACGTAACAATATGTTGAACAACAAGTCCACAGACTATAATGTGGTAAAAACAAATGCAGTACAAAAAAATTGTAAATGCTCCAAACCTCTTTAATTTATTTATTCATGATCTTCTAAACAAAATAGATAATATTGTTACGCAAAGCGAAACGACCTAATATCGTTTAACAATAAAAACGATAAACAAAAGCCACACAATACAAATACACACTAACACTAAGAATACAATGAACGTGCTGATTATCTAAAGCTGCACACACACATGTGTACAACGAACCAGGTAGCAACAACAACATGGAATGAAGTAAACCAGCTACGACAAATATGTATCGAACCTGGTAGCGACTGGTACATAACATAAGCAAGTACACAAACAACAATGTACTAAGAATAGAGTTCTCGAGAAGGCGCGAGCGAGAACCTTCCACATCGAGAACGTTCATCGCACTGATTGATACGCGTGTGTGCGGACTATAAAAAGGGCTGGACAAAGCAAGCAGCAGTCAGAGTTAATTTAGTCAGCCTTGTGTGAAGTTGCGTGTGAACAAAATAAGTCGTGGTTGTAAAGATCTAGCGAATACTTGTGTGAACTAGTACAGTGAATAAACAGATTATTATTGTTGTATCGTTAAGTTCTATACGGTGGTACACAAAAGTAGTGTAAATAATAAAGAGAGTTTAAGAAAAACTAAAGACATATTTGTTTTTACTTTGTTGCAATTAACGAACTCATATTTAAACGTTTTTAAAAAGGTAAAAACGTAACAATTGGTGTCAGAAGTGGGATTGCAAAATCCAAAAGTAAAAATAAATAAATATTTGAGAAAAAAAAATAATTAAAATGAAGCTCACCGAACTAAGAGTGGAACGACTGAAACGAGAGTTGGGTAAACTAGAGCTGCCGACAGCGGGAACGAAGAATGAACTCCAAAGGCGGTTAAGGGAACATCTGCAGCTTCAGGGCATTAACATCGTGTCTCACGAGTTCGAGGAAGAAGAGGAACGCGAATTACAGGCCCCTGCAACGGCTAGCGGCGTTGACATAAATTTGTTGCTAGCTGCTATGATGGAGAAAATGGAAGTAGCGAACCAGAAGCTATTCGAAGCTTCTAGAGCCGAAAACCAACGACTGCAAGCTGCAATTTTGTCAAAAATTGAAAAGGAGCTGGAAACAACATCTGGAAAGCTGCAGGAAATCCATGAGTCAGTCAGCAAAAGGATCACTGGTGTCGAGGAAAGGGTGTCACATTTAGAACAGGCCGTTGACACGAAAGTGGAGAATTTGGAAAAGATCGTTGACACTAAAGTGGACAATTTGGAAAGGACCGTCGGCGGAAAAATCGTTATGATGGAGGAAAAGATCAACAACCTCCAAAGCCAGCGACCGGAACCAGTGCGAGTCGTTTCGGAAAGTACCGGCAGGATAAGAACACCTTGCTTTGATGGTAGAATAAGAAACGGGCGAACTACCAACCATCTTCACCAGAGTCCCCGTTAAACTAAAACGAGCTAGCACTGAGGGGCAAGTGCTGGCTCCCACAAGCGAGGGCCCCACAATCTCAATATCAGTGATGCAACAGAACAACAACAATCTTACGGCGTGCGGATACATAAATGGCAGACCACATACCTTCACAATAGACACCGGGGCGACGCAGTCTATCATCAGACCAGATGTAGCGAAGGGAAAATGCGAGGCACTTAGCAATGTAAGACTACGGACAGCTACTGGAGAGTGTGCCACCGTCCACGGAAAAACAGAGGCGAAGGTGACTATAGCCAACATTAGTGTAAGTCACATCTTTATTGTTGCCGATATTGTGGACGAGGTTATCATTGGTGCCGATTTTATAATAGCTCATGGCATCAATTTGAATATGGGGCAACAGATTATGAGTTGGCGAAATGTAGAGATACCTCTAGACGTGGGGTACAAGCACCAAGTGGACGCCAGAAGGATAGTTGCGGTCGAACAACTCAAATTGCCACCCCAGAGTGAATCACTGATATGGGCGCGTATGGAGGGAGATTGTGTGGAAAACCGCTTGTGGGTTGTTGAACCAGCAGAAATACAGACGGATTTAATATCAGCAAAGGCCCTCGTCAAATCCACAGAACAAAGAATAGTCCCGGTGAGAGTGCTAAATCTATCAGGCCATGAAAGAGTCGTCTATAAAAACTCAGAGGTTGGCCAATGTGTTCCAGTAGAGGCGATAATAAACAGCGAGCAAACGCTGCAACCTGCCGATATGTCAGCCAAGGATCAAAAGGGATTTGATGAAAATGTGGAGAAATGGATAGCAGGTTTAGCAGCTGCAGAGAAAAACAAAGCCAAAAAGCTGCTAAAGAGGTATGCTTTCGCTTTCGCCACGAACAACAAAAGTCAAGGAAGAACAGCCATGGTTAAACATGAAATTGATACTGGCGAAGCGAGACCGATAAAGCAGGCACCCAGAAGCATACCGCTGGCGAAGCGTAATGAGGTTAAGGAGTTAGTCGACGAAATGAGGAGGAGCGGTGTAATCGAACCATCATCGGGTCCGTGGAGCTCACCTGTAGTTTTAGTAAAGAATAAAGATGGCAGTACAAGATTCTGCGTAGACTACAGGAAGCTGAATGATGTCACTAAAAAGGATAGTTACCCGCTACCAAGAATTGACGACACACTCGACACGCTAGCCGGAACAAAATGGTTCTCCACATTGGATCTACAAAGCGGGTATTGGCAGGTGGAGATTGCAGACAAGGACAAAGAGAAAACCGCATTCAGTGCGAACGGCGGCTTATGGCAGTTTAAGGTTATGCCATTTGGACTCTGTAATGCTCCGGCCACATTCGAGCGGCTTATGGCACGTGTGCTAAAGGGACTGCATTGGAAGACTTGCTTGGTATATCTCGACGACATAATAGTGATGGGCAGAACTTTCGACGAACACCTCAAGAACCTGGGAGAAGTTCTGCAACGGATATCAACGGCTGGACTAAAACTAAGCGTAAAGAAATGTGCATTTTTCCAAAAGCAGGTGAAATATTTGGGGCATCTTGTCACAGCAGATGGCATATCCACCGATGAAGATAAAATACGAGCAGTAAAGGACTGGCCTCGTCCCCAGAATCTTCATGAACTACGCAGCTTTTTGGGACTATGCACATACTACAGACGCTTTGTGCCTAACTTTGCCAGCGTGGCTACAAGTTTGCATGAGCTCACCAAGAAGTCAAAAATCTATCAATGGGGTGAGCCACAGGAGAAGGCGTTCCAGACACTAAAAGACCTTTTGTGTGCTGCACCAGTTTTGGCGTATCCAGTCCCAGGAGAAAAGTTCATCTTAGACAGTGATGCTAGCGGATATGGTATTGGTGGTGTACTTTCCCAAGTGATCAATGGAACAGAGAAAGTCGTAGGCTACTATAGTCGCACATTGTCAAAGCCTGAACGGAACTACTGTGTAACCCGACGAGAGCTACTGGCAGTGCTTGAGTGCATCAAACATTACCATAAGTACCTGTATGGCCAGAATTTTCTGCTGAGGACTGATCACTCCGCATTGAGATGGCTGCTACAATTCAAGAACCCTGAAGGACAGGTAGCACGTTGGATTGAACGCCTCCAGACTTACGACTTCAGCATTGAACACCGAAGAGGCATAAAACATGGAAATGCTGACGCTCTTTCACGCCGACCTTGTAATTTGGAGTGTAAATATTGCGTGAAAGCTGAGAAAAATGAATCCATCGTCGATATCCGGCTAACGCGGATTGAAGCCAACGAAGACTGGTCCCAAGCACAAAGGAGTGACCCAATATTGGCGAAGTTAATAGCAGCGAAGGAGGACAAACGACCTACAAGAAATGAGATATCCGCAGAAGGTCCTCTTACAAAAGCATATTGGGAACTATGGGACAGCTTAAAGATCATAAATGGGTGCCTATATCGACTTTGGGAAAGCGCTGATGGCAAGACCTCATCCAACCTATTGGTAGTGCATTCCTCCAAAATGAAAGAAGTGTTAAAGGAGTTCCATAATGGAGCCAGCGGAGGACATCTTGGAGTGACAAAGACACTGGAAAGGCTAAAACAACGTTTTTATTGGGTTGGATGTCAACAAGCAGTGGCGGATTGGATAGCAAACTGCACCCAGTGTATTGAAGCTAAAGGTCCAACAAGAAGAAGTCGAGGTCAGATGCAGCAGTACAACTCAGGCGCACCTTTCGAGCGGATAGCCATGGACGTTGCAGGCCCTTTTCCAGTCAGCAATACCGGAAACCGATATGTTCTCGTTGTGATGGAAGTATATGGCATTAAGAAGACTCGAACGACGCCTCTTCACCCACAGTCAGACGGAATGGTAGAGCGATTTAACCGAACCCTGGAGGAATACTTGCGAAAAGTAGTGAGCGAGCAACAGAAAGACTGGGACGAACACATTCCGAGGTTTTTACTGGCGTACCGATCGGCGGTCCATGATTCAACATCTAGATCACCCGCCAAGGTTATCTTTGGGACTGAGATAAAACTGCCCGGTGACTTAGAATTTGGTGTTAAGCCCGCCACAGAGAGGAACGAAACATACACGGGAAAAGAAGAAAGCCTGAATGAACTTCATGAGTTTGTACGCACCCGTATAAAAATGGTCAGTGATAGAATGAAAGCCAGATATGATAGAGCAGCAAACACAGAGGGCTTCCATGAGGGACAAATGGTTCTGCTATACAACCCAAAGCGGAAGAAGGGATTATCTCCCAAGCTACAAACCAGCTGGGATGGACCGTATAAAATAATTAAACGGTTAAAGGATGTCGTGTACAGGATACAGAAAGCTAGCAGCCCCCGAGCAAAAATGAAGGTCGTACACATAGAGCGACTGGCAAAATATGGGAAAGGAGATAATGAGCCTATTCGGGACGAACAGGCTTAAGTGGGCGGCAGTGTTACGCAAAGCGAAACGACCTAATATCGTTTAACAATAAAAACGATAAACAAAAGCCACACAATACAAATACACACTAACACTAAGAATACAATGAACGTGCTGATTATCTAAAGCTGCACACACACATGTGTACAACGAACCAGGTAGCAACAACAGCATGGAATGAAGTAAACCAGCTACGACAAATATGTATCGAACCTGGTAGCGACTGGTACATAACATAAGCAAGTACACAAACAACAATGTACTAAGAATAGAGTTCTCGAGAAGGCGCGAGCGAGAACCTTCCACATCGAGAACGTTCATCGCACTGATTGATACGCGTGTGTGCGGACTATAAAAAGGGCTGGACAAAGCAAGCAGCAGTCAGAGTTAATTTAGTCAGCCTTGTGTGAAGTTGCGTGTGAACAAAATAAGTCGTGGTTGTAAAGATCTAGCGAATACTTGTGTGAACTAGTACAGTGAATAAACAGATTATTATTGTTGTATCGTTAAGTTCTATACGGTGGTACACAAAAGTAGTGTAAATAATAAAGAGAGTTTAAGAAAAACTAAAGACATATTTGTTTTTACTTTGTTGCAATTAACGAACTCATATTTAAACCTTTTTAAAAAGGTAAAAACGTAACAATATTATAGGTTATGCTGATGATATCATTATATACCATTCAGATAATAATATCAAAAATATTAATGAAAACCTTCAAAAGTACTTTAACATTGTACAAAAATATGCTACTGATTGGCAACTGAAAATCAACAATAATAAATGTGAAGCTATACTCTTTCGACCTCCTGTAGGCAAATGTAACAATAATATTAGAAAGAATTGGAAGTCCTTTTGTATTAAATCTAATGATAATTTGAATATACCAATCAGGGATATGGTGAGGTACTTAGGAGTTTATCTTGATAAATTTCTGTATTTTAATAAGCACATTAATATACAAATTATTAAGGCCAGAAATACTTTTTTTAAATATAAGAAACTATTTTTCTCCAAATATATAAAACCAAAGGGCAAGATAATCATGTATCAATGCCTAATTCGCCCTATCTTAACATACGGCTGCCAAATATGGTTCAATATTTCGCCCTTATATATGGAGAAGTATAGAATCTTTGAAAGAAAATTTTTGAGAGCTTGCATGACACTATATAGATCACCAGCTACCAATTATGCTAAATACATATCGAATAAGAAGCTGTATAATAAAGCTAAAGTAAACAGAATTGACAATTTCATTCTGCATGTTATTATGAATCATATATTAAGATGTATGGATTGCAGTGAAAATAATCTAATTATGGCACCTTATTATGCTAATAAAGAATACATTAAACAATGTCTAAATTCTGGTTATGTACCACTGACAGGCCGAGTATTCTAAGAAAAATTATGTACAATGTAGTCCAACATTTAAATACATAATAAGATGCTGAGGAAAAACATTTTACAAATTCTCCAATCCCAGTTGGTCTTTTAATTCGATAAATCGGGGTCCAGGCAAAGGCTTCGTGAAGATGTCAGCCAATTGTTTATCTGTAGAAATATACTCAACTTTTATTAGTTTATTCTCTACCTGTTCTCTTGAGAAATGATATTTAATATCAATATGTTTCGATCTTTTATGGCATGAGGGATTATTAGCTATACTAATACATCCCTGGTTATCCTCAAACAATCTGATAGGGTCATTCACAACTAATTTTAAACCTTCCAATAAAGACTTCAACCAGATAGCCTCTCTAACCGCCTCAAATAGTGCCATATATTCCGCCTCAGTGGACCAAGCAGCAACAGAATTCTGCTTCCTTGTATTCCAGCAAACCAAATCCGAATCAAACATTCTCAATAAATACCCAGTAGTGCTCCTTCTATCGCTTTCACTTCCACCCCAATCAGAATCCACATACCCAATCAAAAAATCATTATACCCGGGACCAGCAGTAAATGGCAATCTAAAACGTATGGTTCCCTTAAGATATCGTAAAACCCTCTTCAAACATTTCCACAGCTCCTCATTGCCCCTATAACTATATCGACTCAGGATATTAACCGCGGTGCTTATATCAGGTCGTGTACATAACATAATATACATTAAACACCCAATCGAACTAGGACATGGTGCATTACACTCTTTATCAGCATTCGAGGCCTCAAAGTTCAACTTAACTGGAAGTTTCATAAGACCTAAGTCAATATATTCTTGTAGCGCGTTATCGTATTCAAGTTTCAGATCGGGTTTCTTTAGTAAATTCTTCTCATTTCTTAAATATTGAGCCATCGGTATATGGCGAGAGTTTCCTAACTCAATTTGGGGGTTACTTGATAACGGCCATTGGGTAAACGACGGGTAGTTCTCGTGTAAATTTTCTCACAAGTACAATCATCTTCAGATTGAATAGGTACTCGAGGAATTTCTTCAATTTCCCAAAATTTGGTCAAAAATCTATCAAGCTTGACAGAACTGTAGTAAGAGACGATTTTTCGGGTAGGGTGAGAATCTTGTACTGGTCCGGTTAAAATCCAACCAAACTCAGTTTCTTGAGCTATTAATGTGCCAAGAACATCTTTCTTAACACCAGCTCTGATAATCTGTGGGTAAAAATCGCTACCAATTATAATATCAACTGGGCGGCTGTCATAAAATTTAGGATCCGCCAATAGGATTCTGTCCAACTCTTTTATGAAAGTAGGGTTTAAGTTTTGGATGGGCAAATTGCGGGTTAGGGTTTGGCAACAATTTAGTGAATATTCAATGAAAATTCCTTATAAGAGTTACAACCTGGATGTATATCACACATCTTGTTTGAACGTGCTGAAACAACCTCATTTAAACCTGAGATTTCAGCAACTATGGGTAGGGTGGGTAAGTGTAATTTGCGCCTTAGCTTACCAGAAATGAATGAAAAATCTGATGCTGGGTCAATAAGCGCTCTAGCTCTCTTCACCGTGTATTTTAGTATTCAAGGCAGCTCTGCCTAATAATTTAGCTCTGTCGTCTAATTGGGTTTTGCTTGATTGGGTTTGGGTAGAGAAAGACTGTATTGCACTTGACGTAGAGGGTTTATCGTCATTCTGCGGGTTAGTGTTTGGTTTGGGTTTGTGTAATAGGGTGTTATGTCTGCCGCCACGGTATCTGCATGTTAATGTACTGAGACATTGTGATACCATGTGGCTAATGGCCAGACAATTGTAACAAATTGAATTCTTTCTTACAAATTCAATTCTTTCATATACTCCCAGGGAAGTAAATGATGAGCATTCCCTCAAAGTATGGTTACTTTTGCAGAGTTTGCACAATGAACCATCGAGTTTCTCCTGGGTTTTTGGGTAATTATGGGTATTTTGGGTGGGTTTGGGTAGAATTCGGGGGTTGGCTCTGGAATACGTTTGTGGATCGGGATCCTTCCTATTGTTGTGTGCCAGATTATGGAACGTCTTTACTCTTCTGTCAAATCGATTGTTGATGTCCTGGAGTAATTTGGGTTTCGGGTGGGTGTTTAGGTTAGGGTTAGGAACATCATTGACAGAAGTGAGTTCCTTGAATGTATTCGTTAAAAATACATCCACATCAGTCCAGGAAGGCATTTCAGCACAATCCTTCAGGGTTTTTTCAAATTCCCTTCGGGTTTCTTTGGGTAATTTTGTCAAACAGAGATATGCTATGATAGGATCCCAATTGTCCGTATCTATCTCCAATGTATTCAAATTTGCAATAAGCAATTAATCTTTCTCTGTAATTTTCTTATTGAAAAACTGCACATAGTGTTTACCGCTGGTAAATTTAAAAGGGTCTTAATTTATGCGTTAATTTGCATCATTTTATTCTCATACTGATTTACCAGTTGGGTCCAAGCAATAAGAAAACCGTCATTAGTCAAGGGTGCGTTATCGACTATTTCTTTAGCCTCGCCGCTAGTCTCATTTTTAAGGTAGAAAAGTTTTTCTACACCACTTAGGCGGGTATTATTGCCATAAATAGCCTTATATAGGTCTCTGAACGAGGCCCAATACTTGTAATCCCCACTAAATGCATATCATAAGGGGGTACGTTAAATCCAACTGAGTGGGTGGGTTGTGTGGGTTCGGGTTGGGGCGGGTAAAGTTTTCTATAGACTCATCTATGGAAATCATAGACGACCTATAGAATCCCTGGAGATGCCATTAAAATTTATTGAATTGGATACTTCGGGGTCATTGAGTTGTGGCGACTCTCGGATCTGTCTGAACTTTCCGTCAATATTCGACCACAACTCTTCCAATTCATGCTTCATGAATCTCAATGCGGGTAGTGATTGAGACTTCTCTGTACTGGCCTTAAAGTCTTCCTCAAAGGCACTTAAATCCTGTTGGATATAACGTATAATATCGGCGCTAAAGTTTTTAATTCCGACATATTTATTTCAAAATTTAACACGCAGAGGATTGAAAAAAATTCAGTAAATTTCGATAAGAAGTCGATTTATGGCGAGTAAATTTGGTTCAAAAAATATTTATTTCAGTTTTGAAATAAATCTAATCAGCAGACAAAATTGCGTATTGGGTATCCTTTGTGTTTTTGTTGCACTACACAAAGTGAACGGCAATATGTGTTACTCACAATATTTTGAAAATATTATCGAAAAAGAAAAGGTAAGTATTAGATGGGTTTTATAAGGTATTTTATATTGTGATTTCTCTCTTTTATAAATTTAAAAAATTCGCGGCATATATAAAAAACGTAAATTGAAAATTTTCAATTTTTCATTTTTGTCTGCTGAGGGCAGGGTACAAACCAATTTATTTTTTCAATTCCTCTTTGTGTGATGTTTGTTGTGTTGTGTTTGTGTGTAATGTTAATAATGGTCATTTGTTAGTAATTGTTTTTGATTTATTTTTTTTGTTAGTGAACTGTATTGGAATGCGATTGTTGGTGCACTTTATTTTCTTCAATTTTATAATTTTTGTCATTAAGTATTTTGTTGCTACTTGTTTCGAATTTTGTTCAACTTTTTATTTTTCTTTTATCACTTTGGTTCTGTTTACGTATTGTTCCAAAAAATGTGCAATATGTGTTCCTCATTATAATGTGTATTTTGTTTCTATTTTTTGTGAACTTTTATGTTTACTTTTTAATTTATATTTATTTTGAACTTTTAATTTTTTGCTTTTGTATTGTTTTGAAAATGTGTAATTTTTGTTTCTTTAATGTAATATGTGTTTTGTTTGTATTTTTTGTGAACTTTAGTGAACTTTTGTGCTTTTGATTTTAAATTTGTTATTAACTTTTATTTTTACAGTTCTATGTATTTTCACTTTATTTTTGTAATTTTAATATGTGTGATAATTTTAAATATGTGATGCATTATTATTTTTGAACTTGCAATTTCTTATTTTTTACTGTTTTATATGTATGTTGTTTTTGTTAATGCACTCTTTCATTTAATGTGACCTTCTGTGATTATTGTTTGTGTTAATTGTTAATTTGTGTTTTCAGATTTATATATTTAAATATTTTGTTGATTATTGAGTACTGATTTTTGTTTGTAGGATTTTTTGTAACGTTTTTTGTATAGGGTTATTTATGTTTAAAACTGTTTTTGTTAGTGTATGTGCGTTTAGTTTAATTTGTATATCTGTTTCACTTTACACTTATATTTAATGCACTGCACTAGCATTGCTTTGTTTTAAAATTTTAAATTTAGGGTTTTTTGGAGTTATATGTTTTGAGGTTTGGTAGAATATGCACAATGGGTTAATGTGGACTGTATATACATATGACACTGTCTCTTCTTTTTCCTTGTAGGACCATGAACAAACGGGTTATAGGGTAGGGTTAGTATGATGGGTAAGAGGGGGTAGGTTGTATAAATGTGTTGATAATGCACAAACCTTTTCTGCTATATAAATTATGTATGTATCTAAATGATAAGTGTTTGTTAATATTTTGTGTATATATATTTTTAAAAAAGTTATAAAATGTATTTTATTCTGATTTGTATATTAGTTCACAATTTATGTTATTAAGTTTTATGGAAAATTTAAATGTTTCAATTCAATGTACTTTATTTCGCAAGTTTTATGTTATGTTTATTTTATCATTTGACACAAAATTTATTTTAAATTGTAATTTAATTTAATAATTTTTATTAATTCACAATTCTTGCTTTAATATATTAAAGTTCACAATCTTTTAGAATTTCTTAAAACTTTATTAATTTTCACAATATTTAATAATATTGTTACATAAATCGAAACGACCTAATATCGTTTAACAATAAAAACGATAAACAAAAGCTACCAGCTACACCAACACAATACACACGACACAAATACGCACTAACACTAAGAATACAACGAACGTGTTGATTATCTAGAGCTGCACACACACACATGTGTACAACGAACCAGGTAGCAACAACAACATAAAGTAAACCAGCTACGACAAATATGTATCGAACCTGTTAGCGACTGGTACATAACATAAGCGAGTACACAAACAACAATGTACTAGCAATAGAGTTTTCGAGAAGGCGCGTGCGAGAACCTTCCACATCGAGAACGTTCATCGTACTGATTGATACGCGTGTGTGTGGACTATAAAAGGGCTGCACAAAGCAAGCAGCAGTCAGAGTTAATTTAGTCAGCCTTGTGTGAAGTTGCGTGTGAACAAAATAAGTCGTGGTTGTAAAGATCTAGCGAATACTTGTGTGAACTAGTACAGTGAATAAACAGATTATTATTGTTGTATCGTTAAGTTCTATACGGTGGTACACAAAAGTAGTGTAAATAATAAAGAGAGTTTAAGAAAAACTAAAGACATATTTGTTTTTACTTTGTTGCAATTAACGAACTTATATTTAATCGTTTTTAAAAAGGTAAAAACGTAGCAATTGGTGTCAGAAGTGGGATTGCAAAATCCAAAAGTAAAAATAAATAAAAAGAAATAAATAAATAAAATGAAACTAGTGGAACGACTGAAACGAGAGTTGGGTAAGCTAGAACTGCCAACAACGGGCACGAAGAATGAACTGCAAAGGCGGTTAAGGGAAGAACTGCAGCTTCAGGGCATCGACATCGATTCCTACGAGTTCGATGATGAAGAGGAACGAGAGCTAAAGGCACCTGCAAACCCTAGCGGTGTTGACATAAATTTGTTGCTAGCTGCTATGATGGAGAAAATGGAAGTAGCAAACCAGAAGCTATTCGAAGCTTCTAGAAGCGAAAATCAAAAACTTCTAGTTGAAGTGCAAGAAGCTTCCAGAGCCGAAAATCGCAAAATGCAAGAAGCGAACGAAAGGTTGTTTGCTGATGTACGAGAAGCTTCTAGAGCTGAGAACCAGAAGCTATTCGAAGCTTCTAGAGCCGAAAACCAACGACTGCAAGCAGCAATTTTGTCAAAAATTGAAAAGGAGCTGGAAACAACATCTGGAAAGCTGCAGGAAATACACGAGTCGGTCAGGAAGGGAATTACTGGTGTGGAGGAAAGGATGTCACATTTAGAAAGGACCGTCGATACGAAAGTGAACGATTTGGGGAAGACCGTCGACGGAAAACTGGCGATTATGGAAGATAAGATCAACAACCTCCAAAGCCAGCGACCAGAACCAGTGCGCGTCGTTTCGGAAAGTACCAGCAGGATAAGAACACCTTGCTTTGATGGTAGCTCACCCCTATCCGTATTCAAATTCCATTCCAGCAGAAACGGATGGGACGATGGAGAGAAGGCTCTGGAACTAATTTTGGCGCTAAAAGGTGTCGCAGCTGAGATCCTGGAAACCATGCCAGTCAGCAGCAGAAACAACTACAACGACTTAATGGTGGCGTTGCAGCGTAAATTCGGCGATGAGCACAAACGGGAACTATACCGCATGGAGTTGAGATGCCGGGCGCAAAAGGCAAATGAGTCATTACAAGCATTTGCAATGGAGGTTGAGAGATTAGTGCAGCTCACATACCCCGGAGAAAACCACCCGGTGATAGATAACATTAAGACCGAGTCGTTTGTCAATGGTATACGAGATCCTGACATTAAACTGGCGGTATGTTCCACACAGAAGACAACTTTTGCAGAGACCGTGGCCTTCGCACTAGCCCAGGAGACCGCGCGAGCTATTTCTAGACCACAAGTAAGCAAAGTGCGAAGAATGGAAATCGTGGAGGAAGATGAATGCCTTTTAACTAAAGTTAAGGAGATGGTGAAACAAGCTTTAGAAGAAAACGGACGAAGGGCTACACCTAAATGCTTCAATTGTGGAAAGAGCGGCCATTTCCAAAGATACTGTAAAGCGCCACGAAAAAGATCAAGACTGGTCTCACCAACAAGACGACGTGCCATTGCTATGCCTAAGGCTACTGATGAACACTACGCTGAAACGAGTAGTTCCAAGAGAAGGCGCGGAAAGCCTGAAAATATCGAGGATCATTCTGTGTCCAAAGTACCGAGAATAGAGGCTAATATGCAAATCGAAAAGTCCTCGGACACTTACACAACTGCAGAAAAGACTGAAGTTATAAAAGTTAGAAGAGGACGCAAGAAGATCAGAGCTGATTCCGAACCATCACCATTAACAAAACGAAGAGTCATAAAACATGGCAAGGCTGATGCTCTATCAAGCCGAAATCGCAATTTGGAGCGTAATCATTATGTAAAGGCTGAGAAGAAGCAATCCACCGTTGATGTCCGGCGAATGCAGATCGAAGCCAATGAAGACTGGTCCGAAGCACAAAAGAGTGACCCGATACTGGCGAAGATAATATCAGCTAAGGAAGAGGATAAACGACCTACCAGTAATGAGATATGCGGAGAAGGTCCTCTTACAAAAGCGTATTGGGCACTATGGGACAGTTTACTGTTGATAAACGGATGCTTATATCGAAACGACCTAATATCGTTTAACAATAAAAACGATAAACAAAAGCTACCAGCTACACCAACACAATACACACGACACAAATACGCACTAACACTAAGAATACAACGAACGTGTTGATTATCTAAAGCTGCACACACACACATGTGTACAACGAACCAGGTAGCAACAACAACATAAAGTAAACCAGCTACGACAAATATGTATCGAACCTGGTAGCGACTGGTACATAACATAAGCGAGTACACAAACAACAATGTACTAGCAATAGAGTTTTCGAGAAGGCGCGTGCGAGAACCTTCCACATCGAGAACGTTCATCGTACTGATTGATACGCGTGTGTGCGGACTATAAAAGGGCTGCACAAAGCAAGCAGCAGTCAGAGTTAATTTAGTCAGCCTTGTGTGAAGTTGCGTGTGAACAAAATAAGTCGTGGTTGTAAAGATCTAGCGAATACTTGTGTGAACTAGTACAGTGAATAAACAGATTATTATTGTTGTATCGTTAAGTTCTATACGGTGGTACACATAAGTAGTGTAAATAATAAAGAGAGTTTAAGAAAAACTAAAGACATATTTGTTTTTACTTTGTTGCAATTAACGAACTCATATTTAAACGTTTTTAAAAAGGTAAAAACGTAACAATATTATATATGGCGCACTCGCGTTAGGATTGTTGGTTGTTCAATAAAAGCTGTGAAATATTATGTTGAAGATGTTATGAATGTGTGTATGTTGATGTGTGCTGTGAATATTGACGTGTGTTGTGAATATTGATGTGTGTTGGTGATGTTATTGTTATTATGTAGAAAGGATATTGGAAGTTGGAAAGCAGGGTTAGGGTTGAGTAAATTTGTTCACTCGTGTGAACTGTACGTATGTGAAATATTGTCTAGTTGTGACTCAGTAAGTAAGAATAAACTCAAAATCACTTATAACAATTTGCTAGATATGTTTAAGGTCGTACAAGGTATATTAGAGTATCTGACTTCTCCTATAAAATCTATAATACATCTTTTCAAAATTTGTTAAAATGCCGTACTCTGGTATACCTACATAAAATCATCAATATTAGGAAACTCCATTATTTGTTCAATGGATTAGTTTTCTCAAGATGTAATAGAAGCTTGAAAATTAATAGCGTTAGATACCGTAAACAAATATCTGAGAGACACTTTTACACTAATGCAATTCGTGTCTGGAACGAACTCCCGAACAACACACAGTTATTAAGCAATGCTAAGCATTTCAAGACTGCAATAATTACATTATTTTAATGAACAATAATGCAGAAATGTAATTAATTAATCATATTATATTATAATTATAAATTTTTGTTTTTAATAATATTTATTATGTTGAATTATTTTTAAGGTTATTATTTTTGTAATTGCTCAAACTTTGTTACGCCTATATCTTTAGCATTACTATTAAATAATATAATATCTTGTTATACTGTATTTACGCTTGTAACACACCCAAGGCAATAGCAACCCCCTTAGTACTTTTACAACTTATGGCCATTCCATGAGCAAACACCGGAATCTTCGCTTCCATACACCAAAAAATTAAAAATCGGATAAAAATAAATCGAGACTTAAACCTTCAATTGACATTATTAGTACAGTTTTCATATGGATAGCTGGTGCACCCTATCCTATCACGAAGATAATAATATTGTGGTGAACAAAATAAACACACTACTTGCGAACAACGAGAGTCAAAAAATTGTTAATGATAATACTAACGGCAGGACCAACTTACTTTTGAACACTACTAACGAATATATTTTAAAAACAAATTAGTCCTTAAAAACCCTGAAAATTATAGACGACTCCATTAGAAAAAATGAATGTTATCACGACAGGTTTAACAAATACAGAATACTGTTACGTTTTTATCTCTTTAAAAACGTTTAAAATATGAGTTCGTTGATTGCAAGCAAATATGTGTTCAGTTTCAATTAAACTCTTTATTGCTAATTTGCTTTATTCGTTATTCTACTTTACACTTCTGTTCGCGTACACACTAACAAATGTTCGGTAGATCTTTACAACGATGATCTTCAAACCACGACTGTTTCTTTACACGCAACGCGTCTTCACACAAGACGGACTGAATTCTTTCTGCTCGTTGCCTGCTTTGCAGTGTTGCCACCAACAGCTTTATGAGTTACACACAAACGGCATCGAAATTACACATATGAAAAAAAATTACACACAAAATTCTGTTTTTACAAATATTGCATACATATATTATGTAAACAATAAAATTATATATTCATATACATACTTAAAATAATAATTTATAAATACATAATATATGTATGTATGTTAGGTTAGAGGACGTGTACTTGTCAATTAAGACAAGTACAGTACCCGGAGGTCGAATTGACCCATTGTACAACGTCTTAAGCTGTGGTCACACTGAAAAAATATTTGCTTCAAATATGTTTACTCGTATTTGCATTAAATTTTTCTGTAGTTTGTTTGCTGGTCACATTGACGGTAAATATTTAAAAAAAATTATTTCCCAAATAACAAATAAACAGCATCAAATACAGTTTGGAGCAAACATGTTTTCCCTGCGGTCAGACCGAAGTAAATATTTTTTATTTTCTCATAAACAAAATTTGTTTCATCAGAAAAAGAGAAACAAACGAAAAGGTAAACATGATTTAAAAAAATAAAACAGAAACTTCACAAAACGTAAATAAACAAATTTGTTTAATCAGAACAACAGAAATAAAGGGGAAAAATATAACATAAATAAATAAATGAATAAAAATAAATAAATATTCGAAATGGAAGATGAGAAAACATTATTTGTGTTAAGTTGCGGAGCAGCCGCCATATTCTTTGCCAAAAAATAAATTAAATTCGCACAGCTGTTTAATTGTTTTGTTTTCTACATCAGTGTTGACAACTGAATTGCGTTTAAACGATAAAATGCATAACTTAATACCATACTGTATTTAAACATAAAAATTTTCTGCCGTCGAAGACCGGTTTTGGAGATATTGGTCTCTAAGGTCCAGATATTAAATTGCTGCTTTAATAAAACTGAAATATAATCATCCCTGAAATGGATATCAAAGAAATGTTCTTTCAAAGAGCTTTTGATTGGCATATTAAAAATTTGAACCCATTCGTTTATTAAACAAAAATTATGATCTTTTCCTGATTTTTTTTACAGTATTGCAATTTTCTTGGAAATTAGTAGGTTAATCAATTTTTTGTTCCACATAACTAAATATAACATATAACAAATTACATGTATGATTCTTCATTTGGTACAAACTTGCATTTAAAAAATGTGATAAAAAATAATATTTATTTGTTCCTGGTTCATAATGAACTAATGAATCAAAACTTTTAATAAACCTGTTGAAAGGTCTTTACACTATTTCTTTTTAATTTCTACTTTTCATATAAAGTTTATTATTAAAAGCTTTCCGTTTTGGTGTTTTTATGAAAAAAATTTATAATTTATTATTAAAAGTGGACAACACTGCTTGCAAAAGCTGTTATTTGCCACTGTTTGCTCTTACAAAATTTTTGCACGATCAAATATTTATTTGCTCGAAAAAAGGAGAAAATATTTGACACGGGTGGTCACACTATGGTCACATTAGAGACATTTTTGTTTACAAGCTAACAAATTTGTTTTCTCAAAATCTTGTTTGCATCCCTAAAATATTTTATGGTCACACTAGAGCAAACAAATAAATGCTGTTTTACTTCAAATATTTACTCAGTCTGACCATAGCTTTAGTTTCTCACACCATTTATGTTGTGTGTGTTAATTTTATACATGAGTGGTGGGACCTATAGTTTAAAGTCGACTCCGAACGACAGATTTTTGAGAAACTTTTTATAGCAATTTTTATTTGTTCTCAGAGAGAAGTAGCCGAAGAAATACTTTTTTGTATTTTGTCTTGATGTCTGGCCTGGGGCTCGAACCCTGGCTTTACGTCAAATAAGCCAACACACTACCTACCAGACTACGGCGACTTCAAAAAATGTATGAATGTATAAATAAAAATGTAACGTAAAACTCATATAGAAGTATTGTTTTCTTTTTCTAACAAAAGACATGTAAATGCATATGTGGGCTCTAGGAGTCAACTAAACTCCTAGAGTCTATAAAAAGGAGTTGAAGAATGGGATACGTACACTGTCGGGCAAAACATATTGGACAAAATTCAGGTTATAATATTTTGTACGATTTAAAAGAAATTAGATATTTTAGAAACAACAAATACTTACTAAAATAAAAATAAATCCCTAGTATAGTTAAAAATAAAATTTAATTTCAGTGTTTATTATGATATTATTAAAAATTAAACAAAAAGGTAAATAAAGACAAAAAATTCATACGACAAAACATATTGGATTATGCAGCATGATCTAATATTTTGTTGCATAACCGCGATTTTTCAAAACTTCAGCACATCTTTTCGGCTTAGAACTAATAAGATTCTCTATTATATTCATTGGAATAGATGACCATGCCTCATTTATAGCTTGAATAATTTATTTGGATCCCGATGTGCCGATTCCCGATTTATTTCCCATAAATTTTCTATACGGTTAAGGTCGGGTGGCTGTGCAGGCCACTGCATGACATTAACGCCTTCTTGTTCCAAAAACCCTTTCACAAATTTGGATGTGTGTTTCGGGTCGTTGTCGTGTTGAAATACTGGCGTGGCATTTTATCACGGACATGTGGCAACATCTTCTCCAGCAATATATTTTTATACATTTGTTTGTCCATAAACCCGTCGATTTTGTGTAAAAGTCCGAAGCTTTCCGCAGAAAAGCAACCCCACATCATAACATTGCCGCCTCCATGCTTAACTGTTCCGGAACAATATTTCGGATTTAGTCTGCTACTGACAGGTCTTCGAACTCTTCTCATTCTATCAGAATCCACAAAATTAAATTTGGGTTCATCGGAAAACAAAACAGTGTTCCATTGTCCAACTGTCCAGTTCAAGTGTTCTCGAGCAAATTTTAGGCGCGCCTTAGGGTTTTTCTGTGATAGCAGTCAGTATTGTTTTTTCTGAAAACATAGTATATAACAATTTCCTGTCCAATATGTTTTGACCGACACTGTATGTTCTTCTGAAATATATATCCCTTAATAAAATACGAAGGCTGAGGGTTTTGTTTCAACTTAGCCTTTATTGCCTTAGTGGAGGTTTCTTAACAACTGATGGTAATTATTTTCAACAGGTTTTACGTAAACAATACAAATATTGAATTTACCAATATATAATTCATAAAGTCGCCGTAGTCTAGTAGGTAGTGTGTTGGCTTATCAGACGTAAGGCCACGGTTCAAACCCAAGGTCAGACATCAAAACGAAAATATGAAAAAATATTTCTTCAGCGACTTCCTCTCAGCAGATTTCTGGCAAAAACTCTGAGAGTAAATAAAATTGCAATGAATGTATATCCCGCCACTGATGTATAAAATTAACACACATAACTTGAGTGGCGTGAAAAGCTTGGCCGTAATCCTGACTGAAGGGTTGGTTGTAATGGCCAATTATATATGTACATATGTTATGTTGTGTATAATTCATATATATTTATATATAATAAAAAACAAGTACATAATATTCGTATAACAGATTAAACAAAAAAAAATAATTCACAATATGTTTGTATTACACTAAGAAAAATATGTTGAACACAGTTCAATAGCATATATCAAACATTATCCTTACATGGATTTAAATTAGTAAGAGATATATGTAGGTGTTTATTTTTGCAAACTAGTGTTGGAAATTGCAATAAATTTTCAAAACAAATTAGTGTTAACAAATTGACTGTTAAAAAAGAGCGATTAAAGAAAAAGTTGAACAAAAATAAAATTACACACAAATTACACACGAAGCTAATTACACACACGCTACACACACAATGCAAAATTACACACAATATGTGTAATTACACAGAAGGTGGCAACACTGCTGCTTTGTCTTGCCCACGTAATCAGTCTAAAGCCTCAGTTATTCTACCGGAACGTAATGTAACGCAATGTAACAGTGATGTGTACGGAACGTAAAAATGTAAGAGCAATTATAGAACGTAAAAACGTAATCATATGTTTTTAGGTAAACAAAACAATAACAAAATAAACAAAAACAAATAAAGAAATAAAAATTGCAAAAACTAAAAGACAAAAATTCAGATATGGATACAGAAGACATGTTTTTGGACTTGAGGTTTTATTTTACTATATTTATTATTGTTTTTTTAAACAAACTTAATATTAATTTCAGATTTTAAAAACTCTGTTTTCACTCTTTTTATCACTTTCAATATGGCGCCTTTTGTTTTACTTTAATTCAGCTGTTAACCAGTGTTATCACTACAGAGTTTTTAGGTTTCATTTCAACGATTTTATATTTATTTAAACTTTTAAATTTAAAAGGTATTTATTAAATGTCTTATGTACTGTTTCTGTAAACCAAATAATTTTACCTTCACACAAACACAAACTAGAATTGAGTGCTTTTAATTGTATTTTTCAAGCAAGTGAATTCGTTTATTTTACAGAAACAGGTCAGATATTTCGGAAATCAAATTTGTACGAACGTTAAAACGTAGTTATCTTCTCTAATAAAAGTAAAGTGAAATGCTTTTCGAACGCTTTAATTAGTTAAAAATATATTTCAAAATATATTTAAAAAAAAATATATTAAATAACTATATTTTTCTAATTTAAAATAAAAATAATTACTACCTACATAATGTAATAGTAAAATAGTGTTTATTTTTATTTTAAATTATAAAAGTTAATAATGAAATAAATTAAAATTTGGGTTTTTAAAATATGTGAAGTTTTATTTAAAGAGAATTCCACATACAGACAAAAATAACATACGTACAAAATGTAAATTCTGCTTATAATTTCAATTTTCAATTTTGGTGGTTTTTAATATTGACACGTTGTTAACACTGCCAAACAGATGTCACGTAAAAATGTAAGAAAATTCTATTTTTTACAGATTCTTACGTTCCGGTTACGTTACATTACATTTCTATAACCATTCGTATTGCTTTATACATAACAAAAACGATCAGCTGTTTCTTACTGTTGCGGTTACATTCCGTTACGGTAGCATAACTAGGGCTTAATGAAGGTTCTTAAAATCGAACGTTCGGGGTTTCGCCTTCTCGAGAACTCTATCGCGATTTCATTGTTGTTTATGTATTTTGTTCATATTGCTTGTTGTTGCTTTCTCGCTTACTTGTCCATACCCTTTTCTTTCAAAATGATGTTGTTGGTTTACTTGTAACAAGTTCGTTGTATTTTTTGTGTAGCTTAAATAATTCATCTGTGTACAGACAATGAATTCGTAGGTGTTAACATAATATTGAAGAACACAATAAAGCCCCCACAAGGCACAAATTATATCCGTCAACAGGCTGGGTTTAAGAGAGTTTCATCTATTAATGTAGACAAATTGATTTCTGCTAAAAGAAGGGCTCGCAATAAATGACAAGAGATCACCTATGCCTAACGAGTCTTCGATGTGGCTTGCCTATCAAAGTATCCACAGGTTTAACTTAATACTCTTCCGCAAGTAAGTTTTTAGGGGACTAAAATCGGTTGCGTGTTCCCTGAATCTGAAATAAAACTTAATCAATGAATTTGCTTATGAGTGAATGACAGCAAATATCATCAGAAAAGAGAAAAAGAACTGGTATACTCAGTGCCAAACAAGTTTTATGGAGTAGTTAACATTTTGGATTATCCTACTAATTATTACGTAAAAGATTTCAATGCATTGGGTCCTTGAATTTTAAATGTATTCTCTATTCTTTTTGACGGTACCTATACTTTTGCAGAGAAAAAAGTATAGAGTAACTAGAAAAATTGGGTGTGTATTGGGTTTTTGATAGAGAGGGTTTGAGTTTTGGTTCTTTAGAGGTTACCCCACACTAAATCGGGGATGTGAGGAGGAAATTGGTAAAAATAGCGCAGAGAGCTTGGTACCTACCCTCAAGAATACCGCCAGTTGTCTAATGGAGAAAAGATTTTAAAACGTGAACTTTTGAATTTGAATGCCTTTTTAGATGAGGATGGATTGATGAGAGTCGGTGACAGGCTGGCTAATGCGTTAAATCTTAAGTATAACGACCGGTTTCGGATACTTTTACCAACAGCGAGTCGATTTTCTTATCTGTTGATAGAGTTTATTCATAAGTTAACTTTGCACGGCGGTTGATGCTAAGAGTTTTGAGAACGGAATCTTACATGCGCAGGTCTAAAAATGGATTCAAATTGAAAAGTTCGCCTTCTAAAATCTAAAGACTGTCGTAGGACGTTGCAGAACTTGTACTACGTATAGGGGAATGACGCAGAGTCAATTAATGGTAGCTGTTCACGCTGGCCACCCTAATTTTAAGCCTTAGTATACATTTAGTTTAAGTGTATAAACCACCCTTTTATTAAGTTTCTATTATTGTGAATTATCTGAAAATAGAAAAGAATTGTTCATATACCCGATCAACCCCCAACCCGAAAGGTACGTTCTATGTACTAATAAATAATTTTGGATAGAAAATTAATACCCGTGTTTTCTTTCTTATCTCTGCCAAACATTTTATTTTGTTCCCTACTGCTCACCCCCACAGTAGCCTTGCCTACAGCTCGTATGGTTTGCATTCGTCTTTTCGCTAGCACTGGTGTGGATTTTGCTATGTCCTTTGACATTCGTAATTACACAGGCGCAGCATGTCTTACAACTAAGGGCTGCGTTTGTTTGTTTATTTGCTTTGCTACGAAAGTTATTCATTTGGAAGCCGATAGTAATCTATCCACGGCGGCATTCTTGGCTGCTTTGGCTAGATTTATTTCTCGTCGTGGATATCCTACGGATATGTATTCCGACAACGGTACCAATTTTATAGGAGCTCCGAAGATTTTGAAAGGTGAATTCCGATATTTTCTTAAGGAATCAGGTTCCCAGGTCAATGTTACTTACGGACATATGGCATTTCAACCCTGCAGGTTCACCTCATATGGGAGGTCTCTGGGAAGCAAGTGTCAAAAGTTTTAATTGAGCTAACACCACTGTTAACTTGTACATTCAAGTAAATATCAGACCATAATATTCGAAAAAAATCGTCAACAAAATGCATATTGAAAGAATTTGTCAAAGCTTTTGATTTGGCCACAACTGCATATGTGCGTATAAAATAAAAAACAAGATTTCGTACAAGATATTTAAAAAGATCCGGCAGTTTTAAAAGGATAACAAATATGTTTTTAGGAAACGGATATAAATTTAATTATGGCTTTAAAAGTAAAATTTTCATTTACGTTATGCATGCATCATGTCGATTAATAATTACATACATACATAATTGGCCATTACAACCCTTCAGTCAGGATTACGGCCTAGCTTCTCACACCACTCATGTTGTGTGCGTTAATTTTATACGTGAGTGGCGGGACCTACAGTTTAACGTCGACTCCGAACGACAGAATTTTGAGAAACTTTTTCATGGCAGTTTATTTTACTCTGAGATTTTGCCAGAAATCTGCTGAGAGGAAGTCGCCGAAGAAATATTTTTTTTTCATATTTCATTTTTGATGTCTGACCTGGGATACGAACCCGGGCTTTACGAATAGTAAGCCAACACACTACCTACTACACCACGGCGACGACATAATAATTACAATTTTATATTATACAATAAAGGAATTACATTCTAACATCATCGTCTAAATAACTTTAGAAAATTATACCGGCGAAGGAAAAAATCGATTTACTTTTTAGGCATCAATGTATAGAATAAATGGATTCCACTACTTCTTGCTTTCACCATGTGTTACGGCAAATGCATGAACGAATGGACCAGCACATACAGTGTCGAGCATAAATAGTTACATAAAATTTACAAAATATTTTAAATCCAGTAAAAAATTGGAAATAAAATATCTGCTCGAACTTTCAACTAATTAAGTGTAAGCAACAAAGCAAAATATTATTCACAAATAGTTTAAAAAACCTAAAAAATAAAATTTGTTCATTTATCTAGTTTTGCATGTTTCGCTATTCTGTTTTTAATTCCTTTTGGTATTCAACCTCTAGTAGTAAAGAAAACTTTTTAAAATTGAATGTGCAACTTTTTCCTACAATTTCTGCAAACATTTCAATTGTCGCTCTACCTGAAAAAAGTTATTCTTACAACAAAATTGCTGGAAAAATTAGTCTTAAATGCAGGCAATCCAAAAATCTTGGAGGTCGTCCAATATCTCTAAATGGTGGTGACGCACGGCTAAGGGAGCGATTGTTACAAAAAAATAAAGACAAAACTCTGGCGGTAGCAGCAAACGCTATAAAATGGACTAGATGACAAGCATTCCGAAGAATGTGCCTAGTTTCAGCAGTTAAATAGAAAACGATGATAAATGCTGTTAAATAACATTTAAGCGGTTTTTTATATTTAAAAGTAAATAATTTATAACATATATATTATTTTTTTATTTTAATATAGTAAATAAAATACAAATGAAACAAATTGGGGTTAATTAATTTGTTTATAAATTTCCTTTGAATCTCTTTTAAAGAAAGAGATCTTTAGGAAATGTGGATTATAATTACTCGTAAGTACTTTACTCGTAAGTAATTATAATCGTTGAGATGTGTGAAGAGAGAAATAAAAGAAAAGAAATGGAATTAATTTCAATTTCTGGAATGTGAGATATTGAGAGAGAGAGAGAGATTTTGGCATCTGGCGTGGCTGATGGTGGTGGTTTTTCTGTTGTTGCTGGTTTCCTGTTAACCTTTTTATTTCCCTTTGGCCTTTTAGGGGTTGGACCTAGTAATGTATGATGGAACCGATCGCATTTTTTGCAGGTATCTAATGAATTGCAGGAACGCAAGTCATGGCTCCTCGCTAGGCAGTTCTCACAGAATTTATGCTGGTCGACTACCTCCTGCCTTTTATGTACCAACATTTTTAGAAACTGACGGCAGAACCTTAGTGCGTGGAATTTTCAGCAGATTTTGCACTCGTAAATCTCCGGATCTGGTCGTGACCTAGTATAACGAGGTTTGCCTATATAACGTCTATTGGGTTCGTGGTTCCGCCGGATTAATTCTAAAAATATTATTTTATTTATTTAAATATTAGAGAATGTTGAAAATTTAAGCTGAAAGTAGTGAGAGTGAGTTGGTTAGGAAATGTTAGTATTTTGAGAAAAGTACGAATTGTGTTGAGAATTTGAATGTACTTTAAATGTAATTAAAATAGAATTCTTATCATTGCGAAATGGAAGACGACGATGTGCGAATATCCTCCGCACGCACATTCCTATCCGGTGGAGCACGAGGGGTAGTAAATTTCCATTCACGTTCGAGTGCTCTACTAGCTACGAGAAAACTACGACCATTGTCAGTTACTACCCTTTGGGGTAGTCCACGCCTCCCAACGAAACGAGAGAATGCGGCTTGGAATGCTGACGAAGGCAGGTCCGAGCATAGTTTTAAATGGATAGCTTTCGTGTTAGAGTAAACGAAAGCGCTAACATAGGCCCTTGTAGTATTCGAATTCAGTGGGGCTGAGGTTTTAATTTCAAATGGGCCAGCAAAGTCAATGCCTATGACTTGAAATGGAGGTGACAGAGTACATCTCTCTCGGGGTAGTAGTGCCATTATCTGAGAAAGAGGCTGTTGTCGGTAAATAATAGCAGTCCCGCAATGTCGTATTATCATCTTCCTTTGGGGTTTGAGACGGAAGATATAGAATTCAGTTTGTACCTTCCGATACATTTGACTGCATTCAGCGTGAGATAGGTTCAGATACGACTGGCAAATTCGGGAGTTGCCAGGTGATATAATGGGATATCTCGGGATATTTGCGGACTGCTTTTGTCCGCCAATGCCGACAATTTCAAAATGAGATTTTTGATAGGGGAGTTGAAGTCGGCTTCTAATTTTTTCCGTTAAGAATGTTCGCCGAGATCCTGGGTTATTAGGAGTTCGAATGGTGAAAAGTTCACATTTATATTCTATTTGCATTAGAGCAGTTTGCAATAGAATATTTTCATTACTCGTAGAGTAATTAGCGTGTACTTGATTCGATGTAGGGTATTCAGTTTGAGTTTCATCGGGATTGTTTTGGGTAGCATTTGAATATTGCGGGGTAATACTGCTACCTTTATAATTTGAGTCATGACAATCTTGCTGTGGAGTTTCTGAAATTTCTGTCATGTGGAGGACAGAGTGATTGATATTTTCTTTAAATACCTCTGTATCGCAGGGGGGAAGTGTTATAGAGTTATCTGGGGATTCAAATATATTTTGGGTAAAGGCGCGGGAATATAGGTATGTTCCTAGATCACTAGAGGAACCTAACTGATCTATCTTCCATAACTCGAGGATCTGTGAAGTGCAAAGTTAGTAGGCATCCTCACACGCTTCATAATTTTGGAGAGCTGTTTGCTTCGCTAGGAGATGTGGTAGACATTTTCTCAATATGTTATTGAAAATTTGAATGATATAAAACAAAGTGTGTTGAGATTTAATTATTGGATCCGTATATGAGATACGACTCGTTTAGAATTTGAGATTTGGGCTACTGGGAAGTAGAGCTATCTCTCTAGCTATCTATCTAGCAAAATTTAAAGAGAATATAGAATTCGAGAGATTCGGGCTACTGGGAAGTAGTACTAGAACTGCTATATAGCAAAATTTAAAGAGAATGTATACAAGCGGTAATACTGGATATTGTAATCCAGGAGAAGTTAGCACTTAGGAGATTTGGGCTACCGGGAAAGAGTACTAGATACTTGTTAAGAAAAAACTCTAAGTGCTAATTTGCGGTATAAGAAATTCTTTTCTATATTCTATGAATAGGGGTTAGGGGCTATAAGGGAATAGCACTAGATACCTGTTATCTAGTTTAAAAAATGAAAAAATAGAATATAGAATTGAATTGAAAAAAATTGGGATATTAGAAAATTGCCATTTAAATTCTCTTATAAAGTTGCAGTATAAATTTGCAAATCAGAATAAATTTCAAATTTTAAACCCTAGTTCTGCAAAAGTTCGTTCAAATTTCGTTATTAAATTTCCAAAAGTATTTTTAAATATTTATCATCATTTGGTTCCAAAAATATTTTTATTATTAATTTCCGAATTTATTTTCAAAGATAATTTATAATTAAATTTCAATTTAATTTATATAATATAATGTGATAAATGTATGTAAAATTTTTCTTTTTTAGTGTTCCCCCAATGGGTTACTTTATTTCTTTGTATGGACTGTATGTTTTGTATGGGAAATAAACACCAGTGGTGTAAAAGAAAAAAATCATTTATATATTCTTCCAATTTATGTTTCTAAAATTAAATTACAACATGTAAGGATAAATGGGATGAGTATTTATTTATTTTACTAATACATTTATTAATAATTAATGCAACTGAGAAAACAACAATTTGTATTTGATATTTTTTTATAAATATCATTCCTTTATTTCTCTGATGTGATGTTTTTTCCTTGTGTCTATTCCTTTTCCTTCTTTGTTTGCTTTCCTTGTGAGACAACCAGAATTGTTGTTTTAATTTTGATGAATCCGCTATTCTCTTGTTGGAATTTTGTAACAACGAGATTTGTTACAAATTAAGAGAAATTGCAATTGAATTCGCCAATGGGAATATAGCAAATCAAACCAGTGTTGCAAAATTGGAATTTTGAAACGGTACTGAACTATAACTGAAAGAGTACTTTTTTGCATCAAATGGTACTTTTATAACTTCTCAATCAGGATTATAACCTAATTTCTCACGCCACTTATTTTGTGTGTGTTGATTTTATATATGACTTTCGGGACCTACAGGTTAAAGTCGACTCCGAACGAAGGATTTTTGAGAAACTTTTCATAGCAATTTTATTTACTCTCAGAGTTTTTGCCAGACATCTGCTGAGAGGAAGACGCAGAAGAAATATTTCCGTTTTGTTGGAAACGTCTAATAAGCCAACACACTACCTACTAGACTGCATTCCATTTTCTGAATGGATTATATGGAGTAATGGATTATATCGAGCCATAACCGCAAAAATATCTCAAGCGACAAAAACGAAATTTTACAGGGGAAGGTTTTTATTATTTATTTCTTGTACAAATTAAGTTAGAAAGTTAATTTTTTTTAAAACTTCATAAATGTACAGAGTGTGACCCTGAAATTTTTATAGATAATGCAATTGCTGCCAATGAATTTATTTATTACAAAAAAGCGATATATGAAAAATATGTCGCTTGAGATATTTTTGCGGTTATGGCTCGATATGCGGAGTAAGCCACTTAACTTTTTTATTTCTTAAAATTGAAAAGTGAGAAACTCATGACAAATAGATTGTTTCTACATACATACATACATAATAGGTCATTACAACCTTTCAGTTAGGATTACGTCCTAGCTTCTATCACCACTTATGTTGTGTGTGTTAGTTATTTGTATTCTGCTGTATTTGAACTTATGAGGATTGGCCTTTGCGCGCTCTCTTGCTTATACAGAACGCAGTGTATAATAATTCCTTGAACAAAGACGTTGAACGTGCTTCTTTAGCCTGTATTATGACCAAGCTTCTCACTCCACCCACGTTGTGTGCGTTAATTTTTATCTATAAGTGGTGGGAACTACAGTTTAAAGTTGACTTCAAACGACAAATTTTTTTTCTTTCCTTGACAATCTTATTTACTCTCAGAGTTTTTTCACGAAGGCTTTTGAGAGGAAGTCGCCGAGATGTCTAAACATTACAAACTTTTAACCAGGATTATAAAGTTTATGCAAGAATAGCTTAATTGTTTAACGTCGATTATGAACGACAGATTTTATTTACTCTCAGAGTTGTTGTCAGAAGGTCAAGAAAGGCAAATTCAAAGGCTCCTGAATGTAACGCATTAAGTCTCTAATAGATGATTCACCGTGGGTTCACGTCTAGTAAGCCACCACATTACCTACTAGACTGTTTATTTATTTACATTTAATACACATACGACACGGAACAGAAAAACTAACGACTTATTCGTGTTCCTCATATAGAAGACAAAAACATCTGATTCGGAACGTAATAAAACGCAAAAGCCCCGTTTAGTCAAACGTATATGGAACGTTCGTTTTTAGCATATGAAGAGCAATGCAAGTGCTTACCGATATAAAAATACGGTTCTGCAAGCGTTTTAGTTGCGTTTCGTATTCTAAAAACGAAGGTATGTTCCGTGAACGTTTGACTAACAGGGGCTAAAGCCTGATTCTACCATGTTGCTAATGCATTAATTGTTGAAAAGCGCAAGACATAAAATTTCTAATAATAAAAAAGTACTGAAAACGCCGAGAAGGTACTGCGGTATTTTTGAAATGAAAAAGTACTGATGAAAGTACCAAAGTACTGAATTTTTCAACGCTGAATCAAACACAATTCTCTCTTGTGTGTGACTAAGAGAGTGGTGTATTAATACACTATATGTTTGATTTACATAAAATTAAGATAGGTGAGATCACTTTTTTCTGTTCTTTTTTTTTGATTCTTTTTTAAGGGTGAACTTTCGAATGGTGTTTTTTCACATGTACAGAAGAGAAATTTCTGTATTTTATATACGAAAATGGGAAATGATAACGCGAAATCGACCAACGGAATTAATATTTTATGTACATAATATGTAAATTATGTACATATATATACGCAATAAAACGGTTTCAATTTTTGAGTGACTATTTATATAAATATATTGTAATTTTTAAATTATTTCTTATATATAAGTAAAAAATAGAAAACGGTAAATGAGAAAAAAAAAACGGTCTATAAGTGTTTTTTATATAAGTGTATTATGTTTTCGTAACCCAATGTAATCTTATTGTAAGTATATGTACACCTATATGTACATACGCTCTTTTAACCTTTTTCCGTTTGTTCAAGGTTAATTTTTTTTCCTTTAAGTTTTTCTTTTTCAGTTAACCACGGGTTAAATTTTTTGTTTAACCTATTATCATTTTTTAGGTTTTAGCATTATTTTATGCACTTTTATGTTTTTTCTCTCTTTTTTTCGAGTTTACGCGTAAAAAGTGTATGTGTGTATAAATTATCTATCACTTACTATACATTTTTTCTTTTCCTTTTTAATTATTTCAATTCCTTATGTATAATCAAAGAATATGGATATAAAGAATACACATCATGTAGAAGTAAAATTTCTTATGGCGGGTCGTAACATTACGACCCGCTCTCACCAAAATCTTTTTAAAATCATTTCTTGATGAGGGGGCAGGAAGACAGAAGGAAAATGAACACAAACAAAGAGCGTATGTATTTTTTTTTGATTTAGTTGTCGAAGAGACTACGACAAGAATACATGTGCTGCGGATGCTTTCTCATTTTATTTCAGAATAACACTCGAAGAATATTTTGTGTTAAAAATGTTCTGTGTCATTAGCTGGGCGTATTTTATTTTTTATTTTGTCCCATAGTATATTTTTTTTAAATGCTTTGGAATGCTCGTTTTTTTTCTTTTAATAAAAAATGGTTTTTTATTCTTTTTATTTTTATTTATCTAAAAAGCATGGCTTAGTTTTTAAGCCAAAGATGGATAGCTTTATGTTCTTTTAATAATAAAATGGATTTTTTATTTTATTTTTATTCATCTAAAATTATTAAGCCAGAGATAGATAGCGTTACATATGTATGTTGATGAAATGAAAATAAAAATAGAGTATATTACTAACACTTTTATATGGCTGTAAATAAATAAATTCTCTCAACTTATTTTCTCTCTCCCACTCACTAATCCATAACCATAGGCATGTTTAACCTAGAGGGAAATTGTTAGTAATAATGTCAAGTATACTTATTAACCCAATGATATGTATATGTGATCGGAAAATATAGAAAAATTGTACTGCACTAAATCCCTAAAGACACCGTATTTAACTTCGCAAGTATTGTTCCAAAAATCGAAATCATTTCTCATTGATATTAGTGAATACTACTGTGATATTTCTTTGGGTGTATAATTGAAGTCTGAAAAAAGCGCCATGAACCTTCTTTTAACGAACATTCTTGATGTTCGTATCCTATGTGTGTAAAAAGCCGAAGATGTTCTTCCCCTGAGGGACATTGGTGCCGAGGTCTGTTTTTAACACCAGAAAAATAAATAAAAAGTGGTCAAACAACAAAAACGCACGATGAGAACAACGCATTGTTACGCTCTTGGTTTCTGTATCCTTCCTTTCTATCTTTCCCCCCGCGTCCTGAAATATTTTTGAAAAATATTCCAAAAAATGTTAAAATGCACATTCTTTATACTTTATTTTCTTTGGTATAATATATAAAAAATGTACGTCACTTACTGTTTTTGTTGTTTTTTGTTGTAGTGATGAGCATATTGTTCTCTTTACCTCATTTTTGTTGTGTGGAGTTTTTGTTATGAATTTTTCCCAGTTGTTGTTTTGATTTTTATTTTGTGTTTAAAGCGATTCGCTGAGTACCATAAAACGGGAGAAGGACCATGAAACAAATTGGGGTTAATTGATTTGTTTATAAATTTCCTTTGAATCTCTTTTAAAGAAAGAGATCTTTAGGAAATGTGGATTATAATTACTCGTAAGTAATTATAATCGTTGAGATGTGTGAAGAGAGAAATAAAAGAAAAGAAATGGAATTAATTTCAATTTCTGGAATGTGAGATATTGAAAGAGAGAGAGAGTTTCATACCTTTTTTTTACAAACACCTCGAGAACACCCTTTATTTTAAAGTAGTTCAATCGTTGAAAGTAAGAGATGAAGTGATTTTTGAATGTGATTTTATTTTTTACTAAACTTCTGCTTTCCTTACACAACTTAGTTAAGAGTGCATTTTGGAGACATTCCAAATTATGTGCAAAAACTTTGGAGACATTCCTTTTGATATATGGGAATTATGTGAAAACAAAAAATAAAAAATGGAAATGGTCGATTCAACCTATGTTATTTAACATAGAATTATCAAATAAAAGATAATGTTTTGTTAGATAATTTTGGTGTTCAAACCTAGTTTGAACAACAAATATAAAATTAAAATTTTTTTAATATTATGTATCCACTTTTGCTCGTAGGTTGCAGAACACCATAATTACACTGTCGATTTATGTCCCATTTCATAAAGTATTAAGTGTATTTTTCTTACTACTAATACCACCTATGTTCAACCGAGATCTTAATACAAAAACTTTTTGAACGCATACTTATCCAAAAAACTAATTTAACAATGTAGAGAATCAAACTCTATTGATTCGTTAGAGCACGAATGTAATGTTGCTTGTGTTTTACGTTTTTAACGCAATTAAAGGGCTGGTTACTCATGCGTAAGAAACGTAAAATCGTAACGTACGTAGCCTTAAAACGTTTGTGTAGTTATAGAAACGTTTAAAACGGGACAGCTGTCAACGAATAATGTAAATAAAAACAAGCAGAACACAAAGCAATACACAAACGAACACAACACAATGCAAAGAAATTGATATACATACTGTTACATAAATCGAAACGACCTAATATCGTTTAACAATAAAAATGATAAACAAAAGCCACCAGCTACACCAACACAATACACACGACACAAATACACACTAATGAACGTGTTGATTATATAAAGCTGCACACACATATGTACAACGAACCTGGTTGCGTCTGGTATCAACAACAACATGCATGTGAAAAAAAGGGATGGACAACGTAATCAAGGTACACAAACAACAATGTATTAGCAATATAGCTCTCGAGAAGGCGATATCACGAACCTTCCACTTCAAGAATGTTCGTTAGACTAGTTGTGTTTGACTATAAAAGGGCTGGACAAAGCAGGCAGCAGTAGTAGTTATAATTCAGTCAGCCTTGTGTGAAGACGCGTTGCGGTTTGAACGTACAAGTGATATTGCTTGCAAAAAGGTTGTAAGCAGAGAAGATCTAAAGCTGGAGTTACCCATTGTTTCGGAACAAATTCAGTTTTTTGAGAGTTTGTTCCGAAACGATTCACCCACTTCGAACAATTGTTCTGTAAAAACAAGGCTACCATATGAAATATCTTTGTAAACGATGCGTGTTAGTTTTACAATTAGGCAGCACAGTAGCAGATGATTGCAATTCGTTTGTTTTCTTGGTTTGAGTGTGATCATATTTTTTATTGTGTTACAAAGAAGTTGTAAATTAAAACAAATCTGAAATTGTTGAAGTGAAAAAAATGGATAATAATGGATATTATACATACATAAATAGATACATACAAATGTACATATAATATGATGTGGCAGCTCAGTTCAACTTTACTTAAAAAATTAAAGTAGGTGGCAGCACAGTTCAATTGTTTCGGAACAAAAATTAAACTTAAACCAATTCGAGCTGAAAATGTTCCGAAGCAAGCTTACTCTCTTTCGCTCTCTCTCTCAAAAAGAGAAACGTCAAACTACATATAAAAAAAATCGTTTCGGAACAAAAATTTAAACGTTTTTAAAAAGGTAAAAACGTAACAATACATTTGCACGAAGTCAGCTGTTCAGAACAGAGACGAGTGTCGTTAAAGATAAATTAAAATTCAAAAATATCAATTGGGTACTTTTAATTGGAAGAAGTTATATTTGCTCCTTAAATTTTATGTTATTTTAAATATTTATTCTTGTAATATTTTAGAATATTACATAGTTGGCTTAATCTAAGTCTATATTTATGGAATTTAGATACAAGTACAGTTGAATTTTGTTCTATTCGAAGTGATTTTTTTGTTTTATTTTATTAAATTGCAAAACAATACCTCTTGCTAGAAAAGTAATAATAAAAACTTTTAAAGATTAAAAAAATTTATTTATAAATAGGAAAGTACCAAAAAGGGCATTTGCGTTACATTGTCACTCAAAATACATATTTTTTATTAATTATGTTTCAAAATTTTTTATACATATTACAATAATAATAATAATATTTAAAGAAAAACCATTTTTTACATTTAAAATTTAAATTTAAAAGCTTATATATACGATTAATATATATGAAAGTACCAAAAAGGAGAATTCGTACCACTTCGTCACTCAAAATACATACATATTATTTATTTATTTTGTTAAAGTTGTTTTGTGAGCACAATAGAAACATAACAATAAGTATTTATTTCTCATAAAATAATTTTTTTATTATTATTTTAATCAAAAATTAAAAATTTCATTATATACATACATGTAATAATTTAAAAGTTTTATATAAATAAACATGAATGTACCAAAGAGGGCATTATGTGCCGCAATGCAACTCCGCATACAATAGTCCCATCACTCATGTTCAAATGTCACGTAAAAAAGTGAGAGAATTCTGTATAAAGTTCTCGTTCCGTTTTGCTAACGAGAGAGAACGTTCGCTACGGTACGTTACGTTACGTATGAGTAACAGGCACTGAAGACGAAGTGTACGTTAATGAAATGAGGAACCGGGTTTACATATTTTCTTTACATTATAGGTCAAAAAAAAATTTGCAATTCAAGTTCGCGAGATCCAATATTACATAAACTATTTTGTTTCTATTCCTTTTAAGTTCTTTAAGGCAGCCAAAAAATTCTTCATCTAATCTTTTGATTATTTGCCAAGTTTTGTTTTAGGCGTAGATGTATCTGATTGGTGGGATAATTGAGAGGTACATTGATGTCGCGTTCTACCAAATCTCAAAAACTGAAGCTACATGATTTGTTGTTGATGTTGAGTTGGTCAATAGTCAAGATCAGCTGTAAATAAAATGGAAATATAAAGTGGTAGACAATTCAAAGGAATCATTTCAAAACATTTATGTCCCTATTTTTAAAGTCGAAGATCAAAACTAATATTTTAGATCTTAATGTTATATACATATACACTGTGTCCGTGCACTAAGCAGGCGGAGACAATTTCCACAATATTTCAAACCTTACTTACCAGATTTGAATAAACCAAAATTATAGCAAAACAAATTAAATGAAATTTTTTGTTTTTGATTATTACATTACAGTGACCGTGTCATTTAATGCTGTTTGCTATTCACTTATAGTTGCATTGGATAAATCGTCCTGTCGTGTGTGAATACGGGATCTTATTTTGCGATCCATAATTTCATATAGATTTTCAATGGGATTGTGATCTGAGTCTTTATAATTTAATTCTAAAATACTTGTAAGGTTTTTTTCAAAAATAATTCTCATTTTCGACATTAAAGAAATAATTTTTACAATTAGGCATTATTTGTTTTTGGTTTCAATAATTCAATTAAGAGACAAATAAAAATTTTTTTCTGTAATTTTTTGACTATTGTGTACGCATTGCAAGTGCTCAAATAGAGTAATGTTGCTTTAATAGTGTATTTACACCACAAATTAAATGCAGCTAAAACATCGATGTCATTATACATACATATATTATTAAATATTTACTGAAACAATACTTACTTATCCATACAGTATATAGAATACAGAACGCAATGCTGTTAAATTTTGCAATTAAATTTTATTTATAAACTTTGGAAGCTTTATATATACATACATACATACATACATACATAATTGGCCCTTCAGTCAGGATTACGACCTAGTTTCTCACACCACTTATGTTGTGTGTGTTAATTTTATACATGAGTGGCGGGACCTACAGTTTAAAGTCGACTCCGAACGACAGATTTTTGAGAAACTTTTCATGGCAATTTTATTTACTCTCAGAGTTTTTGCCAGAAATCTGCTGAGAGGTAGACGCCGAAAAAATACTTTTTGTATTTTATTTTGATGTCTGGCCTGGGGCTCGAACCCTGGCTTTTCGTCTAATAAGCCAACACACTACCTACTAGACCATGGCGACTATATAGTATTATTATTTATAGAATAGATTTTTATGGAATATCAAAAAAAAAATTACTATGTAAATTGGTCGTAAGCTATGTATATATATATATATATATACAGTCTAAATGAAATATTACCAAATAAAAAATTCTAATACTCGTAATTAATGTGATAAATATACACATTCATTATATATGTGTATGATTATTTCAAAATATTTTGCTAATGATTTCAGTTATATTCGATTATCATTCCTTTCGTAAATTTTGTACATTTTGCCTTACAGCAACGTATCTACAGAAGTAATAGCAATTTTTTGTCGTCGTGGTGTTATATGAGTTTGAGGTAACCTAAATATGATTTGAAATAACAGTGGGTTTTTATTTCAATATTCAAGACCCAAACCTATTTAAAAGCTTTTAAAGCTTTTTTAAAACCAAAGAATCTCGTGAACAGTGATAATCAACAACAGCACAAAAAAAACGAAATCTGATAAATATTAAATATTCACTTTTACTGTTATATGGTTCACAAATAATCTTATAAATAAATTTTTTTTATCGATTTATTATTTGTTGTATTTGTTTATTTCCTAGGCTGCAAATACAAAGTTATGTTTTGAGTTGTCTACTTTCAGCGTCCATAAAGCAAACACATATTTCAGAATAAATATATGTACATGTATAAATACACGCATGTAGATTTTAACATGTGGGAGTCTAAATAAATAATCAAACGAAAACAAGTGTTTGAAATGACAACAAGAAGATCAAATTCGTCGTGTGACGAAACCGCTTAACTAATTTCAATGGTCCGAGAAAGACAATCATTTTTATAAAGAAACTGCTAGCAAACTGCCCGAATATAACATCTTCATATTAAATACAAGAACACAAAAGAAAATTAAAAAATAATTTAAAACGAATGAATAACAATCGTTTCGGTTATGGCAAGGTCAATTATTTTATTTTCTTTTTTCATACAACACAATACAGCTTTCGGTGCCTTTAGTGGATTACTGTTACTACGTTATTATTATTATTATTGTCTATTATACTGTCCAAGCCTACTGCCCTGAAAAACTTCAAGATGTTGCTCAATGTCAACAAGTACTGATATGTATGCATCAATGCTTCACAGGTTCCAGGAATGAGTTCTGATAATACGTTCTCACCATCACATAATTTACATGATGGGTTCAAGACGAGCTCCATTCTGAACAAGAAAACTTTTGAATCTATACTGCCTTGTTTAAAAACCAACTACTAACTTCAGGTTATTTTGAATAGTCTGATGCATGACTGAAATATTTTCTTCTTGTAATTTTTCAATAAAAGTTTGAAAAGATTATTTGCATCTCTTTATTTTTCTTCTGGTTAAATATATGTATCTTTCAAATAATTATGCCCACTTTATAGAAGAGGTCTGACTACATCAGTGGCGCAAAGCTATTCTCCACGCAAGCTTATCTGCATACTCATTGACTCGAATTCTCATATAAGCTGGAACCCAGCAGAGGATATTCGCAATTGGCTTCCGTAGACAGTCCCATATAATCATCGATTTAACCTTATAGGAGCCTTGTGTTCGGATAGAGACCTGACTGTCAGATATGTATGATTAGTATGATCATTTTGACCCGTTGATCTTCTACCCAAGTTGCATTGATGGGGTTTGACAAGATTCGTTTTTGATTCATCTGTATACCACAAAATAGTCTATATTTTAAAAGAGTATCTAGCTCCAAAATCACTTCAATCATTACACTATGCGACAAAATGCAAAAAACTAAATACACCCAAGTAACTACCTAGTCTAAGTTGTTCAGATTTTTAAATCTGCGAGAACTGCTGTAAATGCTAAGATAAGATATTCCAAGTCTATGTTTTATGGAAATAAGTTTCGAGACTGTATTGACTCAAAAAGAAAATGGAGAGAAATTCATAGGATGGGTTTAGTAAATCGTGACAATGCCAGCGCGGAGATAATAGATGTCAACGAAGTAAATTATCAATGTTCAAATATTCCCATGCCACCTATAAATATTAACTTTTATGACAACGTAATCCTAAGTCAACGACATCATATGAATGCAATTTTATAAACTTTACTCAAGAGGAATTACTGGAGTCCTTTCTTAATGTAAAATTTAATGCTGTTGGTTATGATGGAATGCATCCGAAGTTTGTTAAAATGACATTACCTTATACATTCACTAATTTTACCCATTTGTTTAACATGATAGTTACCACATCTACTTTCCCATCTATGTGGAAACATGCCAAAATTGTTCCGATTTTGAAACCGGATAAGAGTTTTCGGCCAATTGCCATCTTGCCGTATTTATCAAAGGTTTTTGAAAAATTAATACATACGCAGATAAGCCGTCACTTACATACTAACTCCTTGCTTAATGAAAAGCAATCTGGTTTTAGACCCAAGCACAGCTGTATTAGTGCTTTAGTTGATGTGACTGAGGAAATCAGATTGCAAGTTGATAAACGTCATACTATGTCATTTCTCATACTGCTTGACCATTCAAAAGCATTTGACACAGTACATCATTCCATTTTACTCCATAAATTGGAACATATGTGCAATTTTTCCCCAACTGCGTTAAAATTATTATCATCCTACTTAAGTAATAGAAGCCAAAGTGTTTATCATCATTCAAACGTATCCAGAAGTTGTTCAATGCCAAGCGGTGTACCACAGGGCTCCATACTTGGTCCCCTTTTATATTCCATATATGCTAATGATCTTCCATTGAATGTAGAACATTGTCAAATACATATGTACGCTGATGATGTGCAGCTATACATTAGTTGTGAAGTGGATGATGCGCCCAATTGTATACGTTTAATAAACCGGGACTTACATAAAATTTTCTTATGGGCATCTGCGAATGGACTAAGCCTAAACCCCAAGAAATCAGCTGTTTTACTTATTGGACAACCGAAAACTTTTATGACGTATCTTCCTCCAATCCATATTAATAATATAGATATAAACATTGTTGAATCTGTTAAAAATCTAGGAGTAATTCTCAACAAACAACTCAATTGGTCGGATCACATTAAAGCTAACTGCGGAAAAACGCAGTCTTTGGGTGAAGCAATATTTCACACCAATCGATATCCGAATGCTTTTTGCTAAAACTTACTTGTCGCCAACTCTAATTTATGGTTGCGAGCTGTTTGCTAGCTGTGATGCTGTTAGTAAGCGCAGGCTTAATGTCACTTTTAACAACATTGCACGATATGTATTTGGTATTAAAAGAAATAGTAGCATATCACATTATGCCAAACAAATTTATAATATCACGTTTGATAATTTATTGAAGTGTCGAGTACTACTGCTTTTGCATAGAATTGTCTATAATCAGGAACCACCCTACTTATATCGGAAAATAAAATTTTCAAGGTCTAATAGAGGAAAGAAGATAAATTGTATGAAATATTCTAAAGCTACCTCTGAGCAACACTTTTTCATAAACTCTGTTCGCCTTTGGAGCCAACTACCCCCACAATTACAAATAATATCAAATGCAAGCCATTTTAAAACTGCCATATTTAAGCACTTTTCATAGTTATGTTTTTCTTTTTTGTTCTTTTATGTTATATTTGTCTAAATGTTATCTTTTTTTTTAAACAACATGTTATATAATATAGTTTAACTTTTATTTTTCTTAAATTTATTATTTTCCTGAAATTAACTTTAAATTTCCACTTTTATATTATAATTATAATTATTATTTCAAAAAACCTATATGACATTTACCTAACCAATACTTTAAAATAAGACTTGTTCTTGTATACATAAACCTTTTGTTCAACAATCTCGTTTTTATCTATTGTTTTGTACCCTTTTTATTAGTACATACTTTTATTCTTATTTTCATTTAATCAACAATAATTTAAAACCCCTTTTTTCTCTCCTTTAATGGAACGATACTTTATATATTTTGCTGAACTAATAGTTTCTTTTTCTTTATACGTATATGTAAATAATTTAATTTTAATTTTAAATACAAGTAAATATGCATATACATATATTGAGTTATTAAGTTAGGAAGTCAATAAAACACGGAGCTTTGAAATTTACTCCTTTTGACATTTTTTTACTTAAACAAAAAGTTATTTAGTAGGACGAGGGGGTACCTCAAACTAACAAGTGGCCCTTCGAAGAAGTCCTAGAATAGGCTAGGACAGGAAAGAAAGAAATCCAACACTAACAGGTCTCATTGCGCATACAATTCTGGCTACAACACAGTATCTAAAAGGTCCACAAGGCAAAGTGTATTACAAGGCAAGGTATGAGGTATGTACTGTGCTTATTACTTAATTTGTGCGACATTTTTTGCATATAGAAAAAAGTTTTGGTAAATTCTAGAAGTGGTTTTTGAAAATTAAAATTAAATATTCCTAAAGGGAGAACATAACCTAAAATCGTTTAATTTAAATATATACATTGTAAAAATACATCACTATTAGAGCAGAAAATAGAACAAATTTTATCATCTCTAAAAAATACTCGCTGAAGTTTCCTACTAAAAAATTACCCAAAAGAAAGTAAAAAAAGAGGGAGAAAGAACGGGACAACATTGAAAATAGATCAACTTCACGCAACAACGAATATTTCAATCCCATGTACCAACACTTAACGAATAAAAAGAAAGGAGAGCGAATAAGGCAAACATAAAAAGTGCTTTAGTTAAACGTTAGTGGAGCTAAAACAAATAAAAATTAAATATAGATATTAATAAAAATATTAATATTGTTATTACAATTAAAAAAGCAACAGAAACAGAAAATTAAAATTTAGTAACTAAAAGAAACAAAAATTAAACACTGTAAGGAAAAAGATATTGAAAAAAAATATAGTTTAAATTGTGAAAACGAAATAAAATACAGGAAAGAAAAAACAACGCAAATTTACAAAAACAACGACCAACTACAAGTTGTATATGAGAAGTATTTTTTATTTAATGTCAGGGGTTCGCTACCACAGTATTAACCCTTTGACGACCATAGGCAAGTATGCTTGCCCGGGGGTTTTTGGCTTATATATTTGTCCAGGTTACAGATAGAGGAAATATGGCAGAGAATGTTTCATAGAAGAAGATTGGGGCAACAAAAATGTAGTTGAGTGCAAAACCCTATCTGGGTCCACTTGTACTCTACGAGGCTCCAAATTTGTCCAAATAATGGTCTTTATATCGAGGGCTACTACAGGGTAAAGATAGGGCACAAGGGGATGGGAGGCAATTATGTTTTAGATTTAGCCTTTGTCTATCAAAAAATATAATGAACAATTTTGGATAGACTCCAAAATGCCTAAAAATAGTCATTTTATGTTTGGCAATTATGTTTGCCTATGGGTTGAAGCGAAAATTATCATTCCTAAAAACTCTAGAATTAAAACCTCTAAATTGACATTAAATTTTAGCTTTTTCTTAAGCGAGCCTGTGTTCAGTATTCTGCATTCACATATTGAATTGATAAAGGGAATCCCCAATTATAAAAATAAATTATATATAGTTATAACATATGAAAATACATACTTATGTATGTTTTTTGACAGTCTCTATTTGATTGTATAGAAAAGTGAGATAAACAGTGTTTAAGTTTAAAATGAGTGGATTAGCACGAGATCGTCACTTTTTCCTTCGACCAGAGCTAATTGAACAAATTTTACTTTGTGACTTCTGTGATGACGACGAAGAAGTCGTTACAAACTTAGATAAAAAAGATGTCTTATTTCTAGAAAATGACAACCTGCAAATGCAAAATGATGAGCCCATAGAAGTTATCATTGAGGGAACTAAGCGCGTTCTTTACAAGTCTAAACTTAATGCACATTCTCCAGCAAAATGAAATAATGGCATGTGGAACTATTCGATGTAGTAGAAAGCACACACCGAAGAATTTTCCTGCGGATAAAGAAATGAAAAGAGGGCACATAAGTAACTTCATGTCAGAAGGCATTTCCGTCGTCAAATGGATGGATAATCGTGGAGTCTACCTCGCCTCAAATTTTATTGACCCAACAGAGGTAATCAAGGTCAAGCGACGTGTTGCTGGACAAGATAATAAAATAGATATTGATTAGCCTCTGATTATACAGCACTACATCAAAGGAATGGGAGGCGTTGATCTAATGGACCAAAATAAAGTTTATTATGAGTACGATCGCAGAAGTAAGTGGCGCTTTTATTTACGATTGTTCTTCGACCTATTTGAGCTATGTGTTCATAATAGTTATATAATATATGAGAAACTCATATTGGCTAACAGTTCCTCAATCAATGTAACTTCAATTGAATTTCGACCAGCTTTAGCCAAAGAACTGATAAGTTGCTTCAATTCAAGAAAACGTGCCTTTTCAGCGTCAACCAAATTTGGAACTTATTTTATAAGTAAGCCCAAATCTCTTCATAAAATGGAAAAGAGTTCATTTTTGCAAACGCTGCTGTCATTGTCCTATGTGTTTCTTTGTTACACTACATCCCGTGATTGCTTTGGAAATATATTTATATTTATATATTTTGCTGAACTAACAGCTTATTTTTCTTTATACATATGGGCAATTTCGTGTCAAGTGGCCCAATTTTTAAAATCGATGTCTTCCGATTTGGATGCACCAAGTTTAGTACTATTGGATAATAGGCCAGACACAAATTTTCAGCTCTATCAGTCAAGAACTGCCGGAGTTAGAGGGGGTCAAAGTTGGACATTTTAGTCATACAGGTTTTTTTTCAAATGTGTGTAACTTTTCACCTATTGGTCCTAGCAAAAATTTTCCACAGGATATTAGATATTTTTTTTTATTTTTTTTAAATTAATTTTTTTTTTAAACAAAGCTTATAAACTTTCCTTTAAGGCCTTTATAATCGCTTAATGGGATGCGAGTGGGATATCTATCAAAAAACTTATTTTTTAACTCAAGAATATGATTTTTCAATATTTGGCATAAAAACGTACTACCTAAATGATCTTAAAAAAGTATTTATTTGCTTTCTAGGTTAGTTTAGGTTAGGTTAGAGGACGTGTACCTGTCAGTCAAGACAGGTACAGTACCCGGAGGTCAGATTGACCCATTGTACAACGTCCTAAAGGAGGGAAGGTTAGTATAGGGGGTAGGATGAAAGGAGGGTATATGGGAAAGGGGGGGAGTGGGAAGCGGAGCAATCACACAGACAAGACACAACAAAAGAATGGGAGAGCGCGACTACACCGATGAAGTCCTAGCCTCTCAACCAGCCTAAGCCACTAATGAATCCGTGGAGAGCCTTGATGTCGGCTCTCGACACAGAATTCAAACTCTCAAAGAAGGGCCTACCAAGGGTCCTCAACCTCAATCTACCAAGGGCTGGGCAGTTACAGAGGAGGTGTTCGATAGTCTCCAACTCCTCCTCATCGCAACACGCCCTGCAATAGTCCGGCTGGGATCTGTTCCAGATCCCCGTCAGTGACCTAATCTCGCAGTGCCCCGTGATAAAACCGACAAACAACCTTAAGCTGGCCTTATTCAAGCCCAGCAGCCAACCTGTTCTCTTACTGTCTACATCAGGCCATAGACACCTAGAAACAAAACAACCCGATCCGTTCCCCCAACGCCTCTGCTCTTTCTCCATGACCCATCCATTGATGAGGCCATAGAGGTGACAGACTGGGGGGTCAGCACCAACCATCAAATCGCCTACTGAAAGCGAACCAAGCCTAGCGAGGGCATCCGCCGTCTCATTGCCCGGTATTCCGCTATGTCCCGGAACCCAGCACAGACGGATACGGTCCGGTCCAAAAGTCCTCAACGACTCCTTGCACTCGCGAACGAGCCGTGATTTGCACCAGACCGACGCAATGGCCCTAAGGGCAGCCCGACTGTCAGCGAAGATCATGTAAGATTCGGAATCCGAAGCTGGGCCACCAGCTATGGCCCCAATAGCCTTCAAGATTGCGAAAATCTCTGCCTGAAAAACGCTGCAGTCATCATTCAACCTGAAGTGGAGTTCAAGACCGAGTTCCCTACTGAAAAACGCTGCAGTCATCATTCAACCTGAAGTGGAGTTCAAGACCGAGTTCCCTACAGAAAGCCCCAGCACCTGTACGTCCACCTAACTTAGACCCATCTGTGAAGATGGGTATACCACTCTGCCCATGGAGTACCCCACTATTCCATTGTGCCCTATCCGGTATAAGTATTCTTAAACCAGACAGAAACATAGCCTCAGGCACAATATAATCAGTGGCTTTTTCTGAAAGCGCATATCTTCCATCAGGAAAGACGACATTCAGAACTCTGGAGTGACCTATCGAACGCTGTTTCCAGCAGCCCGATTCCCTCATTCGTATGGCACTACGCGCTGCACACCGCTTGACATACAAGTCAAGCGGAGTCAGGCAGAGCACAGTGTCAAGAGCAGTCTGAGGGCAACTCTTCCTGACTCCAGTGATACTCAAGGAGGCAATCCGTTGAACCTTATCTAAGATTTTCCGTTGAAAACTCTTATCTAAAGCACTCTACCAGAGTAATAAAAGCACTCTACCATAAGTAATAACCGGTCTAACAATCGCCGTATATATCCAGCGAATGGCCCTAGGCGGAAGACCCCAGCTCTTACCTATGGAGCTCCTACACTGGTAGAAAGCACTCAGTCCATTCTTCATTATTTCCTTGGTGTTTCTGTTCCAGTTCAGCTTACTGTCCAGGACAACACCTAAGTACTTGACCTCAGAAGACAACGGAAGCTCCCTACCAGCTAACCTCGGCAATCTGAAGATTTCAATCTTGTACCGACGCGAGAACAAGACGAGGTCCGTCTTATTTGGATTTATACCCAGACCACATTTCGTAGCCCAAGAGGATTAAATTCCAAGAGCAGACTCCATCAGTTCCCCCAGCGTCGGCAAAAATTTTCCACCCACCAGAATAGCCACATCATCGGCATATGCCACAACCCTAAAGCCTTTACTTTCCAAAACATTCAGACCAACATTAGCCACCAAGTGCCCCTGCGGTGTACCCCTGGTCGCACGCTTGACGATAGAACATCCACCCAGATTCGATCGGATTAGTCTATTACCCAGCATGTGGGTGATAAACCGCACCAGAAAATCTGGGACATGTATATCCCTTAGAGAATTCTCAATAGAGGAAGTGGTGACATTATTGAAGGCCCCCTCTATATCAAGGAAAGCCGACAGTGTGTATTCACCCCTAGCCAAATTCGATCAACAAAACATGTCACATCATGAAGAGCGCTCTCAACGGACTTACCCTTAATGTAAGCATGTTGCAACCTACTCAACAGAGACCGGTCCATGTTTGACCTCAAATATAGATCGATAGGTCTCTCCAAAGCTTTCAAAAGAAAGGATGAGAGCGATATCGGTCTATAATCCTTAGGGCCGATGTGACTGGGTTTACCAGATTTTGGTATAAAAATCACAAGCACATCTTTCCAACCATCAGGTATATCACACAACCGCAGACAGTCCCTATACACGTCCACCAGACATTCGTGCAATATATCACCAGCATGCTGAAGAAGAGCCGGAAAGATACCATCCGGACCAGGCGACTTAAAGGGCTCAAAGCTACTTATAGCCCATTTGACCTTGTCTCTGCTAATGATATCCTCTAAGACGGGCATCATGCCAGCATCACAGAAGGGATAAGCTACGCCCAATAGATAGCTTACTGTATCCTCACAATTGGGAAAATGAGTGCTCAATAGGACCTTTAGGGTTTCTTTTCTCGAGGATGTCCACGTATCATCATTCCTTTGGATGAAGCCTAGGACTTTGGGGTCCTTCGACAGCATCCTTCGGAAACGAGCCACGTCGGCAACATCCTCGATACTCGTGCAGAAACTCATACAGGCGGTTCTTTTTGAGCGCTTTATTTCCCTTTTATAATAATTAAAACTGGATCTATATGCAGACCAGTCGACATCCCTACCCGACCTCTTAGCCTTATTAAATAGTCGCCTAGTACAGCAGCGGAGTCTCTGGAGTTCCGCATTCCACCAGGCTGGCTGACTCCTCTTACCCGGGTAAGTGAGAGGACAAGCATCTCTATAACAAGACAACAAAATATCCGTCAAAGATCCAACTCGATCATTGATGCCAGGAGGAGAACGACCCCTAAGGGCCCTAAGTTCCTCCTCCACAGCCTTCTCATATCTGATCCAGTCGGTTCTTCCTGGATTCCTAAAGGGCTCATTAAAGGCACCAGATAGATTAATACTGAAGGATATCAGTTGGTGATCAGAGAAAGAACACTCATCTGAAACCCTCCAATCACTAATCATAGACATATCTATATTAGAGATTGTAATGTCAATTACCGCCTCCCTAACACGGTTCCTAAACGTTGGCGTATTACCAACGTTACAAATAGTAAGCCTATTAAGAATAATGAAATTCAAAATCGACTCACCTCTAGTATTTATGTCAGCACTTCCCCATTGTGTGTGATGAGCATTGGCATCACAACCCAAGGCAAGGCGACATCTTTTCCTCTTCGCATGCTCTACCAGTAATTCAATTAAGTCACCAGGAGGGAATGCAGCCTCATACGGCATGTGCACAGATGACAGCATCAAATCGATCCCAAAGTCATCTATGTACGCCACAGTTGTTACGTCACCTGTACAAAAGGAAGGAGTGATTAACAAATCCAAATTACTTCTAGCTAAAATACAGGTTCTTACCTTCTCACTTGTTCTAGGAACAAGTAACCTATAATCAGGATCGCTCAGACCCAGAATCCTATGCCTAAGGATCCAAGGTTCCTGGATAAGAGCAATATCAACTTCAAGGCGGTGCAGGGTGGTTAGCAGATTGTGTGAGGCGGCCTCGCAGTGATGCAGATTAATCTGCACCGCTTTTAGCCTCCTCTGGGTCCTTGGCACCACTTATGTCCAGATGACGGCACTTTAAGCGTGCCAACCCACACAACACCACGCCACCCCTCGCACCCAGCCACTGAAGTGAATTCTGATCAATAGCGATCCGAAGATCGCAGCCTTTCTTACCATCACCAGCCAGGGAGTTGACAACTACCCACGAGCTGGTGTTCAATCCGTCATTCTGCTTTTCAATAAGTTTGGGTATGACATTCACCTGCCTAAAGGTAGGCGGGACCCATACCGTCACTATTGGACGTAGAGGGAGGTCGGATTAAGGGACCACCTACAAGCGAGCACCAGGCCAGAATTCACCAAGGCGCTTCACTGATTCCACAAGGAACTTTACAGTGCCCTCGTTTTCACAGTCCACTACCTTAATGCCCTTGGACCAACCGATGGAAGATATGCTGTTATTTCTGCCATCACAACTATCCTCCGTCATAAACTCAATGAGCCTTTCTACAACCAGATCCCATCTTTCAGGGGAGATTTTGCCATTTAAATCTGACCTGTCAATGAAAACCAGCTGAAGGGAAGGGTTAGTTCCTAGGCTACCTTCTTTCTTAGGACGCTTGGAGCCGGAAGAAGGCACCTCGTCGGATCTATTTCTCTTCATGTGATTTCCTTTACGAGAAACCTTAGAAGACATATCCAACGAGATGTCCTCCCCCGCCTCCTTGGCCTCCAACCTTACATCCTTCTTCTGGGATAAAGGATTAGCGATAGTTTCTACCTCCTTTCGTTCATCCATTGTAGAAGGAACACTATCACCCTTTCTCTTCGCCGGAGGCATGAAAACCTGTGTAGTCTTCTCTACACCAGCTGGGAAACCTTCATGCGCCTTGCTTGCAGCTTGAGAGGTAGAAGCAATTGGCTCTACGCTCCCGCCCGCACTCAAATGGTCCATCCTTCTTAACAGAATCAGCGCCTCCTGAGAGGACACTGCCCGGATATTTGGTTTCATACCGCGAAACAGTGCCTCTGTGTCGAGCCAGCATCTTCTGTTCTTTGACAGAGAGGGAATCCACATCACGGCTTGCAAATCTCTTTAAGACCGTGCAGGCCCTGCGATATGAATTCCTTTCCCTATACAAAGCGGAGCGTTTCCGCCCACTTTTGCCCCCCTTGTCAGACAAGTCACCTTAACCCATGCAGTCCGAATCATCAGATGATTGTACTAGTGGGTCCGAGGCGTCCTCTCTGATAAGTGGGTTCCTTAAGGGGGAAGTCGCCACCTCATTGCTCCCAGCAGAAATTCGGATACGGGTGAAGGGGAGCCTTTCGATGACCGTATTGTCACCGTCTTCATCTGATAGTGGGGAGACAGAGTCTGACTCCACGCACATATCTTCTGTTGAAGTGGGGATTGCCAACGCAGTCTCCTCACTAAAGGACTCCTCCACAGTCGTAATCCTCAAGCAAGCTGGGGCGAAGCTCCTGATGATTTCGTTGTGATTGTCAACGATACTCGCCTGGATTCGCGCAATGAGCTGGGACGCGTCCTGTCCAGTTTCCATAGCCATTCCGTCATCGTTAGTCACGTTCAGTTCTTTTGTATAGTGTGTCTTTTCCATATAAGTCCCACAAGTGAGGGGGAAAGGAGGTCGATCATGCCATAGCCCCCGATAGCATAACAAGGACTTGGTAGAAACCTAATACTCACTGAGGCGCCCAGGTATCAGTGAGGCTCCGTTATAATACAGTCTGGATTAGACCCCCGACTGCAAACCGTCCGATGAGCACGGGTCGCTTAACACTCCGGATTAGGGGTATAGAAGAAATATACGTGACAGGGCGAGTCGAAAAGATCACACAGAGACGTCGATTCGAAGATTGTCCCCTCACGATATTAGGGTAACCTTTAGTCATCCACCACATCCCCAACGGGTTGGGGATAGGTACACTTAAGCCCCCACATCGCGACAAAATTGTTACCCAGGTGGAGGAAGAAATTAAGGACGTTCGGAAATTAGTCCTTTCGTCCTTCTTATTTATTGCCTTCATTTGGCATAAAAACGTACTACCTAAATGATCATAAAAAAGTATTTATTTGCATTCTAAGGACATTCGGAAATTAGTCCTTTCGTCCTTCTTATTTATTGCCTTCATTAGGCATAAAAATGTACTACCTAAATGATCTTAAAAAAGTATTTATTTGCATTCTAAGGACATTCGGAAATTAGTTTTTTATAAACAGTGTTAAAGTTTGGACGTGCGTTATTTACAATGGCTTCCGCTTCCAAAAAGGAAATGTTTACTTTTTTTGTTGCAATCCCTTAAACAAGAAGAAGCACAGATCATCAGATATGCGAAATATTTCCGACAACTTATTGAAAAAATTCCCAATGCTTTCAAAACGTTTGCTAATCTGTGGATCGTGCAGGAAAATGGTGGGAAAGTTGGACACATTACCGGTTATTCCAGATGAGAACAAATTCAATTCTGAAAATGATGACAATTCTGCAGGAGATGATGGTTGTTCTAACTTTTCAGTAGAACCTATAAGAACTAATAATGAGTGCCAAAATCAACATCACAAGGATGCAGTAGAAGTTTTTGAACAAAACGTACAAAACGTCACAGAGTAGATCTGACAGAATTCAACTTCTTACTCTTGCCCCATTGTCATGGAGTTGTTCAAAAATAATGACCGAGTTTGGAACGTCTCAACGAAAAGCAAGAATTGCTAAAAACTTAGTTGCTGAGCATGGGATTCACACACTTCCAAACGAGAAGAAGGGAAAAACTTTAGCGTGCGAAACTGAAGCTCTAGTAACTCAATTTTATCAGCGAGGTGATATGAGTCGATTGATGAAAGGAATGAAAGACTGGGTGTCTGTTCGAATCGATGGCCAGAAAGTCCAAATGCAGAAGAGGACTCTCTGTAACCTGAATGAGTTATATGCAACATTTCAATCTGAACTCCAGGACGTCAAAATTGGATTTACAAAATTTACCCAACTGAGGCCAAAGTATTGTGTTTTGGCAGGAAGCAGCGGAACTCACACAGTATGCGTTTGCATTTACCATGAAAATGTTAAACTCATGTTGAAGGAAATCAACTTAATGTATTTGGACAGATGATTCCTCAGAAGATTTGCACGATTACCGTGATTACCTTAAATTGACTATGTGTCCTTATGTAACAACTTCATGCCACTTAGGCGAATGTTCAAATTGCCCGGAGACTACATCCATTAAGGAGAATTTAATGAACTCTTTTGATCGAGAATGCATTGATGAGATAAAATTTGAATCTTGGCTTCAGACTGAAAGATGTACCTTAAAAACAGTAATTTTAAATGTGGATGCTTTTGTCGAAGAAATATGCAAAGGTTTGCTAAATTTGAGTGAAACAGCAATGGTAATTTTTCAATGATTTGAAGACACATTTGAAGTCTGGTGAATTCGTGAGTTCATATGATTTCGCAGAGAACTATAAATATGTTATTCAGGATGCCATACAAGGATTCCACTTCAATAATGACCAAGCAACTATATTCACAGTTGTTATTTACTACATAGAAGATGAAACACTGGAACACAAAAGTATGGCAATCATATCCGATGATTTGAAACATGATACCGCTGCAGTTTATGAATACCAGAAAATAATTCTAAATTATCTAAAATCTAAATTTATAGTGGAGAAGAATATTAATATGAAATATTATTTGTGTATGTGAATGTGTACATGTATCTTTTTCAGAGGATGTTTGCCAAACACGCTGGAGGTATCTCCGAGATAAATACGTAAAAAATCTCTCGGAGAACCATCAAGCTTCAGGAAGTGGAGCTGAAGTAATGGAGGGTCAATGGCAATACCAAAGCCAAATGGAGTTCTTACGAGAACATATCAGGCCTCGAAAGTGAGATATTTTATTATATTATTTTTATATTACATTATATTTATATTATATTTACTTGTTACAAGTTTAAGTCATGGAAGCATGTCAGAGGTAAGGGAATACAATAATACAAAATTTTGTAATAATAATACAAAATATTGTAATATTTTTATTTACAGGCTTTTTCGGAAATTGAATTCCTGAACGACCCTCCATCTACGAGTGTATCAAACTCCTCCACCCTTAAAGTTCCAAGCAGCAATAGGAAAAGACAGCGTCGGGAAAGTGGCACAGAGGCTTTCAATGAGTTTCTGAATAAGATGTCAAATATTGTCGAAGCAAGATTTTCTCGGACAGAGATTGATCCCCATGACGGTTTTTTGGGATGGTCCATCGAAGACGCCAAATTTTTTTTCTTAAGTTATTTAATATTATTATAATATTAATATAATAATAACGATAAACGTACAAAAAAGTGATCTGTAACATGTTTATATAGTATTATTTGTTGTAAATTATTTATGTATTTCTGTTAAGTAAAATGTAATTGTTATTTGTTATTATTATTTTATTTATATTATTGTTATTTATTTCATTGGGGTCAGGCGGTTTCCGCAGGATAGGGATATGCGATCATAGCTCCCTCGGAGCCTCCAGCCTCCACCCTATCAAGACCGTTAGTGCGTGACATTGTCACATCCTGCTAGAGGTGGCCCTGCTCTTCAACGGAACACTACGGATCTAGACTGTGGAGTCAATAAACACCTCCCTCTCAGACTATGTCTGACCCTCTTTTTTTTGGCACGGCCCTTCTTTTTTCTTCTGACCACTCTTTCCCTCCCTGTTTCTGATTTGATTGCTCTGAGCTGGTGGCTGTAGCTTTCTGGACTCAGTTGTGTATGCACGGTAGCACCGGGGTGAAACCCGCTGTGTGAACGGCTAGGGCTACAGCTGCCCCCGTCCCGTTAAAACCCTGGCAGGCCTCAAAGTACGTTTATTGTCCGTCGCCGTTAAGTTGGTGGTGTAGGTTCGGTTGAGAAGACTCCCGATTAGTCCTCGGTCTGGCTCTGAGCACCTGCCCCATAAGGGCTGGTGCAAACCCTCGCGTGGCCTCCCTGCTTGCATAGATAACCACGGGACCACTTATGGGTACCTACACTTTGCGGGCAAGGATAGTGGCTTTGAGTGGGGACCCTCTTGCAATGAATTCGACCAACCAACCCAACCCAAGACGCAAACCAGCGCTAACTCAATTTGGCGAGCGCAAAGCATCCACTGTAACCGGTGGACGCACAACCCTGTATAGGTAGGCACCTGTCAAAAATGCAGCTGCCCCTACCTCGAAAGTTAAGACCCATGCTTCTACTTCGGTAAAACCCCGCTTGGCACACAAGGCTCCGGTTGCGAAGCCGGTCCTTAGTGTCGCCACACCTCCTGCCCTGGCACCTTCTACCGAGGCTCCGTCTACCTCTAAGGCTGCTGCGAATATGCCCTCGCACTCTTCGGCTGCCGCCAAGACATTGGCAGACAAGTCTGGCGCGCAAGCCCCTGGCACCTATCCATCTTCGGGTGTCAAGAATACCGTGAGTGCTAGCGTGAGGGCATACAGAACTCGCAGATCAGCCATGCGCACCGACCCGGCTCTCCTCTCAGAGGACGAGAAGGATCGCTTTGCCTGGGCTAAGGCCCATCAAAATGATCGCCCCCCACCTCTCCGATCACGGCAGAGACGGCCCCAAAGAGGCAAAGATCAATCGAGCTAAACGCTCCACTCCAGCCTCCCAAACGCTCTAAGGTGACCAAATCTAACATCCCCCTACAAGACCCCGTTCGTCGACGCAACCTAGATGTCCTGACCCCAGCAAACCTTCTAAGCCTCTCAGTGATGTATTAAAGGAAGGTCTGACCTGGGCGGTCGTTGACCAGAGCCACCCTGATGGCTCCATTGCTCCCACTAAGTGGAAGCTGGTGGAACATGCGCTCTTGGACGTCTTCCTTGGAGTAATGGACTCCAATCCTAGCCCCTCACTGTACTGATGCTGGTGGCTTGCTCTGATCTCCTTTCTATGGAGCTCTATAAGGAGGCTATCAGTAGGATTGGTTTAGTCTGGCCAGGAGCTAAACTTGCTGCAGTCCCTCCAGACCAGATTCCTAACCACCCCCGTTCTAAGGCGAGAATTCCGACCGGACCATCAGACCCGGAAACCATGTTGAGGATCCTCAAGGCTAGCAACACCGACCTGCCCACTCATAATTGGAGGGTGGCTAAAGTTGCTGACCAGTGGGGTGACTACCGCGAGGCGGTGATCATCCTGAATGAGGAGTCACTTCCACTTATCACTGATAAAATATGGTTTTAGCTCAATTGAGCTAAGAGTCTATAAGTCGCACATCCCCCAACAGAACCCATCCCCGAAAATCCCGTCCCATCGCAACCCATCCCACAGAACCTACCCCATCTAACCCCACTCCATCCGACCCTACCCCTGGACCCCTCGAACCAGCCGAAGACGTAGAATGTAAAAGCGTGTGAAGTCATTCTTCTCGGCGCTCCTCATCCAGCAAGAAGTCCAATTCTGAGCTGGTGGGGGAATTCTTCGACGGCATTGATATTGACGCGGGCGCAACCTCTCCGTTGTCGGACGAAGAGGACTCTGATGTGACAATGGTTGATTCTCTGGCCAATGCTGAGAGTCATCCAAATTAACCTGCAACACTCTAAAACCACCTCCGGCGCTCTGCTCCTCCGACTAGCAGCCGAGGATGCAGAGCTCATTCTGGTCCAAGAACCCTGGGTTGTAGACGGCAGGGTTTGCGGACTCAACACCAAAGGATATCGCTTAGCGTATATCCAGAACTCAGGTAAGCCTCGGGCTTGTGTCATGGTTAAGAATAGTATTGACGCTATTCTCCTCCACAGGTTCAGCGACAAGGATACTGTCATCATGGTCGTCGAAATGAACTTGGTGACCCTCTGGATCACGTCATCGTATCTGGCACATGACTATGGGCTCTCTCCCCCTCAGGAGCCCATCGGTCGACTGGTAACAGATGCGAGACTGCGCGGAGTTCCGGTCATAATCGGAGCAGATGCCAACTCCCACCACACGATGTGGGGCAGTTTCGGTACCAACGAACGTGGTGAGTACCTCTTTGATTTTATTATAAGTAATAACCTAGTTATAGCTAATCGGGGCGATGAACCAACCTTCCTCACTTCGAACAGAAAGGAGGTGCTGGACATCACTCTGGTCAGCTCCGACTTCTCTACTAACCTTAAGGACTGGTTTGTATCTCATGAATGCTCCTTTTCGGACCATAGATACATTACCTTCATTATTGACACGAACGAGTCTCCTCCTTTCGTGACCCGTCCGGTCAATAGGAGGAACACGAATTGGACCATCTTTAGAGAGAAACTACGTAGCAGCCTTCCCTCTACCCCCCGACTATAACGACCCGTTTCGACGTGGATAGGGCTGCGGACACAACCGCGCTTAGGGCGGCAGCCACATCCTCCGTCAAACCGCTGCCCATAGGGGCAAGCGAAAACCGCCCCGGTGGAACCAAGAGACCGATGATCTACACCGATCTTGTGGCAGGCTCTTTAACAGGGCGAAGACGACAGGTGAATGGTCGACCTACAAGACGAAAAAGAGGGAACTTAAATACGCTGTAAGGCGAGCGAAGAGGGCCTCGTGGAGGAACTACTGCGCGAGCGTAGAATCCTCTGCCGAAACGGGCCGTCTCCGTAAAATTCTAAGTTCCACTCACAAATCGCTTGACTGTATACGACGACTTGACGGATGTCGGACAACGTCTAGTTTGGAGACGCTTGAGCTTCTCCTTGACATTCACTTTTCAGGAAGTGACACACTTGGCGGCCAGGCCTTTTATCAGGTTAACGAACCACCGTCTGGGAACTATTCCCTCTTGACCCTTACCCTTGGCCAAGTGCAGTGAGCTGTTAGGTCTTTCAAACCATTCAAGTCACCAGGGCCGGATGGTATTATCCCGAGTGACATTTACCATGGGGAGGAGATAATCCACCCTTGGTTGCTTGCCATCTATAACGCTAGTCTCAGGCTCCTTTCCATCCCTTGGAGCTGGATAATATCTAGGGTGATCTTCATTCCCAAGGCTGGGAAACCGTCCCACACTAGGGCGAATGATTATAGACCCGTAAGTCTGTGTTCCTTTCTTCTGAAAACGCTGGAAAGAGTTCTTGATGTTCATATTAGGGCCTCGATTGATCCAGCGCTTCTATCCGCTTCCCAACATGCGTATACGAGAGGTAAATCAGTGGAAACTGCACTCCACTCTCTTATCTCTCGTGTAGAAATGTCCATGCACGTTAAGGAATACACTTTGGCCATTTTTCTGGACATTGAAGGTGCATTTAATAACGTCGACCCGGACGCCATAGTTAGGGGTCTTGGTTCTCTGAACCTGGGACAGAATCTGGTCAGGTTCATCGAGCTTCTCCTCAAGTCGAGGATAGTAACCTCCACAGTGGGGGCCACGAATTGTCAGGTAATGTTTCGTAGGGGTACACCGCAAGGCGGTGTTCTATCACCACTTCTCTGGAATCTTGCAGTCAACTCACTCTTGAGGGGGCTGGAACACTCTGGCAATGAGGCCATAGCTTACGCTGACGACATTGCCAATGCTGCATCGGGAATTTGTCCACAGACACTGTCGGATAAGTTGAACTTGGCACTGTCAATCGTGCTGGACTGGTGTAGGGATTTTGGACTGTCTATTAACCCCTCTAAGACCGATACGATTCTTTTTACTAGGAAATATAAAATTCCGACCTTCTCCCTTCCCAGCATATGTGGGACCAAACTCACGTTGAGTCCCGTGGTTAAATATCTGGGCTTGATCCTCGATCCCAAACTCAACTGGAGGGCGAATCTTGCTGCTAGGACACGCAAGGCGGCATGTGCTGCTTACTGCTGCAGTAGAGCGGTCGGAACCAGATGGGTCTTCGCCCAAGGATCATGCGTTGGATATATTCTACGGTAATCGAACCCAACCTCTTATACGGTGTTGCTTTCTGGTGGACTGCTCTGGACAAACAACACAACGTCAGACTTCTTGACAAGGTCAGAAAGTCTGCCGCCATTTATGTAACTGGCGCTCTACGCACCACCCCACGAAAGCCTTGTTCGCAATGCTAAATTGGCTTCCTACTGTGCTTTTCGCTAAGCAGGTAGCCAAGTTTGCTGCGACTAGACTTAATGCTCTCTCTCTTTGGCACATTATACCTTCTGGTCACCCCACTATTCTGGAGGTTGATCCAGTGGCCCCTGTGAACATGGCCTATTTCCCTGCTGAATATTGTCTTGACAGATGTTTCCACTCTCTGATTCCAAGTAGGGATGACTGGAATCCTAGTACGGTCGTCCCCCCGGAAGTCCGGGATATATATACCGACGGCTCTAAACTCGATAATGGGGTTGGAAGCGGTGTCTACTCTGGGAAACTGGACCTAAATATTTCTCTCCGTCTGCCGGACTACTGCAGTGTGTTTCAGGCGGAGGTGATGGCAATTTACCGGGCCGCTCAATGGATCCTCGTCAACGATGCTCCTTTCACTCGCGTCTCGATCTTTTGTGATAGTCAGGCCGCGATAAGATCTCTATCGGGTTTCGTGATTAACTCAAGGATCGTTAGGGAATGTCGCCGCTGTCTCGACCGTCTCTCGGGACGCTTCACCAGTGTCACTCTGGTGTGGGTCCCCGGGCACAGTGAAATTCCGGGAAACTGTAGGGCCGACGAGCTCGCCAGAGCTGGTGCGCTTCTTCCGGAATCCTCTTCTGTTGAATCGGGTATGCCACTTGCCTCGGTCAAGTTGACCATTGCGCGAAGGTTCTTTCGGGACGCCAACCTATCCTGGGTCAATGAGGAGTCCTGCTCCACCGCTAGACTCACCTGCCCCAAGATGGATAGAAGGCGTACCAACCGATTACTTGGTATTGGTGTCATCTCGAAATGATGAGAAAGAATGAGGCTCCCTTTCAACGACTTCTGCCGGTCCACTGAGGAAGAGGAGACTGTTGTTCACTTCCTTTGCCAGTGCCCGTCTCTTGCTAGGTGTAGATATAGGAGCTATCATCTATTGACATCAAGGATATAGCTTCGTTCATCAAATTTTCTGGCTGGTTTTCCAGTGCTGACCAACTTCTTCCTTTTCCCTGATTTTGGTGGAACTTGGTTAGTACAGGGACTGCGTTCACCCGTGGCATCACAGAGCTACCACTCCGACCTAACCTAACCTATTTATTTCATTTATATTAAAATAATAGGTTTAAAAAATTATTGTTATATTTATTGTTTACATACATATTTACATAAAAAAGTTAAATTAAATTAAAATGAAGACTGAATTCAATAAAAATGAAAATTAAAACTATAAATTTTATTTATGAAGAGGTAGTCGCATAAAATATCCCTTTGTTGGAATGCATTCCTAGGCGAGTTATTGGAAAAAAATTTGGGACTTCTGCGTAATGGTTGTGTTTTTCGTCTCCATAATCCTTCTATAACAGAACCATTTTCCTCTCTGTCTACAAAATCTGGTGGACAATAAGTTCCATCGTGCATGTTTAAGAAATTGTGAAGAACAACTGTAGCGCAAACAACTTTTTCGGCGGATTGCGGAGTCATATTCAAAGTCCCACGCAATATTCTCCACCGAGCTGTTAAAATGCCAAAGGCATTTTCTATGGTTCTGCGTGCTCTAGATAATCTTTTGTTATAATTTTGCTTCTCTTCACATAATAATAAATCGGGATATGGTCTCATAAGGTATGGTTTGAGAGGAAAAGCAGCATCGCCAACTATGTAATGTGGGAACTTCACGTCAAAATTCACGGAAAATTAAGGTTTTCTGATTTTAAGAACTTTCCAAATTTTGAGTTGTTTAGCACACCACCATCGCTATGACTGCCATAAGCACCTATATCGACTACGGTAAATGTGTAATTTGCATCACACAGTGCCATCAGTACAATACTATATGTTCCTAAAATGTTGTATATTTTAAGAATATAGTTAAAAATTATTTGCTAAAATACATTTAATAACATACATATAATTTGCATCACACAGTGCCATCAGTATAATACTATATGTTCCTAAAGTGTTGAATGTTTTAAGGATATAGTTAGAAATTATTTAGTAAAATACATTTAAGAACATACCTTTATAATTATAAAAATTTGAGCCAGAACGCGGTGGGCATGTAATGGCTACGTTTTTTCCGTCGATGGCTCCAACACAATTCGGCATATCCCATATATTCTTGAAATCTTCCGCTATTCGCCTCCATTCATACGTACTTGGCAAAGACAATTAAAAGCCACTTAATTCCTTCCATATAATGTCACACGTCTCCAAAACAATCCGTCTTACAACTGTAACCGACATTTTAAATGTGAGTGAAAGGTACTGCCTGCTGGCACCATGGGCTAAGTAGCTGTATGGAAAACAAATTATTGATTTGTTCATTATTGACAAAAAGAGACGGCAATCTGGTGGAATAGCTCTACTTGAATTATTTTCAAGACGAGCCCTTAAAATGTTGAGTAAGTAATCAAAGATGGCTGGAGACATTATTGTCGCTATATTAAACTGCTCATGGTCACGGTTTTTCAATTTATGAAATATTGATACAAAAAACGCACTCACATCCCGTTCCAAATACAAGGGACGGACCCAAAATCTTCTTTTATCCTTTTGAAGGTTTTCGTACGCCTTGGCAACACGAAATATTAAATATGTAAATTCCACTAATTCAATAAATTCTTTTAAAAACACAATTTCCCTTGCCATTTTTCTTATCTGTATTTTTTTATAATAATTTCAGAACTATTTTTATTTTTCTTATGTATAATAATTTCACAACAGCTGATGATCAGTCGCATAAAACGCATGTATGTAACTTGCAACAAAAACGGCATAGAATGCAAGAATCGCATGAAACGGATGGTATGGACTTTCGGCTTTACTTTCTACTTTTCTATGCGACTCATGCGGCGACGAAAAAAGTCAGCTGTTTCTCATGCTTCGACGAAAAAAGTCAGCTGTTTCTTAAACTTAGGGATGACAAATTATATTGTGAATGGTTTCGATAAATAAGTTTAGATAAATATAAATAGCGCATTTTTTATTTGCAATATAAAAATATTAATAAAAACATATTTCACAATAAATTTTACTAATAATTTAAGAGGAAAATACACTAAAATACATTTTTTAACACATATCTTTCATGAACAAAATTTGTATATTAGTTATCGATTGTTTTTATGTACTGAGTGTCATCTCTTTTGAAATTATTAATTTGTAAACAAGAAAAATGGTGGATAAATTAACTGAAAACACTTATCTTGTGTTCTTTTGAAGCCTTTCGTAGGCCTTAGCAGCACAATACAATGTAATATTTGTGTAAAACTATTAATAAATAACAAAAACAACTAATAACAATAACAATTTTTAACTTTTCCTTTCAAGAAATTAAAAAATATTGGCAACTTTCAGCAAGAAACATGTTTTATGAGCAGTACGTCTTATTTTGATCTTGTAGCATTTAGCTTCTAAATTACCTCTTGCACAAGAAACTGTATTCATTGTGACCGAAAATCACACACATTTCGATTACTGTTTAAATATTTAAGAATCTTTAAACATTTCACTGAAGATATTAAAATATATTCAAAATTTTCCCTTTTTTAACACAAAATAAATGTTTGTTTACATTTAATTTTTCTACTTTATCCGCCAGTTTTCACTCTGTATATCTGTTGCTTCTAACACATTTGCTTCGCAAAACTTATAAAATATTTTTCTCCCTCTAAATTGGCCTGTGCTTTTATGTTATGAGCGTTTTTCAAATATAATTTTCGTTACTGGTTATATTGTGCTTAGCAGCACAAAATATCATATATGTATGTAAATTTTTAAACATATTATTGAAGCCATAAATTCTTTTAAAATTACAATTTGATTTTCAAAAAACTCTTCTTGGTGGCTTGTTTGTTGTTTACCACAACAGCTGATCAAAACAAAAAACCAGTCGCATAAAACGCATTGTGTGTAACTTGCAATAAAAACTGCATAGAATGCAAGAACCTCATGAAACGGATTGTATGGACTTTCGGCTTTATGGATAAAATTAACACACACAAAAAAGTGCTGTGAGAAGCTAGATCGTAATCCTGACTGAAGGGTTGTTTTATGACCAATTAAGAAAGTAATTTCACAATTTTCACTGTTTAGTATTTCTAGCGGCCAGTCGAGAACTACTACAAACGGTAGAGTAAGGATGCATAAATTACTGACTCCTGATGCTGTTTGCAAGGACTCGTTTAGTTTGCCTGTGTGCCTTCGGATCCACTTTCTTTCAGATTAATAATCTTGGATGGTGCGCCGACACTATTGAGTGCTTTCCATATGCTTTCTCTTTGAACTGAGTTGAAGTTGGACTGAGTCATAGTCTATGAAAACAGCATATAATGTAGCGTAGTCTTAAGGTATGACGAGACCCCGGGCCACAAACAAATTGGAGTCCCTCTCAATAGTAAAAATAAAACGAAGAAAAACGCTTTTATCTTTTCAGTTTTTTATAATTAAATAAGTTCATATAATATTTTTATTTAATTAATGAAGACCAAAGTAATTATATACATATATACTTATATTTTTATGTATATCTTTTTTCGAGACTTTTTGCTATTTTTTGTATGACAACGCTCTCTATGCATATAATTGTCAAACTACAAAGTCGTTCCTGCAGCATTTTTCTTATGTTTTTTTCTCTTAAGCTCTGAAGATGAGCGCTATCCACTGCAATTAACGAGGGAAATGTTCTTGTAGCAACTTCAATGTTCGGAAAACCGTCTTCTAGTTTATTTTTCTAAAATATTTAAGTCGGTTGTTTCATTTGTTAATTTTTTTTTAAAACGTTATTATTCTAACTAAACAGCATTAATTAAAAATCATTAGATTTCTTTGCGAATTGTTCGGAATCAATTGATGTCAATTTTGAAATATTTTTCAGTTTCTGTAAGTTAGCACGTAAAATATCGATTATAGGAATAAATATGTTTACACGAAATTTTTCCTTGCAACTTAACACTGCAGAAAAACTGATCAGAGTGCTGCAGAGTTTCGAACTTGTGCTTATATTCAGCATTTCGATATTTTTCTTTAAGAGTTGTTATTAACATAATCAACCAGAAATGAATAAAGTTTTGTTGCAACGTTGAAGGATATAGCATTACATTTTAAATTTTTACTTGTTTTGTATTAAGTGCTCAAAAGGACGCTACATATGTCTTATATCTTGTATCCGGTAATGACTTCAAGACTTTATTTTCGGCCAAATAAGATATAATTTTCCACATTTTAATCGAAGCCAAAAATAATTAAAAAATTTTAGAACAAGTCCAGACGATCTTACTTCTGATATATATTCAACACCTTGAACTCCAACTAAATTAAGCGAATGGCCTGCACACGGAACAAATGTAGCAAGTTCACATTTTTCTTTTAATATTTCTTCGGCCGTATTCGATGCATTATCATAACTTTATTATTGACTATCTTCTATAGAAATATTATAACTTCCTAAAGATGTCAGACAGTGGTAAAACTCTCAGTAGGTTCTAGTCTTTTTCGCATATCACTATAAAGGTTAGTTGGCCAACATGCAAGAGATCCGGTGTAGAATTCACACTAAAAGAATAATACTTTGATGTCTTTTCTATAAGATAAAAGATTTCAGACTACATACAAAATTGAGTATTTTTCCATACAAACAGACGTTCGACTTAAGCTGGATTCACCCATCGTTTCGGAACAAAATTTTTGTTCCGAAACCATTTTTAATGTGTAGAGTGACCTTTCTCTTTTTGAGAGATAGAGAGAGCGAAAGAGAGTAAGCTTGCTTCGGAACAATTTCACCTCGAATTCGTTTAATTTTAATTTTTGTTCCGAAACAATCGAACTGTGCCGCCAGCTACTTTAATTTTTTAAGTAAAGTTGAACTGAGCTGCCACATCATATTATATTTCTTCAACTCAATGGCTATTAAAAGAAGCATTTTACGTTTATCCGGTTTTTTTTACTAAGATTTGTTTTAATTTACAATTTCTTTGTATCACAATAAAAAAATATGATCACACTCAAGCCAAGAAAACAAACGAATTGGTATCATCTGCTACTGTGCTGCCTAATTGTAAGTGTTAGTTTTACACCTCATTTACAAAAATATTTCATATGGTAGCCTTGCTTTTACAGAACTATTGTTCGAAGTGGGTGAATCGTTTTGGAACAAACTCTCAATAAACTGAGCTTGTTTCGGAACAAAATGCTTGGGTGAATCCAGCTTTAAAATTTATGTATTATATCAAAATATTCGCATTATTAATTATTGTATATGATTATAGGCTTTCAGATTGCGTTTAAAAATTAAGAAATTTTTTTATCGTCATTTAATAAAATATACATATTTCCTTTTAAAATATATATTTTTTTAAAATGTATATTTAAACATTTCGCATACAGTTAATTTTTGTTTACAATTAATAATAACAAAATTAATGAAAACCGTTTTTTGTGATATATTGTACGTTTTTGTTTTATGCTGAATTTGTTTTAACCCTTTCAGGTCAAAAATAATTTTGGTCGAGCTAAAAATCTGAAAATTTTTATTTAGGGTAATTTAAGTACGCTGAATCCGGGAAAAATTAAATTTTTTGTATTTGGTTGCTCCCAAGTGTGTTACAGAATGTCGAATATATTCGACATAGACCTTCAAAGACACCTATATTGAAGGGCAAAAACAACGCGGACTTCATCCACCGTACATAGCTTGAACGAAAGTTGTCCTGTTGTTTGTGCATACACGTTTGTATATTGTGCAGTATTTGAAAAGAAATCATCTGTTAAATATTTATTAAAATATGAGAACGGTGTTCCAGCTGCACATACATCATCTGTTTCCAATAAAGGCTCAAAAGTAATGCCTCTATAATTTTCTGGTAGTAGAACTGTTCTCCAACTTATATTGCTTTTATGGGTATACTTTAATGGAATTTCTGGTGCTGTTTCACTACTTGTCTCTTGGTGATCTTTAGAGGTATCCTCGATATATTCAGTGTCATCAATATTATCCTCTGAGACAGCTTGATGTTCGCATGGCTGAATATCCATTGATCGTACCTGCGGTACGTCAAATGTCACCTCATCATCAGCTCCAGTTGGCTCGTCAAGATCTGAATCACCTTCTAACAAGGTCATTATGTCATCAACAGTTAATTTTTCCATTTTCTATAAAAACAATTCGAACCCAAGAAATACTTAGTAATGTATAGTAATAGGAAAGAAACAACCTCTGAAGGTAAATGTCGAATATATTCGACATCCGAAAAACAATCGCCAAGAGCACCAGCATTATTTTTCAATACAAATTGCTTTGAAAAACGTTTGTTCACACTTGTATGAATACTTACAATTTATTTCGATATAGTCCGCACTCTGAAAATATATTTTTTATACATAAAACGAGATTATTTTTATGTACGTAGTGATTACTCTTTTAAAACAGGATTTAAAATAACAAAACAGATGAAATACCCTGATAAACAACAATTGTAAATACAATTAGGGCCATTTTTTGAATGCAAGTTTAAACTCGAGATTAAGTTAATCTCCAGTTAAACTTCGTTTTCAGTTTTTGAGTTTACTTAATCTTGGGTTTAACCTTACGGTTAAGCAGTAAATCTCGAGTTTAAACTCGAGACAGTCTTAATTTATTTATTATTTTAAGAAAATAATTTTTTACATAAAGATCAATAGTATTCAGCTTTTGTTTGTTTGTTTTGTTACATACAAAAGCAATTTGTTGTGAAACACTTTGCAAAAGAAGTAAACACAACCAAATTAACGAAAAAAATGTTGCCATTTTTGCTTATAAGTACGGCAGCTCTACAAGGTTAATCTCCAGTTAAACTCCCACTCAAAAAATGAAAACTCAGTTAACTGAAGATTAAATTTAATTGGATATTAACTTAATCTCGAGTTTAAACTTGCATTCAAAAAGTGGCCCTTAGTGTTTATCTTTTATTTAAAACAAAAAAATTAGAACTAACTGTATTTTATTATACAGTAAAAGCGCATAGAAACAGAGTAAGTTGTAATGTCGAATATATTCGACAAAACCACGGAAAGGGTTAAACACAATTTGGAGAGATTATTTGAACAAGTGAGCGAATTTTGAAACGCTCTCTTATTCGAACATGAGTTCGAGTAAGAGAAAAAGAGCGAGTGATGGAGTTGCTTCCGCATCTAAAAATGCTGTAAAAAAATCGTCAAACAACAATTATTTTTATCCACGACAAACGTTAATTAATGATGATAAAGGAGACAATAATAAAGTGGATGATTTACCTACAAAAGAAACTAAAATAAATGTACCACATATTAGGTTAGAAGAGGTGTACCTGTCAGTCAAGACAGGTACAGTACCCGGAGGTCAGATTGACCCATTGTACATGTACCACATATTACTTTAGTTAAATATGATATGGAAAAAATACATCAAATGTGTAAGACGCTGTCGATTACGATTTACTCAATCAGAAAAATGACTATCGGCCACAAACTCTTCTGTGAGCTTCAATATGATTATGGTTGTGCAGTTAAATATCTCAAAGAAAACAAAGTTGAGTATTTATCATATACTTCCAAAAATAATAGGCCATACCAGGTTGTTCTATTTGGTTTGGACAAAACCGACCCAATCCAACGAAAATCCATTCTATTGAAATTAGGGTTGCTGTGTACTGATGTTAAGCTAGTTTATAGAAAAACAGAAAATAATTAAGAAATAATTTTGTATATTGTTTACTTTAAAAAATGTGTTATAACGCTTAAAGGATTGCGTGAAAAGTACAAAAGTATAAATTATGCCAGGGTTAAATGGAGACCGGACCATCAGACCCGGAAACCATGTTGAGGATCCTCAAGGCTAGCAACACCGACCTGCCCACTCATAATTGGAGGGTGGCTAAAGTTGCTGACCAGTGGGGTGACTACCGCGAGGCGGTGATCATCCTGAATGAGGAGTCACTTCCACTTATCACTGATAAAATATGGTTTTAGCTCAATTGAGCTAAGAGTCTATAAGTCGCACATCCCCCAACAGAACCCATCCCCGAAAATCCCGTCCCATCGCAACCCATCCCACAGAACCTACCCCATCTAACCCCACTCCATCCGACCCTACCCCTGGACCCCTCGAACCAGCCGAAGACGTAGAATGTAAAAGCGTGTGAAGTCATTCTTCTCGGCGCTCCTCATCCAGCAAGAAGTCCAATTCTGAGCTGGTGGGGGAATTCTTCGACGGCATTGATATTGACGCGGGCGCAACCTCTCCGTTGTCGGACGAAGAGGACTCTGATGTGACAATGGTTGATTCTCTGGCCAATGCTGAGAGTCATCCAAATTAACCTGCAACACTCTAAAACCACCTCCGGCGCTCTGCTCCTCCGACTAGCAGCCGAGGATGCAGAGCTCATTCTGGTCCAAGAACCCTGGGTTGTAGACGGCAGGGTTTGCGGACTCAACACCAAAGGATATCGCTTAGCGTATATCCAGAACTCAGGTAAGCCTCGGGCTTGTGTCATGGTTAAGAATAGTATTGACGCTATTCTCCTCCACAGGTTCAGCGACAAGGATACTGTCATCATGGTCGTCGAAATGAACTTGGTGACCCTCTGGATCACGTCATCGTATCTGGCACATGACTATGGGCTCTCTCCCCCTCAGGAGCCCATCGGTCGACTGGTAACAGATGCGAGACTGCGCGGAGTTCCGGTCATAATCGGAGCAGATGCCAACTCCCACCACACGATGTGGGGCAGTTCCGGTACCAACGAACGTGGTGAGTACCTCTTTGATTTTATTATAAGTAATAACCTAGTTATAGCTAATCGGGGCGATGAACCAACCTTCCTCACTTCGAACAGAAAGGAGGTGCTGGACATCACTCTGGTCAGCTCCGACTTCTCTACTAACCTTAAGGACTGGTTTGTATCTCATGAATGCTCCTTTTCGGACCATAGACACATTACCTTCATTATTGAGACGAACGAGTCTCCTCCTTTCGTGACCCGTCCGGTCAATAGGAGGAACACGAATTGGACCATCTTTAGAGAGAAACTACGTAGCAGCCTTCCCTCTACCCCCCGACTATAACGACCCGTTTCGACGTGGATAGGGCTGCGGACACAACCGCGCTTAGGGCGGCAGCCACATCCTCCGTCAAACCGCTGCCCATAGGGGCAAGCGAAAACCGCCCCGGTGGAACCAAGAGACCGATGATCTACACCGATCTTGTGACAGGCTCTTTAACAGGGCGAAGACGACAGGTGAATGGTCGACCTACAAGACGAAAAAGAGGGAACTTAAATACGCTGTAAGGCGAGCGAAGAGGGCCTCGTGGAGGAACTACTGCGCGAGCGTAGAATCCTCTGCCGAAACGGGCCGTCTCCGTAAAATTCTAAGTTCCACTCACAAATCGCTTGACTGTATACGACGACTTGACGGATGTCGGACAACGTCTAGTTTGGAGACGCTTGAGCTTCTCCTTGACATTCACTTTTCAGGAAGTGACACACTTGGCGGCCAGGCCTTTTATCAGGTTAACGAACCACCGTCTGGGAACTATTCCCTCTTGACCCTTACCCTTGGCCAAGTGCAGTGAGCTGTTAGGTCTTTCAAACCATTCAAGTCACCAGGGCCGGATGGTATTATCCCGAGTGACATTTACCATGGGGAGGAGATAATCCACCCTTGGTTGCTTGCCATCTATAACGCTAGTCTCAGGCTCCTTTCCATCCCTTGGAGCTGGATAATATCTAGGGTGATCTTCATTCCCAAGGCTGGGAAACCGTCCCACACTAGGGCGAATGATTATAGACCCGTAAGTCTGTGTTCCTTTCTTCTGAAAACGCTGGAAAGAGTTCTTGATGTTCATATTAGGGCCTCGATTGATCCAGCGCTTCTATCCGCTTCCCAACATGCGTATACGAGAGGTAAATCAGTGGAAACTGCACTCCACTCTCTTATCTCTCGTGTAGAAATGTCCATGCACGTTAAGGAATACACTTTGGCCATTTTTCTGGACATTGAAGGTGCATTTAATAACGTCGACCCGGACGCCATAGTTAGGGGTCTTGGTTCTCTGAACCTGGGACAGAATCTGGTCAGGTTCATCGAGCTTCTCCTCAAGTCGAGGATAGTAACCTCCACAGTGGGGGCCACGAATTGTCAGGTAATGTTTCGTAGGGGTACACCGCAAGGCGGTGTTCTATCACCACTTCTCTGGAATCTTGCAGTCAACTCACTCTTGAGGGGGCTGGAACACTCTGGCAATGAGGCCATAGCTTACGCTGACGACATTGCCATTGCTGCATCGGGAATTTGTCCACAGACACTGTCGGATAAGTTGAACTTGGCACTGTCAATCGTGCTGGACTGGTGTAGGGATTTTGGACTGTCTATTAACCCCTCTAAGACCGATACGATTCTTTTTACTAGGAAATATAAAATTCCGACCTTCTCCCTTCCCAGCATATGTGGGACCAAACTCACGTTGAGTCCCGTGGTTAAATATCTGGGCTTGATCCTCGATCCCAAACTCAACTGGAGGGCGAATCTTGCTGCTAGGACACGCAAGGCGGCATGTGCTGCTTACTGCTGCAGTAGAGCGGTCGGAACCAGATGGGTCTTCGCCCAAGGATCATGCGTTGGATATATTCTACGGTAATCGAACCCAACCTCTTATACGGTGTTGCTTTCTGGTGGACTGCTCTGGACAAACAACACAACGTCAGACTTCTTGACAAGGTCAGAAAGTCTGCCGCCATTTATGTAACTGGCGCTCTACGCACCACCCCACGAAAGCCTTGTTCGCAATGCTAAATTGGCTTCCTACTGTGCTTTTCGCTAAGCAGGTAGCCAAGTTTGCTGCGACTAGACTTAATGCTCTCTCTCTTTGGCACATTATACCTTCTGGTCACCCCACTATTCTGGAGGTTGATCCAGTGGCCCCTGTGAACATGGCCTATTTCCCTGCTGAATATTGTCTTGACAGATGTTTCCACTCTCTGATTCCAAGTAGGGATGACTGGAATCCTAGTACGGTCGTCCCCCCGGAAGTCCGGGATATATATACCGACGGCTCTAAACTCGATAATGGGGTTGGAAGCGGTGTCTACTCTGGGAAACTGGACCTAAATATTTCTCTCCGTCTGCCGGACTACTGCAGTGTGTTTCAGGCGGAGGTGATGGCAATTTACCGGGCCGCTCAATGGATCCTCGTCAACGATGCTCCTTTCACTCGCGTCTCGATCTTTTGTGATAGTCAGGCCGCGATAAGATCTCTATCGGGTTTCGTGATTAACTCAAGGATCGTTAGGGAATGTCGCCGCTGTCTCGACCGTCTCTCGGGACGCTTCACCAGTGTCACTCTGGTGTGGGTCCCCGGGCACAGTGAAATTCCGGGAAACTGTAGGGCCGACGAGCTCGCCAGAGCTGGTGCGCTTCTTCCGGAATCCTCTTCTGTTGAATCGGGTATGCCACTTGCCTCGGTCAAGTTGACCATTGCGCGAAGGTTCTTTCGGGACGCCAACCTATCCTGGGTCAATGAGGAGTCCTGCTCCACCGCTAGACTCACCTGCCCCAAGATGGATAGAAGGCGTACCAACCGATTACTTGGTCTTGGTGTCATCTCGAAATGATGAGAAAGAATGAGGCTCCCTTTCAACGACTTCTGCCGGTCCACTGAGGAAGAGGAGACTGTTGTTCACTTCCTTTGCCAGTGCCCGTCTCTTGCTAGGTGTAGATATAGGAGCTATCATCTATTGACATCAAGGATATAGCTTCGTTCATCAAAATTTCTGGCTGGTTTTCCAGTGCTGACCAACTTCTTCCTTTTCCCTGATTTTGGTGGAACTTGGTTAGTACAGGGACTGCGTTCACCCGTGGCATCACAGAGCTACCACTCCGACCTAACCTAACCTATTTATTTCATTTATATTAAAATAATAGGTTTAAAAAATTATTGTTATATTTATTGTTTACATACATATTTACATAAAAAAGTTAAATTAAATTAAAATGAAGACTGAATTCAATAAAAATGAAAATTAAAACTATAAATTTTATTTATGAAGAGGTAGTCGCATAAAATATCCCTTTGTTGGAATGCATTCCTAGGCGAGTTATTGGAAAAAAATTTGGGACTTATGCGTAATGGTTGTGTTTTTCGTCTCCATAATCCTTCTATAACAGAACCATTTTCCTCTCTGTCTACAAAATCTGGTGGACAATAAGTTCAATCGTGCATGTTTAAGAAATTGTGAAGAACAACTGTAGCGCAAACAACTTTTTCGGCGGATTGCGGAGTCATATTCAAAGTCCCACGCAATATTCTCCACCGAGCTGTTAAAATGCCAAAGGCATTTTCTATGGTTCTGCGTGCTCTAGATAATCTTTTGTTATAATTTTGCTTCTCTTCACATAATAATAAATCGGGATATGGTCTCATAAGGTATGGTTTGAGAGGAAAAGCAGCATCGCCAACTATGTAATGTGGGAACTTCACGTCAAAATTCACGGAAAATTAAGGTTTTCTGATTTTAAGAACTTTCCAAATTTTGAGTTGTTTAGCACACCACCATCGCTATGACTGCCATAAGCACCTATATCGACTACGGTAAATGTGTAATTTGCATCACACAGTGCCATCAGTACAATACTATATGTTCCTAAAATGTTGTATATTTTAAGAATATAGTTAAAAATTATTTGCTAAAATACATTTAATAACATACATATAATTTGCATCACACAGTGCCATCAGTATAATACTATATGTTCCTAAAGTGTTGAATGTTTTAAGGATATAGTTAGAAATTATTTAGTAAAATACATTTAAGAACATACCTTTATAATTATAAAAATTTGAGCCAGAACGCGGTGGGCATGTAATGGCTACGTTTTTTCCGTCGATGGCTCCAACACAATTCGGCATATCCCATATATTCTTGAAATCTTCCGCTATTCGCCTCCATTCATACGTACTTGGCAAAGACAATTAAAAGCCACTTAATTCCTTCCATATAATGTCACACGTCTCCAAAACAATCCGTCTTACAACTGTAACCGACATTTTAAATGTGAGTGAAAGGTACTGCCTGCTGGCACCATGGGCTAAGTAGCTGTATGGAAAACAAATTATTGATTTGTTCATTATTGACAAGAAGAGACGGCAATCTGGTGGAATAGCTCTACTTGAATTATTTTCAAGACGAGCCCTTAAAATGTTGAGTAAGTAATCAAAGATGGCTGGAGACATTATTGTCGCTATATTAAACTGCTCATGGTCACGGTTTTTCAATTTATGAAATATTGATACAAAAAACGCACTCACATCCCGTTCCAAATACAAGGGACGGACCCAAAATCTTCTTTTATCCTTTTGAAGGTTTTCGTACGCCTTGGCAGCACGAAATATTAAATATGTAAATTCCACTAATTCAATAAATTCTTTTAAAAACACAATTTCCCTTGCCATTTTTCTTATCTGTATTTTTTTATAATAATTTCAGAACTATTTTTATTTTTCTTATGTATAATAATTTCACAACAGCTGATGATCAGTCGCATAAAACGCATGTATGTAACTTGCAACAAAAACGGCATAGAATGCAAGAATCGCATGAAACGGATGGTATGGACTTTCGGCTTTACTTTCTACTTTTCTATGCGACTCATGCGGCGACGAAAAAAGTCAGCTGTTTCTCATGCTTCGACGAAAAAAGTCAGCTGTTTCTTAAACTTAGGGATGACAAATTATATTGTGAATGGTTTCGATAAATAAGTTTAGATAAATATAAATAGCGCATTTTTTATTTGCAATATAAAAATATTAATAAAAACATATTTCACAATAAATTTTACTAATAATTTAAGAGGAAAATACACTAAAATACATTTTTTAACACATATCTTTCATGAACAAAATTTGTATATTAGTTATCGATTGTTCTTATGTACTGAGTGTCATCTCTTTTGAATTTATTAATTTGTAAACAAGAAAAATGGTGGATAAATTAACTGAAAACACTTATCTTGTGTTCTTTTGAAGCCTTTCGTAGGCCTTAGCAGCACAATACAATGTAATATTTGTGTAAAACTATTAATAAATAACAAAAACAACTAATAACAATAACAATTTTTAACTTTTCCTTTCAAGAAATTAAAAAATATTGGCAACTTTCAGCAAGAAACATGTTTTATGAGCAGTACGTCTTATTTTGATCTTGTAACATTTAGCTTCTAAATTACCTCTTGCACAAGAAACTGTATTCATTGTGACCGAAAATCACACACATTTCGATTACTGTTTAAATATTTAAGAATCTTTAAACATTTCACTGAAGATATTAAAATATATTCAAAATTTTCCCTTTTTTAACACAAAATAAATGTTTGTTTACATTTAATTTTTCTACTTTATCCGCCAGTTTTCACTCTGTATATCTGTTGCTTCTAACACATTTGCTTCGCAAAACTTATAAAATATTTTTCTCCCTCTAAATTGGCCTGTGCTTTTATGTTATGAGCGTTTTTCAAATATAATTTTCGTTACTGGTTATATTGTGCTTAGCAGCACAAAATATCATATATGTATGTAAATTTTTAAACATATTATTGAAGCCATAAATTCTTTTAAAATTACAATTTGATTTTCAAAAAACTCTTCTTGGTGGCTTGTTTGTTGTTTACCACAACAGCTGATCAAAACAAAAAACCAGTCGCATAAAACGCACTGTGTGTAACTTGCAATAAAAACTGCATAGAATGCAAGAACCTCATGAAACGGATTGTATGGACTTTCGGCTTTATGGATAAAATTAACACACACAAAAAAGTGCTGTGAGAAGCTAGATCGTAATCCTGACTGAAGGGTTGTTTTATGACCAATTAAGAAAGTAATTTCACAATTTTCACTGTTTAGTATTTCTAGCGGCCAGTCGAGAACTACTACAAACGGTAGAGTAAGGATGCATAAATTACTGACTCCTGATGCTGTTTGCAAGGACTCGTTTAGTTTGCCTGTGCGCCTTCGGATCCACTTTCTTTCAGATTAATAATCTTGGATGGTGCGCCGACACTATTGAGTGCTTTCCATATGCTTTCTCTTTGAACTGAGTTGAAGTTGGACTGAGTCATAGTCTATGAAAACAGCATATAATGTAGCGTAGTCTTAAGGTATGACGAGACCCCGGGCCACAAACAAATTGGAGTCCCTCTCAATAGTAAAAATAAAACGAAGAAAAACGCTTTTATCTTTTCAGTTTTTTATAATTAAATAAGTTCATATAATATTTTTATTTAATTAATGAAGACCAAAGTAATTATATACATATATACTTATATTTTTATGTATATCTTTTTTCGAGACTTTTTGCTATTTTTTGTATGACAACGCTCTCTATGCATATAATTGTCAAACTACAAAGTCGTTCCTGCAACATTTTTCTTATGTTTTTTTCTCTTAAGCTCTGAAGATGAGCGCTATCCACTGCAATTAACGAGGGAAATGTTCTTGTAGCAACTTCAATGTTCGGAAAACCGTCTTCTAGTTTATTTTTCTAAAATATTTAAGTCGGTTGTTTCATTTGTTAATTTTTTTTTAAAACGTTATTATTCTAACTAAACAGCATTAATTAAAAATCATTAGATTTCTTTGCGAATTGTTCGGAATCAATTGATGTCAATTTTGAAATATTTTTCAGTTTCTGTAAGTTAGCACGTAAAATATCGATTATAGGAATAAATATGTTTACACGAAATTTTTCCTTGCAACTTAACACTGCAGAAAAACTGATCAGAGTGCTGCAGAGTTTCGAACTTGTGCTTATATTCAGCATTTCGATATTTTTCTTTAAGAGTTGTTATTAACATAATCAACCAGAAATGAATAAAGTTTTGTTGCAACGTTGAAGGATATAGCATTACATTTTAAATTTTTACTTGTTTTGTATTAAGTGCTCAAAAGGACGCTACATATGTCTTATATCTTGTATCCGGTAATGACTTCAAGACTTTATTTTCGGCCAAATAAGATATAATTTTCCACATTTTAATCGAAGCCAAAAATAATTAAAAAATTTTAGAACAAGTCCAGACGATCTTACTTCTGATATATATTCAACACCTTGAACTCCAACTAAATTAAGCGAATGGCCTGCACACGGAACAAATGTAGCAAGTTCACATTTTTCTTTTAATATTTCTTCGGCCGTATTCGATGCATTATCATAACTTTATTATTGACTATCTTCTATAGAAATATTATAACTTCCTAAAGATGTCAGACAGTGGTAAAACTCTCAGTAGGTTCTAGTCTTTTTCGCATATCACTATAAAGGTTAGTTGGCCAACATGCAAGAGATCCGGTGTAGAATTCACACTAAAAGAATAATACTTTGATGTCTTTTCTGTAAGATAAAAGATTTCAGACTACATACAAAATTGAGTATTTTTCCATACAAACAGACGTTCGACTTAAGCTGGATTCACCCATCGTTTCGGAACAAAATTTTTGTTCCGAAACCATTTTTAATGTGTAGAGTGACCTTTCTCTTTTTGAGAGATAGAGAGAGCGAAAGAGAGTAAGCTTGCTTCGGAACAATTTCACCTCGAATTCGTTTAATTTTAATTTTTGTTCCGAAACAATCGAACTGTGCCGCCAGCTACTTTAATTTTTTAAGTAAAGTTGAACTGAGCTGCCACATCATATTATATTTCTTCAACTCAATGGCTATTAAAAGAAGCATTTTACGTTTATCCGGTTTTTTTTTACTAAGATTTGTTTTAATTTACAATTTCTTTGTATCACAATAAAAAAATATGATCACACTCAAGCCAAGAAAACAAACGAATTGGTATCATCTGCTACTGTGCTGCCTAATTGTAAGTGTTAGTTTTACACCTCATTTACAAAAATATTTCATATGGTAGCCTTGCTTTTACAGAACTATTGTTCGAAGTGGGTGAATCGTTTTGGAACAAACTCTCAATAAACTGAGCTTGTTTCGGAACAAAATGCTTGGGTGAATCCAGCTTTAAAATTTATGTATTATATCAAAATATTCGCATTATTAATTATTGTATATGATTATAGGCTTTCAGATTGCGTTTAAAAATTAAGAAATTTTTTTATCGTCATTTAATAAAATATACATATTTCCTTTTAAAATATATATTTTTTTAAAATGTATATTTAAACATTTCGCATACAGTTAATTTTTGTTTACAATTAATAATAACAAAATTAATGAAAACCGTTTTTTGTGATATATTGTACGTTTTTGTTTTATGCTGAATTTGTTTTAACCCTTTCAGGTCAAAAATAATTTTGGTCGAGCTAAAAATCTGAAAATTTTTATTTAGGGTAATTTAAGTACGCTGAATCCGGGAAAAATTAAATTTTTTGTATTTGGTTGCTCCCAAGTGTGTTACAGAATGTCGAATATATTCGACATAGACCTTCAAAGACACCTATATTGAAGGGCAAAAACAACGCGGACTTCATCCACCGTACATAGCTTGAACGAAAGTTGTCCTGTTGTTTGTGCATACACGTTTGTATATTGTGCAGTATTTGAAAAGAAATCATCTGTTAAATATTTATTAAAATATGAGAACGGTGTTCCAGCTGCACATACATCATCTGTTTCCAATAAAGGCTCAAAAGTAATGCCTCTATAATTTTCTGGTAGTAGAACTGTTCTCCAACTTATATTGCTTTTATGGGTATACTTTAATGGAATTTCTGGTGCTGTTTCACTACTTGTCTCTTGGTGATCTTTAGAGGTATCCTCGATATATTCAGTGTCATCAATATTATCCTCTGAGACAGCTTGATGTTCGCATGGCTGAATATCCATTGATCGTACCTGCGGTACGTCAAATGTCACCTCATCATCAGCTCCAGTTGGCTCGTCAAGATCTGAATCACCTTCTAACAAGGTCATTATGTCATCAACAGTTAATTTTTCCATTTTCTATAAAAACAATTCGAACCCAAGAAATACTTAGTAATGTATAGTAATAGGAAAGAAACAACCTCTGAAGGTAAATGTCGAATATATTCGACATCCGAAAAACAATCGCCAAGAGCACCAGCATTATTTTTCAATACAAATTGCTTTGAAAAACGTTTGTTCACACTTGTATGAATACTTACAATTTATTTCGATATAGTCCGCACTCTGAAAATATATTTTTTATACATAAAACGAGATTATTTTTATGTACGTAGTGATTACTCTTTTAAAACAGGATTTAAAATAACAAAACAGATGAAATACCCTGATAAACAACAATTGTAAATACAATTAGGGCCATTTTTTGAATGCAAGTTTAAACTCGAGATTAAGTTAATCTCCAGTTAAACTTCGTTTTCAGTTTTTGAGTTTACTTAATCTTGGGTTTAACCTTACGGTTAAGCAGTAAATCTCGAGTTTAAACTCGAGACAGTGTTAATTTATTTATTATTTTAAGAAAATAATTTTTTACATAAAGATCAATAGTATTCAGCTTTTGTTTGTTTGTTTTGTTACATACAAAAGCAATTTGTTGTGAAACACTTTGCAAAAGAAGTAAACACAACCAAATTAACGAAAAAAATGTTGCCATTTTTGCTTATAAGTACGGCAGCTCTACAAGGTTAATCTCCAGTTAAACTCCCACTCAAAAAATGAAAACTCAGTTAACTGAAGATTAAATTTAATTGGATATTAACTTAATCTCGAGTTTAAACTTGCATTCAAAAAGTGGCCCTTAGTGTTTATCTTTTATTTAAAACAAAAAATTAGAACTAACTGTATTTTATTATACAGTAAAAGCGCATAGAAACAGAGTAAGTTGTAATGTCGAATATATTCGACAAAACCACGGAAAGGGTTAAACACAATTTGGAGAGATTATTTGAACAAGTGAGCGAATTTTGAAACGCTCTCTTATTCGAACATGAGTTCGAGTAAGAGAAAAAGAGCGAGTGATGGAGTTGCTTCCGCATCTAAAAATGCTGTAAAAAAATCGTCAAACAACAATTATTTTTATCCACGACAAACGTTAATTAATGATGATAAAGGAGACAATAATAAAGTGGATGATTTACCTACAAAAGAAACTAAAATAAATGTACCACATATTAGGTTAGAAGACGTGTACCTGTCAGTCAAGACAGGTACAGTACCCGGAGGTCAGATTGACCCATTGTACATGTACCACATATTACTTTAGTTAAATATGATATGGAAAAAATACATCAAATGTGTAAGACGCTGTCGATTACGATTTACTCAATCAGAAAAATGACTATCGGCCACAAACTCTTCTGTGAGCTTCAATATGATTATGGTTGTGCAGTTAAATATCTCAAAGAAAACAAAGTTGAGTATTTATCATATACTTCCAAAAATAATAGGCCATACCAGGTTGTTCTATTTGGTTTGGACAAAACCGACCCAATCCAACGAAAATCCATTCTATTGAAATTAGGGTTGCTGTGTACTGATGTTAAGCTAGTTTATAGAAAAACAGAAAATAATTAAGAAATAATTTTGTATATTGTTTACTTTAAAAAATGTGTTATAACGCTTAAAGGATTGCGTGAAAAGTACAAAAGTATAAATTATGCCAGGGTTAAATGGAGCTATCAAGCTAGGAAACCATATAAGATTACACAATGTTACAACTGCCAAATATTTGGTGATGGTTCGGATAATTGCAATATAACTACGTTTTACTCTAAATGTGCTGGCCCTCACAAAACAATGAAGTGTAAGACGAATATAGTAAAATACGCAAACTGTCACGGGGATCATAAGTCGACCGATAATGCCTGTCCAAGCAGATCCGCTTATATTTAATTGAAGCAACGTTTTGCAAATCGACAAAGCAGAAATAATCAACAGATTTCCCATACTAGAATACCAAATGGCAATCCTCAACAAAATGTTAATTTTGCACAACAAAATTATGAAACCAGAAGCTGGGCTAATGTTGTATCTTCTGGTAGTAATAATAATAATGATTTGTTTTCTATAGAACAGCTAAAATCTTTAACCTTTGAACTGATAAATAATTTAAAAAATTTTAAAAATAAGTTAGAGCAATTTGATGTTATAACTTCATTAGCATTTAAGTTCTTGTCGTAAAAATGAATAATAACATAAAAATAATTACTTGGAACGCTAGAGGTATTCGTAATAAATTTAGCGAGTTTTTTGATTACTTATTAGAGAAAACATAGATGTAGGGATAATATAATAATAGTCAATTTTAGTTTCTTAATTAATTAATTCAGTTTTATTATATACTAAGATTAAATTTAAAATACAGAAAAATATAGGTTAATTCAACGTAATAGTTTTAATATTTCAACCCTTTAACACTTCAATTTCAACTTTCAAAAGCAACTTTAATTCAAACAATTCTAACAACTTAAAATTTCAGCACAAAACTTGACTTATAAATTTTCCTCTTTTCAACTTTATTAAAAACCAATTCGCTCTAGCTCCGACAACTAGCATGCTTCAAGACGAACTGTCTCCCTTTTCCCACTTCTTTCAACTTATACTTCTCTCTTTTCTCCTTGTCCGTCTGAGTTGCATTATTTAGTACTCCTCTTTCGTATGTCAATGTTAAATACTGCCTTATCCCACATTCGGCCATCCGACTACTCATCCGTCTCGGGGGAACTGCTCTCTTCATCTTCAACTTCAGTGTAACGCCATAACTTCATATAGTCGTTGCTTGTGGTTGTAATATTCGGCCCCTCAACTGATGCCGCTTTCCGAACCTCGTACCGCCCATTGCGCTTCACTTTCACGATCTCATATGGTCCTAGATATTCGTTTGCAAGCTTTCTACCTGCGACGAATTGCGTTCTTCTGATAGTCACTAAATCACCAACTTTATAGCCAAAGTTTTGTTTTCTTTTACGGTCGAAATTCTGCTTGTTCCCCAATTGAACCTTTTCAATTTGGCGTTTGGCTTCATTTCTCAGATTTTCTCGTTCTTTGTCAAATTCATTAATCAGCTCTTCTTTCAAAACTTTGACTACATTACTGCATATATTATCGTTTATTATTGTTCCGAATAGTATTTCAAATGGCGATCGACCTATAGACCTGTGATAAGTACTTTTAATTGCTCTTTGTACGCCACTTAAACATTTATACCAATGTTCTGGTTTATCTGATGACAACTTTGAGACGACCGATAAAATTGTTCTATTAATTCGCTCTATCTGACCGTTGCCCCTTGGTACGCCTGCAGTTATTAAAATATGTTCGATGTTGTTTCTTTTACAAAACTCTTCAAAGACATTCGAAACGAAAGCTGGTCCTCTGTCACTTATGATGCGTTGTGGATTTCCAAATATTGATTGCCAGAATTCAAGCTTACTAACGACTTCATCTGCTCCAGTACTTTTTGTTGAAAAAAGCCACACAAACTTTGTGAACCCATCTACAATTGCCAAAATATGTTTATACATCTTAGAAGTAGCATCCATTGGCCCCAAGTGGTCAATGTGTATTGTATTTAACGGCCTGTCTCCTTTGTCGATACACTGTAGAAACCCTTCGAGCTTGCCCTGCTTTTTGTTGAATAATATGCATTTGATGCAGTTTTGTATAATATTTTTTACTTTATTTTCTACGTGTGGTATAAAATATTGCTGCTTTATTTGATGAACTGTTTTAAGGGTACCAAAATGACCGTTCTCATGCGCTTTAGTTATAATTTCTTTCTCCATATGACGTGGAACAACAAATACTTCATGGCCATCTATTTCTTTACATAGAACACCTCCAACTAGTTTGTAATTTTCATAGGGTTGAATTTTCAATTTGGTAATAATGCTTTTTAATGATTCGTCTGAGTTTTGTGCTTTCTGCAACCGACATTTTAATTCTGATTCCACATTTACAATGTTTATTGAATATCTGCTTAACGCATCTACGTGGCTCATATTTTTCCCTTTTCGATGTTTTAAGTTGTAATTAAAATTTTGCATATACATTACATATCTGGATATAGAAGGTAATAAATCATCTTTTCTATATGTCTGCTGAAATGCTAAGCAATCTGTAATAAGATCAAACTGTAATCCCAAAAGGTAATGTCGCAACTTCTTCATAGCTAAAAATGCAGCCTTTATTTCCAAGTGGTAACTATGCAATTTTTCTTCTGAATCTGATGTTTTCTTACTATAAAAATACACGGGGTGCCATTGCTCATCAAACTTTTGTAATAGAATTGCACCAAATCCAAATTTGGATGCATCTGTATGCAGCTCCGTCATTGCTTCTCTGCAAAATATCTTTAAAACTGGTTGGCTTACCAATATATTCTTTAGCGTTGCGATTGCTACTTCTGCCTCCGTATTTAATTGAAATTCAACATCTTTTCTCAACAGGTTTGTTAAAGGCCTGGCAATTATTGCGTAATTTTTTACAAATTTTCTAAAAAATCCTGTTAAACCGAGAAATGCTTGTACGCCCTTAATATTTTGAGGTTTTGGAAACTTTTCCACTGCTTTAATTTTATCTTCGCTCGGTTTTATTGCACCATCTTCAATAATTAGACCTATGAACTCTACACGAATTTGTAAAAATTTACATTTCTTCCAATTAATAATTAAATTGTTCTGAGCAGCAACGTTAATAACTTTTTCTAAATTTGTTATACCTGTTTCGTTGTCACTAGAGTATATTATTATATCATCCATGTATATTTGCATAATTTCTTCATTTACCAGTGTTCTAAATATGGAGTTAATAAACAGTATAAAAACTGCTGGAGAATTACAAAACCCGAACGGAGCAAAATTGAATTCGAAAATACCTTGTTTGGTTACAAAGGCCGTATACTTTTTGCTACTTTCTTCAATAGGTACGTGTAGAAATGCATTTTTGATGTCTAATACGCTAAAAACAGATGAACCCGCTAAACTGTCTATTAAATCTTCCATATGTGGTACAGGAAATCGATCTTTAAAACAGATTTTATTCAATCGTCTGTAGTCAATACACACTCGTTTGGTACCATCTTTTTTATTAGCCAACACTACACGGCTGCAATATTGAGATGTTGATTTACGAATTATACCTTCTTTTAACCATAGTTCCACTTGTTCCTCCACTATCTTTTGGTCAGGTGGTGATAAACGACTTGGCGACGAGTATATTGGGTTTTCCTTCTCCAGTATAATTTTCATTGTGATGGGACTTACCGTGTTGCATTCTGGTTTATAGTTGTCTCTTATAGATTTGATTCTTTCAGCATACTTAGCAGGAGCAATAATATCAAGTTCTTGATCAATATTTATATTCATAAGCTTTTTAAGTTCTTTTTTTTCGGCGAGTGGTATTATAGAATGAAAAGTGTAGCCGTTTTCATCCGACGTATAACGCATTTTACTTAGGACATCGTAGCCGATCACAATATTATAGTTAATAGATTCATCAGGCACGATTACTAAATTATGATCAATATCCAGATCATCAAAGTTCGATCTCACCCCGAAAATACCTTTAGGAATCGTTACCGCGCGACCAAAACCAGTTATTTCTTTTTTGTATTCTGTAATATTTGTATTAAAATATTTCCGAAAAACACTTTCTTTTATCACCGAAATGTCCGCGCCACTATCGATAAAGCATTTAAAATTTTTATTATTTATTATTATATCTCTTAATTGTGCATTGTGCATCGTACAGTTCACGGCATTGGTTGCTTTACAGTCTTTAGATATATGACCACTTTTGCTGCATCTAAAGCATATTGGTATTTTCAAAGTACATTCTGCGCGTTTATGGTCTGTAGACCCACAATTAAAACAGTGAATTATTTTGGCGTTGTCTTTATTATTACTATTATTATTGTAGTTTGCCATTTTATTCCTGTTTTTATATGTAGATTCATTTATACGTCTATAAATTGTTTCATACACTTCAATCTGTTCCCTTAGTTCTTTATAATTACGCGCACAATACAATCCAATTTTGGACTCCCGACTTCCTTTAATACCGTCAACGATATAGCGTATTATTGACCGTTCGTCCACCATACCGAGAGATCCGATCCGACGCATGTGTAAAATGTATTCGTGAATATTTTCACTGTCCTTTTTCTTTCGTTCGCGTAGTTGCAAATGAATTTCAGCACTTGTATAATCTCTATGGAATTCATCCATCAGTAATTTTTTTAGAGTGTTGTAATCACAAACCGAAACTGATTGCAAAAACAATTCCGAACATTTTTTCATTTTATTTCTAGCGAATACAAATTTTTGCACTTCTGACCAACCATAAGCTACAGCATATTCTTCAAAATTTTTTATCCACATATCTATTGTCATACCTGAATCACCTTCAAAAACTGGGATAGTTTTTTCAACATTATTCTCTGAAATTATATTAAATATTGTTTGGTTATTTTCAGACATATTTTTATTAATTTTGGTTTCTTGTATATTTTGATCTTCCATGGCTTTGTTATGGTTTTCTATTTCTACTGTTTCTATTTCTTTTGTGTCTTGATAAACAGATTCTTCAATTTTCTTATTTTGTTTTAATTGCACTTCGTTATTGTTCACTTTACATATATTTTGACAGGTTTGTTTTGATGCTTCTTTAAAATTTTTAGTATCTATTGTTTTGATTCTACTTGATCTTGTTTGCACTTTATCTACTTCTTCGCTTTCCATTACACTTTTATATTATATTTCTCCGTAACGTTTTCTATGCACTCTTCTTTTATTTCTATATAGTCTTCAGTTTTTTAGAGTTATCTATGTAAGTTTTGTTGTTTTTCATTATCTTTTACAAAATTAAGCTCTTTTTTCTTTTTAACGAAACATTCTCTTTTCGTTTAATCATTATTTATAAGGAGGAATATTATTTTCGTCTTTGTGTTTCTCTTTTTTTTTTTTTAAATTTAAATGAAATTTACCGTTTTAGTTTGGAAAAATATTGACCTTGAAATATTATTGAGACACAAGCTTATGCACAAATGTAACACTTTATTTTACAATAACATGTAAATTAAAACCGGTAATTATTCTGGCTTTGGACGAGCCCCCAAATGTAGGGATAATATAATAATAGTCAATTTTAGTTTCTTAATTAATTAATTCAGTTTTATTATATACTAAGATTAAATTTAAAATACAGAAAAATATAGGTTAATTCAACGTAATAGTTTTAATATTTCAACCCTTTAACACTTCAATTTCAACTTTCAAAAGCAACATTAATTCAAACAATTCTAACAACTTAAAATTTCAGCACAAAACTTGACTTATAAATTTTCCTCTTTTCAACTTTATTAAAAACCAATTCGCTCTAGCTCCGACAACTAGCATGCTTCAAGACGAACTGTCTCCCTTTTCCCACTTCTTTCAACTTATACTTCTCTCTTTTCTCCTTGTCCGTCTGAGTTGCATTATTTAGTACTCCTCTTTCGTATGTCAATGTTAAATACTGCCTTATCCCACATAGATATTGCATTAGTTTGTGAAACATGGATAAATAATAAAACAATTGTGAAACATCCAAACTATTTTTGCTACCGAGAGGATAGATCCAACTCAAAAAGGGGAGGTGGCGTTGCAATTGTAATTCGAAAAAACTTAAAACATGATCAAATTTACACATTGCAAACAAAACTAATAGAAAATATTGGAATCATATTATATACTTCTGATAACCTCTTCATGAATATTTACAGCTGTTATTTTCCTGGAGGGACCGCAGGTCCTAACGATTTGAAGAAAAATTTATTTAAAACTGATTTAAAAATGTTTTCAAGAATAAACGGTAATTATATAATCGGTGGGGATTTTAATAGCCGTCATCATAGTTGGGGCTGTTTAAGACTTAACTGTTGGGGGTCGATAGTTCACGAATTAATAACGATAAATACTTTTGGCATACCTTTCCCCCCTGATCCAACTTTAGTCCCTGCAAGTAGTACATCCCAGGCATCAGTTCTTGATTTTTTCTTAACAAATATTCCTGAAAAATTATCTGCAGTACAAACTATGCACAGTTTAAATTCTGATCACATGCCAGTACACATTTCTATAGACTTTTCATGTAATCGCCTAATTTCTGAAAAATGTAATTTCAAAAATGCAAACTGGAATACATTTGCAAACCATAAAAATAATAATATCAATTCGCTGTTGCAAATGGATATTAATTTTGAGAATGATATTGACTACTCAATTGAACAATTTACAAATGTTATAAAAGGCCCTATACCTTTCCGACCGTATACGCACAATTGTGCGGGTGCATTTAAGTCTATAATTTCTTTAATATATGACGTTATGCGACGTGACCGGCAAAAAACAATTGTGTATGCTATGTCTTTATTGATCATTGTGAACAACAGTTAACAATTTTTGTTTTTTCATACAATTTTGGTAATTTTAGTTGTGCACTTTTCCGAGTTGTGAAAATGAGGCGAAAGGGTAAGTTTGCAAATTCTATAAATTGTGGAATCTTTTATCAAACAAGTGTTTTCAATTAGAAAAAATATTAAATATTGTATGTAAAGTGTAATTTTATGATTATTTTGTGATTTTTGAAAATTTTTTCGTTAAAATTGTTTGAAGTGTAACAATTGTGCGTATCCTGAAACAAAAGGATAAAGGGTCTTACTGACAAAACTTAATATCTTAAAATGATCTATGTACACAGAAGTAACAGTATTCAAAAATTTTAATAAATCTATCACTTGGTTCGGCTTTAGGTCGGAAAGGGCTATAGATGCTGGTGTACCAAAAATTTCAACACCAAATATTTTCGTGAACAGATTCCCAAAAGCGATTCTGAATATTATTAAACTAAGAAACTGTGCACGTAGAAAATGGATAAGATTAAAAAACTCCCTATTTAAACCACAAATGAACTTCTTAAACAATGTCATTAAAAGTCAAATTATTGAATTTAAAAATCAGCAGTGGAATAACTTTTTGACTAATCTACCCAAAGGTTTTTCAAAGTTTTGGAGAATATCTGAAGCTCTTAAGAAGGTAGTAAATTGTATATCTACACTTAAGCAAAATAATAGATTGTGTGCAACCAGTAACGAAAAAGCCGAAATACTGGCTCAGAATTCCTTTTTGATTCATAATATTTCTTCAAATTTATATACAGAAAGAGTAGTTATAACTACTATAGCTATAGCAGTACCTTAAGGACGATTAATAACAATCAAAACTTAAGTTATATGACGGTCAGAATCTATACTTTAAAGAATATTATTAAAAATTTAAGAGACAAAAAAGCACCAGGAAATGATGGCGTCTCAAATCTTTGTTAGAAGAAAGTTCCATCTAAAGGTTTAAAAGTTCTATGTCGCGTTTATAACTCATGCTTAAATTTTTGTTACTTCTCATTAATTTGGAAAGAATCTAAAACCATAGCAATACACAAACCTGGAAAAGACAGCAGCGATCCAAACTGCTGTCGTCCAGTAAGCTTACTAACGGTTAGTAACTAACCACAATGTCTAAAATACTTGAAAAAATTATTAAAGGAAAACTAGATAGTTTCATGGAAGAAACTAACATTTTACCGTCACAACAATTTGGATTCCGTTCGGAACATAACACAATTCAGCCTCTTGGTAGAATAAGAAATATTGTCAAGACTTCCCTTAATGAAGGTAAATCTACAGGAAAGGTTCTATTGGACATAAAAGCGGCCTTCGATTCTGTTTGGCATAATGCCCTAATTCATAAACTATATACAACTGAACTGAATCCTGTACTTGTCAAAATAATTAGAAGTTTTTTTTTTATCAAACAGAACATTCAAAGTGCATGTGGCACCCTGCGGAGAGTGAAACTCTGCAAATAACGAGTAGAGTACAAAATACCGAGTACCGTGAATGATCGGTATACTAGATAAAAACAACCACACCCACGGTCATCGTGATCTTTTTTGTAGTTTTTTATTTGTATTAATAAATTTAATTAAAGTACTTGATATTAAAGCATATATTTTTATATTTTATAAATTGGGTAAGCATAATTAAAATAATAACCAAACACCCCAAATTGGTGACCCCGACGACTAACACCCGGCGTCTAACCGGCTATAACTCAATTGGGCACAATGGCAACCAAACATTTGTCAACGACATCCACCGCACCTTTACAAAATAGCGATGACGAAGGAACACCAGCTTCGCACAACGCCAATTATAACAACGCAGCTGCAACGGCAAGTCACAATGTTTCGACAGTTTACGCTAGATTACCATTTCCGGAAATGTGCAGTACTAATATCGAAGCTTGGTTTGTATCTATGGACTTCTGTTTCAGCGCATCGGGCATAACCTCTGACAAGCAGAATTCTACCACAGTTTTTGCAGGATTAAAGCCTGAGACGATCGCACAGCTCACTGACGTCATAGCGTCCATGCCATCATCCGACCGATTTGAATATGTCAAGCAGCGGATAATCGACCATTTTGCAGACAGCGAGCAACGGTGGCTTAACCGCCTTTTGTCAGAGATGCCTCTGGGCGACAAGAAGCCGTCGGAACTTTTTTTCGAGATGAGGCGAGTAGCTTGTAGCTCTATAGGAGAAGCGGCACTTAAAGGTCTATGGACGAAACGACTCCCAACATTTGCTTAGCCAGTAGTAGCAGCGTCAACAGGTTCTGCTGCAGAGTTTACTAAAATAGCTGACTGTATAGTTGATGCCGTATCGCCATCTCAGGTATGTAGAATTAGTCAGGGACCTAATAATGAAATAAAAGAACTACGAGTGGCCATAATGGAATTAAATAAAAGGTTTGAGCAATTTACTACGCGCACACGATCTCGCAAACCTTTTGCTTCCCGACGTCGTTCTGAGCATTGTCAAAGTAAAATCGATGGCTTTAACAACAATATTTCAGAGGAGTGTTGGTACCATAAAAAGTACGGCCGCAATGCACGAAAATGTCGCAGCCCGTGCAAGCAAAAGCGGCGACAGGTTCAAACCGTTAAGGCTCAGACTACAGATTAACTTGTAAAGGCGGTGGAGGATCTTAGCGAAAAATTCTCCACTAAATGCCAAATATTTCGCCTTCAAGTGACCGACAAGAATACTCAGCAAGATTTTTTAGTTAATAGTGGTGCCGACGTCTGAGTGCTGCCTCTTTCTTTTGGAAACCAAGGTACCCGTCCTACAGCGGTACAATTATCTGCGGGAAACGATACGCCAATTAAGGTCATTGGTGAAAATCGAATAAACTTGGACCTAGGGTTAAAACGGAAATTTGTATGGTCATTTGTGATCGCCGATGTGAGGACACCAATAATTGGCTCCGATTTTATAAAATATTATGATCTATTGATCGATTTACGACGAAACCGTTTAATCGACAACATCACTGTTCACGCTTCGAAGCTGAGGTTACCATATGACACCGAAATTGCTGCCATCACGACATTCAGCTGCTACAATCCATTTGCAGATCTTTTACCCGAGTTCAACGATGTCACTATATTATCGCCTTACGGTTCAAAAACAAAGTCTACAACTTATCACCGGATCGAAACAACGGGACAACCTATATTTTGTCGACCGCGACGACTGCCACCAGAGAAGCTTGCTGCAGCCAAAGCCGAATTTTCCTTTTTAATTAAAGCTGGAATTTGCCAAACATCCAAAAACAATTGGTGCAGTCCATTGCACTTGGTGAAGAAAAACGATGGAACATGGAGACCTTGTGGCGACTATCGAGCGTTGAATGCACAAAAATTGCCAGACCGTTATCCCTTGCCGTATTTGACGGATTTTACGATCAATCTACAAGGTGAGAAGGTATTTTCGAAAATAGACCTACAAAAGGCATTTCACCAGGTCCCAATACACCCCGACGATGTTCCAAAAACGGCCATAAGTACGCCTTTTGGATTATTCGAATTCAACTTTATGACTTTCGGTCTACGCAACGCTGCACAGACCTTTCAGCGACTTATAAACGATGTGTTCAGGGGAGTTGATTGCGTGTTTCCCTACATCGACGACATTTTTGTTGCCTTCGCTACTTTGAATCAGCATCGCCAAGATCTCCGCTTAGTTTTTCAACGACTACGAGAAAACCGACTTGCCATTAATGTTAAAAAATGCGAGTTTGGCAAATCCGAGATTACCTTTTTAGGACATCTCGTCAGCCCCGCGGGCATTCGACCATCGCCCGAAAAGTTGCCGTAATAAGAGATTACCAGAAGCCGGTTGATGTTCAAGGACTCAAAAGATTCATCGGCATGATGAACTTCTACAGAAAGTTTTTGCCGAACACTGTAACTTACCAAGGAGTCTTACAAAGTATGATCATCGGTAACAAAAAGAACGACATCATTAGTATGGACTGCGGTCACTGAGAACGCATTTGATCGTTGTAAAACCGAATTAGCAAACGCCACGTTACTCGCTCATCCAGTCCCCGGCTCCGAATTGGCGATTTACGTTGATGCGTCAGATACTGCCGTAGGAGCAGCGCTGCATCAAAGGGTCGAGGGCAATATGCAGCCTTTGGGTTTTTATTCTAAGAAGCTGACAACGACACAACGAAAATAATCTACCTACGACCGAGAATTAGCCGCCGTCTACCAGGCTGTCTGTCATTTTCGATACGTAATAGAAGAACGACCTTGCTACGTAATCACTGGCCATCGCCCATTAATTTTTGCTTTTAAACAGAAAATGGAGAAAGCGTCACCGCGAAGTTTAAGACAGCTGGATTTTATCAGTCAGTTCACAACTGATGTACGCCACAACCCTGGAAAGGATAATGCAACAGCTGATGCGCTCTCTAAAATACTGACATTGACCAGCTACAACAACTCAGTTCCGAATCCCATCAATTTGAACGACCTCGCAAAAGCTCAAAGAGCTGACAAGCAGCTGCAGGTCTTAATGCACAATCAAGGTACGCCGACTAATTCACTAATATTAAAACGTTTAAATGTTTTAGGTTGTGATGAGGAAATTGTGTGCGATATATCTACTTCACGTGTTCGACCGTACGTTCCTAAGGATTTTAGACGCCAAATCCTCGATTCATTGAACAGCTTGGCTCACCCAGGAACACGTGCTACAACTGTTCTAGTGACCTCAAGATTTTGCTGGCCTGGTATGCAAAAGGACGTTACAAATTTTGTCAAAACGTGTCTACCCTACCAGCATTCAAAAATTTACCGCCACACTAAGATGTTACCCGATATGTACGAGCCACCTAACGAGCGCTTTTCTCATATAAATATCGACATCGTTGGACCATTTCCTTTATGCGAAGGGCAGCGATACTGCCTGACCATCATTGACAGGTTCACAGTTGGCCAGAAGCTGTTCCTATCCCAGACATGGCAGCTGAAACGGTTGCAAAGGCCCTGACAATGCATTGGATTGCTAGATTTGGTGTGCCGCAACGTATAACGTCTGATAAAGGCAGACAGTTTGAGTCCTCAGTTTTCTCCGAACTTATGCAAACGATAGGAGCTACTCATTTGCTGACCACGCCATACCACCCTCAAGCTAATGGTCTCATTGAGAGGTGACACAGAACACTAAAATCAGCCATTCTATGTCGCGATGCAATAAAATGGGTTCATCATCTCCCTGTGATACTGCTTGGTCTTCGTGTGATTTTTAAACCCGATATTAACGCATCGCCCGCTGAACTTGTGTATGACACTACCTTAAAAGTTCCAGGAGAATTTTTCTTCAAAAGCAAACGTACGGAAACTGCTAGCGAGTTTATAACGGAATTCAGAAAATCAATGCAAAAACGTCAGCCTACACAAACTTCACACCATTCGCCTAATTCAGCATTTATTTCTAGAGATCTGCAATCAACAACACACGTTTTTGTTCGAAACGACTCCATTCGTCCATCGCTGACACATCCGTATGATGGTCCTTTCCTAGTTTTGAAACGTTTGCCGAAATATTTTACGATAAATAATCATGGCCGAAAGACAAATTGATCGCTTAAAACCATGTTTTTTACCTGTGTCTGATTTCTCCAACCGAGCTGAAACAGAAACAGTTATTCCTGAGTCAGACGACCTAATGCCTACCACACGATACAGTGTCGAAGAAATTCCGGATCCTACTCCAACATCGGCGTCTTCAGAGCAAAATCACGCTACCTGTCCCACATATGCATTCAGTTCATCAAGCAATAAAGAACCTGAAGCGGTTTTAAAAACAACAAGAGGTAGGCGTATAAATCTCCTGGTCAGATTCCGCTGACCTTGTTCCAGCGAGGGGAGTAATGTGGCACCCTGTGGAGAGTGAAACTCTGCAAATAACGAGTAGAGTACCAAATACCGAGTATCGCGAATGATCAGTATACGGGATAAAAACAACCGCACCCACGGACATTAAAAAATGTAATTTCCTTTTTCTTTTCCCTTCGGCAGCCAACCAGCGAACATCGTCATCATCTGTACTTTTTCTTTATCTAGATAAATATTTGTCATCGTGATCTTTGTTGTAGTTTTTTATGTGTATTAATAAATTTAATTAAAGTACTTGATATTAAAGCATAAATTTTTATATTTTATAAATTTAATAAGCATAAGTGAAATAATAACCAAACACCCCAAATGCATATTGGAAATATTTGTTCACAGAATTGTGACATTTCTGCTGGTTGTCCTCAAGGATCATGTCTATCCACGATTTTATACAATCTATTTACGCATGACGTTCCTTCTCTACATGGATGTAATTCATCTATTTTGCCGATGACACAGCAATACTCAATTTAGAAATATTACCGGAAAATATCGTACACAAGTTGGAGAATAATGATCAACCCATCAAAAACTCAGACTATTTTCTTTACAAGAAGAAGAAACAATTTATTTCTACCACAAACCAATGTTAATGTAATGTTCACACGAGTGAACAAATTCACATTCCCTTCCATGACTTCCAACGTATCAACAAAAACATCGCTAAAAATAATAATGATAACATCACCAACACATACATATATACATTCAGCATGCATCAACATATACACACATTCGTCAACAACTTCAACACAATTAATTTCATCCTCGGTCGAGCAGTTGATAATCGATCTCCGATCCTTAACAACAGAGAAGAACTAAAAAACAACCCAAAAAACCTTTCGCGTGTGCACAAAAGAAAATATTTAGTGAACTTGTAATAAAAATAAACATATAAACAAATCAAATTATAACTAAAATAATGTATATTGAATAGACAAAAACATTTGAATTTTTAATAAAACAAACAAATTGTGAAGTAATATATAGAAACATATACATAAACATAAATATATAAAAATTAAATATATTTTATAACAATATATATACATTTTATAACATATAAATAAATTATTATTTATAACGTTCCTTAAAATATACCAACAAAACAAGCAATATTTATTGTTAACACAGAAACACACATATAAGTTAAAGGAGACTTACTTGGATTCGTTAAAAAAAATTTAATTCAGAGGCGCGACCAACAGCGCCGAAATAAAACGGATTATAATTTTTATATATTAACGCCAATTATTATTAACAATTATAAATTTTATATTTTAACTCAATTACTAATTAATTATTAATTTTAATTCACTACAATATTAATTAATTATTAACTTTAAATCACTACAATATTCATTAATTATTAACTTTAATTCACCACAAAATTTATTTAATTATTAATTTTAAATCCCTACAATATTACTTTAATGATTAATTTAAAATCAACCTTAACGAGCGGACACGTAGCCAAGACTGCCCGTTCTTTCATCAACCCCATTCGCTCGTTGGTTGGTAGGTCACGTTGCACCAACATGTGCAAGAATGCAGACGCTGATCAAGCAATAATTATTTTCCCACAAAATTATTGTATTTAGATCGGATGCGCGTGTTGGTAAAAAAGAGCTTATGCTGCAAAATTTGGTTGGTCGGCAGAGCCGCCACTGTTAGTAACTCCTCCCTTCTTAAATGTCTGCGTCCCGCTGACCTTAGAGTCCGTATTTGATATTTGGAAATGTATTCCTGGGAGGTTAAGCTTCCTTACTTGTTGGTACCAGAGCCATGCAATGCATCCGAATACAGCACCAATGAGAACAACATTTATCCCTATGGAACTGTTGAATTTAACCCCTAAGTGATCCAACCGATTTATGTTGTTAAGGCTGACTTCATGGACGTGCTTAATGTCCAGCAGTAGGTCATCATGTGTTACATTAGCAAGAACTGGTGGTAAGGCTTGAGTTTTCGTAATTGAGCTGCTCGAATAAGTATGATTTCTAATTACTTTCGACTCATTTAAGAGCTGAAGAAGATACGTGCCATTTAAAAACTTAGATTCTCCATTGGCTTTAATCACGCCTTTAAAATTTGTAACATAAACAACGTCCTCGTCCAGTATTTCGACGACCTCATCTTGATTAAATTTGTATTTACATCTTGCTGATCCACCCTTCAGGATACGGTTAAGGCAATCGTCTTCGGCCAGTTTAATTACGGATGATCTTCTGCATACTGTGGAGTTATTTATTGAAAGGCAATCGTCCCTTAGTCCATAAGTTTCAGCTTCATTTATCAGAACTTTCTTGAATTGCAAGTCGATTTGTCTGCCTTCGTTAATGGTGGCTCTGGTAAGGAGAAGATTATAGACGCTTCTTCCCAGTTTTGGTATCGATAGAACATACAGCAAATGTGACCCATTTGTGTATACAGACGGTGTCGCATATTCAACCGCTTCTGTTACATTGTTATAAGGTAAGGTTTCCAACTCATCTAGGATTCTATTGATCTCGGCCTGATTAAGTAGATTCGTGTTAACAATTCCATTCTTAGCCATTTGACATGTTCGGACAATTTCATTTATTTCATCCTTCAGTACAATTATTTCATTAATGGTGTTTTGCTCAATTAAATTGTAGTCCTTGCCGCTCGTTATGTTATTTAGTCTAGATATCATTTCATTTATCTTTTTTGCAGCCTGATTTGTGATCTGTTGTAGCTCTTTATTTATTTTATACTGCTCGTTATTATTCTCAATAATGCCTTCCTGGCTTTTGAGTATATTATTCCAGTCTGCCGCATCGGGATTTCCAGCTATCCACTTCCACGCTGATCCTATCCAATCAATCGATCGGGTTGACCTTTTGTTAACATTGATTAGTTCGTTGAGGCGTTCCTGCATCTGCGACAAGTGGTGCAAAATGAAACCTTTATTTCTGCTTAACGGGATGTGCTCCTGAACTAGGGTTGATATATTCGCAGCCACCTCTCCATATTCTTCAAGATTAATGATGTGTATTAGCTTCAAATTCCCGTCAATTATCCACCCATTACCGACCTTCAGCGAAACCAGCGACGTCTCATATCGATATATTTGAAGGGCATTTGCGAATGGGGCCAAATTGAGTGTCATAATCATGAGAGATGTGTAAATAGTTAGTGTAAAATACATGTCTTAAAAAATTATTCTGAAAATAGAGTTAATAAGAACCTTAGAAATACCTTTCCCCTAATTAGGTGGCATTATTAGTGTGTGATGATAAAGTGGAATTCGGGTGGATACATAAAAAGTATCGTTCACCCTTTTTTTGTTTCTACTCCTAATTTTATATCTTATTTTACTTTATTTTTAACACAATTTTTCCTTAAAAATTACCCTTTACCCTATTTTTTCCTTTTCTCTTTTTTTCTTTTTGAAAAATTCATTATTTTTATGAAAAATTCATTATTTTTATGAAAAATTCATTGTTTTTATATATGTAATTTTTTGTTAGTAGATTTTTTGTTAATAATTTAAGTTCTTTACTCCTTTTTTTAATTTTAAATTGTTTTTTCTTCTTTTTAAATTTTATTTTTGATTCTATGTCTTACTTTACTTTATTAAGTTTAAGGCTTTCCCAATAGTGCGATTTCTCTATTCTCATGATACTCTTAGGGAGTTGAACCCCACCGTAAATATACGGTATCCACTATATTTTTGAGATCATTTGTTTATATTTTTTGTATGGACCGTAAATTCCGCATTATTCCTTTTAGTTTCAAGCGTTAATGGTTTGATTGCGAGAAACCTACTCATGGTACGGAGATCTACTATGACTTGTGGCAGTGAGGACATCACTATCATAAATCATCATCCCAAAAAAAAAAGAAATCGCCTTAAAGGTCGCCATTAAGTTTCAGTTGGATTTTTCTATTTTTTTTATATATTTTTTACTCCTATGTAGCTCTCATGTGTGTGGAAGTGATCAATGATCCCCTTAGTTCTCATGGGACCCATGGGGAGTTGAACCCCAGCATAAATACATGCTTTCCGCTTAAATTTTGAGCCCATTTGTTCAAGGGATATACTTATCTATTATAAATCTTTCCATTTGCTTAATAATTAATTCTACAAATTCAAATTATTATTATCTTTATTTAAAAAAAATTTTATTTAAGAAACATTTACGTAGAAGTGAAATTAGTTAAGTTTTAAACAATTTTTTTGGACTTGGCCCTTTTAGATTCTTAATATGCTCTTTGTGTATCTTTCTTCCACTCCTTGTCAGTACTGTTGCCCTATTATTTCTTTCAACTATTTCCTTTTTATACAGCGCCTTATTCTTTCCTTTAATAGTTTTAATAGCAACATAAATTCTGTCACCCTTCCTATAATTTTTCAGACTTTGCCTTTTTTTATTCAATCTTGCATTTCGGATTGTCATATTTCTCTTCAGTAAGTGTCTAAGATCTCTATTTACTCTCCTCTGTGTGGACAATAGCTTTTCATAACTTATCTCTCCAAACTTATTAAAGAACAAGTCTCGGGGTCTTTTCTTTGTTACCGAATGTATGGTATTATTGTATCTGTCGACACATATCTCAATTAATTCTTTTACCGATAAGTCTGGATGTTCTGTCCTCAGACACCTATATATTTCGATTATTGTTGAGTGTAATCTCTCAACTTGCCCATTTACCTCACTTCGTTGTGAAAGCGTAAGATATAACTGAATTCCCAATGATTTAATAAAAGTTTCTACCAACGGGCTTAAAAAACTACCTTCATTATCAGTGACCAGTATTTTTGGCGCTGTAAAATAATGTAAAATTTTAATAAATTTCTTCCTCACCTGTATTAACGACCTATCCCTAATACTAAATAGTTTTGCGAATTTTGTAAGCTTATCTATACATGAAATGAACTTTTGCCCCTGAATTTCCATAATATCCATATGAAGAATCTCACATGGGTATTTGGGATCCGGAGTTCTTTGGTGATGTATGTGTGGAGGTTTTCGGTCATATTTACATCGATTACAAACATCACAGCTAGCGACATATTTCTTAATGCAAGCATTCATTTGTGGAAAATAGAATTGCTCTAAAATTTTTTCTTTATTTTCCCTAGCATTACGATGTGCTCGTCTGTGTTCAGTTTCGATTATCTGGAATTGACGTTCCTTCGATGTAATATCCGTTACCATTTTTTGCGTAATCCTAATCTTATATCTAGAAAAATGATCAATATAAATCTCTGTAGGCTGCCAAGCAGTTTTTCGGGTATCTTGATACCTTTTAGAATATTTGGTCTAAGTTTCTCTTTTAATATTGAAGTAAGCGCATCGTCAGTCCATTCTCTCGCTGATACAAAGTGTCTAGTAAACCCACGGTGTGGTTCCTCAACCGCTACCATGTCCATTCCGATTCCAATTATAATCTGATTCCTAAAGACATTGATTGGAACTTCTACGTGTGGTATTAAATCAGAGGAGTCCTGTTCGGCACTATGAACTGTTGCTCCTGACGAAAGTCCGTCACCTTCTCGACCCTAAGATGCAGTTAGGGTGTCACCCATATCACTCCCATTGCCTTCAGTGGCAGTTATAGTATTTTCCAAATCAACAGGCATTCCTTCACTAGCTGTATCAGTAGCAGAGTAATATAAATGGTTAGATATGGTTTTTAATCTTGAGAGAGCGTCAGCCACGTGATTTGATTTACCAGGCTTATAAATCAATTCGTGACTATACTCCTCTATGCGTGCCTTCCACCTTTTTAATTTTGCGTTAAAATTTCTATTACCTAATGCAAAGGTTAAGGGTTGATGATCCGTATATATTCGGATCTTCCTAGCACCATATAAATAATTTCTAAGATTATCCAAAGCCCACACGATGGCTAACATCTCTTTTTCATTAGTAGCATACCCCTCTTCAGTTTTGTTGAGCGAGCGAGAAATATAAGCTATTGGCTTATCCTTTCCAATTTCACCCTGTGACAGTACACACCCAATGCCGTATTAGAGGCATCGGTCGTCAAATTAAATGGCTTTTCGAAATCTGGAAAAGATAAAATCTCCGCTGTCGTCAATAATGATTTTAATGCCTCGAAAGCTTCTAGAGCTTCATCGGTTAAGGTAATTGGAACTTTCCTTGACTGGCTAGCTTTCACTTGAGCGTATTCCCCCCTGGTTAAATTTGTGAGAGGTTTCGCAACTTTTGCATAGTCACGGATAAATCTCCTGTAATATGAAGTCATACCCAAGAAACTTTTTAATTCCTACAGGTTTGTGGGTGGTAACAGGTTCTCAATAGATTTGACTTTGGTGGGGTCTGGTTTGATTCCCTCTGAACCAACGATGTATCCAAGAAATTATACCTCGGTTTTCATAAAATGCGTCTTATCGAGATTGACTTTTAAATTGGCCTCACGAAGCCTAGCGAATATTGTGTCCACATTCTTTAAATGATCTTCAACATTTTTTCCGATCACAATGATATCATCAATGTGGACAAAACAAATTTTTCCTATTTTTCCTTTTTTTTTTCCATTCTCTGAAATATAGCCGGAGCATTTTTTAAACCGAAAGGAAGTCTTAAATATTCAAATTTACCATTTGCCGTTGAAAATGGAGTTTTTGGAATATCTTTTGAATTCATGGCTATTTGATGGAAACCTGATGTAAGATCAATTGTCGTAAAATATTTAGCATTCCCTAAGCTAGCAAGAGTCGATGTAATATCTGGAATTGGATAAGTATCTGAAATAGTTACAGAATTCAGGCGCTTGAAATCAACAACCATTCTGTATTGTTTTTCACCACTGGGTTTAGGTTTCTTGGGCACTACCCAAATTGGAGAATTATATGGGCTTTTCGAAGGTCGTATAATTCCTTCTGAGAGCAGCTCTCCTATTTTCCTCTCTACTTCTTCTCTCATGCAGACTGGATAAGGATAACTTTTTGTGTAAATCGGTTCCTCCGTACTAGTTCTAATTTCTGCCTGGACATTCGTTGATGCTAGTTCATTACCATCTAATGGTCCGAACAAGGACCATTATTTACCGATATTTATCTATTAGCTTATCTAGCCTAATCCTAATATCATCAGGAAATTCGTCATCAATAACATAGTTTATTTCAACAGAAACTTTTTCTTTAAGAGGAATGTGAATATTGTTTTCCAAAATAAGGATATTTGCTCTACGGTCAACTATAGCGCCTAGTTGCTTGAGGGTATCATCACCAATTATACAATCAAAAGTTTTAAGACTAGGTAATATATAGAAAGGTATTGGTAGATCTATTCCTGCAAACTTAAAGAACTGACCTTCCACTTTTTCATTAATTAAGATATCTCCTCCCGCTGATCGAACCAATATTGGTTTGGTTAAAAGTGTGGAACCCTTAGACAGAAGAGGACTACAGAAGTTCTTGTTTGAGCCTGTGTCAATCAGGAATTGCAACACTTTGTTACTCGGAGTCTTGTATTCTATGTAAGGTAAGCTTAACGGCTGACCCCCATAAAATTTACTTCATCGACTATATCCGGCTGGGCAATATCATCTTGTGCCCCACTGGCATTCTCCTCCTGGGCTTCGATATGACACAATCGTGGTTGTTTGTTTGAAATATATTCTTCAGGTTGATTCCTTTTAACCATCGATCTCGGATTGTTGATATAATAAATTCGACGTGTTTGAATCGTTTTATCAACATCCATTGGTTCACTTTTGGTCACAGTATAACGAGGAGGAATTGGTGGCCTCAATTTAGAGTCATAAAACTCCTCACGACAATTTTGAGGTTTATAACCACTTCGCCAATTTTGTTTATGATTCCTAGGCTGCCAGTAGTTTTTTTGACGTATTGGGTAGGATTTTGGTGGTCGAGGAGGAAATTGCCTATCTGCTGTTCCGATCGAGGTTGGAACAGTGATTCTATTATTACCCTTAATATGTAGAATGTTATTTCTCATAGTTAAATTTTGCAACTCCAAGCAAGCGGAGTATGCCTTACTCAAACCACGCACAAATACATCCAAAGTCTCTATAAGTGCCCTCACAGTTTCCTGACTATAGGATTCCGTCTTTAGTTTATTAATGATCAGTGATAACTGATGGTTCACCGAAGCATAGAATTCGTCAATTTTTGAAGAACCTTGAGAAAGCTGGTTTAACTGATGTTCCAAGGTTTGAATGTCTCTCTTATCGGCGTAGTGGAGGGACAGAACCTTTTTGATTTCATTCCAATCGTCATCAAACACGTTGTATGAAATCAATGCTGTGTCCGCAGCACCCAGCACTTTCTGGCGTATGCTTTGGACCATGGCTCGATAAATGGGTTTTTGCCTTACGATTTCGAAATCCTTAAGGATAGTCTCCACCGAGTGTATCCACGATATGTATTGAGTTGAATTACCATCGAAAGATCGTAATTCTTTCACGCTGTCAGGGAGTCGGCTTATATCCTTCAAATCGTCCTCAGTTCGTGGTCGTTGAAGGGGTCCTTCCCCTGAAACCACAGCACATACGGCAGCAGCCTGACTATTTTCAAGAAATTCTAATCTACTAATCACCTGGCCTAAGGCGTTGTTACTTAAACTCGCCTCAATATTTCTTATTCTAGTTTCCACTCCCTTAACCTGCTCCATGAAACGGTTCATGGCACCAGTCAAGGTGGTTACAGTTGATCTAAGCTCCTCCATATTATTATTAGCAAGTACCGACAAGGATGAAAAAATAATGAAAAAAATTCACTTACCTTCAAATCGTTTTTTGTGTTGTTTTTTTATTTTTAGGGGATGTCCACTATAGCACTCACTTCACCGTAAATAATTCTTATTTTCTTTTTAAATTTTATAATTTTTTTATTTTTTTTATTTTCTTATTTCTCTAAATTTCTTCTTTTCTTTTTTAATGCTCTTATATTTTCCAATTATATATTTCTTGTAATTAGTAAATTTCAATTTTTTCTTTCACACACACATATATTTCATTTAATAATTTATTTTTTTTCAATTTCTTTTTAATTTTAAAACTTTCTATTTATATTTTCCTTTTTTTTATTTTAATAATTTCCTTTTTAATCAATTATAATTTTTTACTTTTATTCAATTTAATTTTAGAACTTTTTATTACCTTCTTTTTTTACTTTGACAAATTTCTTCAATTTTAATAAACTTCAATTTTTTCTTCCTGCTTTGTTATTACTTTTATTTTGTTCTCTTTTTTTTTTCTTTCGAAAAAAAGTTTCACTTTTTCTTGTTCACTTAAACACCTTTCTATTTATATTTTTATAACTTTAATCATATTTTCTAAAAAAAAAAAAAATTGCTGAGTCTTGGCTATATGTATCGCGACACGACGCGCTCCACGTAAACTCCTTTTTCCCTCTCCGTAAGCTCCGTGTGTTTCCCTTTTGGAAGTCAACTTTTATAATCGTGGATACCTACTTGGGCACGGTTTACTTAGCTTTCGCTCGAATAACCTTCTGAGGCTAATTGATTTAGGAGCCACCAGGAATATTCGGTTAGCGAAGGAGAGGTTTCCCTTGTGGTTATTATATTTTTTTATAGAGTTATTGGTTCTGGAGTGCTCCTTAGAGATCGCAGAACTTTTTATTTATTTATATATTTTTTTCCTTTATTATTTTTGTCAAGTTATCCGTTCTGGAGTGCTCCTTAGAGATCGCAGAACTTTTTTTATTTTTTGATAATCAAGGACTTCCGCAATTATGAGCGGGTCCCTGCTCGGGCGCCAGTTAAAGGAGACTTACGTGGATTCGTTAAAAAATTTAATTCAGAGGCGCGACCAACAGCGCCGAAATAAAACGGATTATAATTTTTATATTTTAACGCCAATTAATTTATTATTATTAACAATTATGAATTTTATATTTTAAGTCAATTAAACAATTACTAATTAATTATTAATTTTAATTCACTGCAATATTAATTAATTATTAATTTTAAATCACTACAATATTCATTAATTATTAACTTTAATTCACCACAAAATTATTTAATTATTAATTTTAAATCCCTACAATATTACTTTAACGATTAATTTAAAATCAACCTTAACGAGCGGACACGCAGACAAGACTGCCCGTTCTTTCATCAACCCCATTCGCTCGTTGGTTGGTAGGTCACGTTGCACCAACATGTACAAGAATGCAGACGCTGATTAAGCAATAATTATTTTCCCACAAAACTATTGTATTTAGATCGGATGCGCGTGTTGGTAAAAAGAGCTTATGCTGCAAATTTTGGTTGGTTGGCAGAGCCGCCACTGTTAGTAAGTGATATACACATACTATAAGGTTTGTACATTATACATCCTACCCTCTCTTACCCTTAAACTAACCCTAACCCTATAACCCGTTTGTTCATGGTCCTTCGAGCCGGACGGAGTTTCATGACTTTTCAGATGCTTCTGAAAAGGCATACTCTGTTATAATATACGTACGAGTTATACCCGTAAGTGGCCCTATGTCCGTAACCTACTCTTCGTTAAGACGAGAGTTGCATCTATCGAAGTCATTTCGCTACCGAAATTAGAACTTTGTGGTGCAGTGTTGTTGGCAAAAATGGCACAGAACATAATTACCCAGCTGCAGCTAACCCAACACCCAATGAATTTTTGGGCGGACTCCTCGATAGTTTTGACATGGCTCAACAAAACCCCAACTACTTCAAACAACTGTCTGACGGACCGTGTGTATCCAATTTCCGATGAGGGAGAAGCCAGGAACTGGAGAAATGCGGACTCTTATAACAACCCAGCCGATGTTGTCAGTCATGGTTGCAATGCAGACGGACTGAAGGATGACAAGTTCTGGAATGAACCAACCTCGTTGAAGGAATATCCGACAAAGTGGCCAACAACACATCTACCCTCCGAAACTCAAGCTGAAGTTGAAACTGTAGACCCAAAACCATCTATGAACTTCACTCACCCTACCCAGGACATTTTGGAAAGATTTTCTGAATGGTCCAAAGCTTTTAGAATATTGTCTTATGTCTATCGATTTTGTGACTGCGTATCATTTACTCGAAGAAATAAATTTCGACATGACAGCATATTTCTGGATCGAAAAAACCCACAATCTATTGACGAAAGACTCAATAGATTATTAACCCACCCGAGTTTTAAATTTAATGCGCATGAGATCAAAACTACCCGTGATAGACTAATAAATCTTTGTCAGGCACAGTATTTCAATGGGGAGTATGATGGTCTGAAAAGAGCAAATTTACTCACCCATACACCCTTAATAATCACCCACTACTCACCCAAACACTCCTTTTTAAACCCAAATTTTTACCCAATATCCACAACTATTAATATTCACCCAAAGAATCATTTCAGTTTCCACCTGTAGCATGATTTTACAGTTGTCAATACCAACACAACATTTCATGTGCATAAACAAAAGAATATCTAATTGCATATGAGCAGCGACCACTTGACTCAATGTTGCTGACCGTCGCTGCTGCGTATAACACCACAATAGTAATGCGCACGCGCGACGATTATTTGACACTTTGTTGTGAGGCCGCCGGCTGTATTGGTATGCATATAATATGCACAATGTATGTCGTTGTTGCATTGCATTGCTAGTGATAGTGTGTGGCTCTCTTCACAATTTACCGTGGGAATTATTATGGACAGCGGGCGCGTGTCATATGACATCCACTTGTCCCACGATTAACACACACACAAACCCTTTAAATATAGTTAAGTATTTAATGTACACACAAACATTTGTTATAGTATTAAGTTGATTTAAAAATTGTATTAGAAGTAAGGGGTTGATTTGGAATTGTCAAATCAGCCAAAATTTTAGTATAAAAGAAGGGACATTTTCCCTCAAGAATTAATTAATAAAATCTTGCCAAACTGTGCGCTTCAGAGTGCACTTGGTAAAAATAAAACAAAAGAATTTTGTTCTATTCCTTTTTACATGGCGATCCTGCCATTATTCTGGAAGTGCTGAAATCATTAAGCACCCAGAATACAGCAGTAGTCCTGCAAGTCAAGGAAGTGCTAAATTATAATCAAGCACTCCAAGAGGAATACAAAAGGAGTGCTCAAAATTAAGGAGCACCCTCATCGTGGACGACCGCCTGGCCAAGAGGCAGGATACAAAGCAAGAAGCCCAACCAAACTACAGATGAAAGAAGGACCGAAACCTCTAACCATAGAGGAATACAAGAAGAGGCAGAGGAAGCCATCACCACCCGTCAAAGAAGCCCCAACGGCGAGGTGGCATGGTTCAAAAACTTAAGAGAGAGAAGGCAATTCTCTTAAGGCTTCTAAAAGCGGATCCACCTCCACCATGTGCAGAGGCCTCCAGGATGTGGATAAAGATCGACGAGATCCAATTATTAATCAGCCAAGAAATCCAGAGAAGACACAATAATAAAAAATAAAAATAAAATAATAAAAATATTTAACGAAGTGCACCTAATACGCACTCGCAGGCCTGTAAGCGAGATTCGCTCGAGGCACAAATTTTTTTGAAACATTGATATAGAATTTATTTATACTTCGTAATGATTATAATTATATTTCCAAGTGAACAATTCAAATCATATACTTGGAGTTTGAATATAAAATTTGTCAAAAGTACTTAAATAAATATATATTTAAATTTTTTTATCCATAAAATTACTTTACATTAAATTATTGATACAGAGAATATAATGTGTAAATCAGCCACAAAGTTAGAACATCCCAAAGCCAACGTCATAAATGACAGAGATAGTCGAAGGAAAAACCAGTGGCTCAACAATAGAAATGTATTTATTGATAATTACTGTAATTATAATAATTAACTTTTTGCTTCGCATTTGTCGAATGTACAATAGAAGAATAAAGAAAAAATACGCAAGTAGAGCTAATGAATTAGATAAGATTTAAAAAAAAATATATAAAAAAAAAATTTTAAATATAAATTTGAATTGTAAGATTCCTCTAGAAATGAATAGGGCAAAACTAGGCTCAAGAATTAAGGACATTTCAGAGAAAAAACCAAAAATTTCAGATGAAAAATATTTGGTATGGTTGACCAAACAGTGGAAGTTAATAGAAATGAGTAGGACCCCAACTACGGAAGAAGTTACTACACGTAGTTCAATAGAAGAAGAAACAATCAGGATGTTAAGACATTTTAAAGTCTAATAATTTTTTTTTTTTGAGATGGAATGGCAGGATATTTTGAATAAGGCAAGACTTATAAAAGAGAATTCCGACCGAACATACAAATGTTTAAATATTGACAGACCAATAAAGGAGGAAATTATTAACCAACATTTTCAGAATCTTTTCGTATATTTGGAAAAAATAAGAGTTTTGTTTAACGTACACTATAATAGATTAACCCCAGGTTGCAGCTGATGCATTTTTTCAGGATTTGAAAAATAGAATTTTTAGAATATCACTAAAGAAAGGCATACGTATTGAGTTACGAAGTTCACTACACGAGAGTGAACCCTATAGTATAACAGAACCTACCGAAATGACCCAAACTATTGTGGAATTCCTTAATACAGCCTCGAAGCTAATAACAGACTTCGACGGCAAATCGGAAAATTTACAGTCATTTATTGACTCATTATATTTGGTGGAAACTATAAAAGGTGGCCATGAAAGCGTCGCCGTATCCTTGATAAAGCCAAAATTGAAAGGCACTTGATAAGCAATGAAAACACAATTCTGGAGATTATAAACAAACTAAAGCATACCGTTAAGGGTGAGTCAGTCGAAGTATTGACTGCAAGGATTATGAATATAAAGCAGGGTGGTAAAACTGCAAACGCTTACAGCAGCGAGATACAGGCAAAGTCTTTGGAAAATGCTTACATATCGGATGGTCTATCATCCGAAATAGCAGGCAGATATTCCCTACAGGTTGCTGTAATGGCCTTGACCAAGAACTGTTCGATTGATAAGCTAAAACTTATCATGGAAGCAGGACAGTTTAATAGCATGAACGAGGCAATTAGTAAATTCGTTAATGGTTGCACAGAAGCAACTGGGCAGCAAAATGCATTACTATATTTGGGTAGAAAACATAATCGAGGTGGTTACAGAGGAAATAACAATCAATATCGAAGAAAAAGTAATTTTCCCAATCAAAACTTGAATAATAACTTCAGAAACCCACAAAGACAAGGAAATAACAGAAATAGACAAGGTTTCAACAGAGGACGTAGAAATGGAAACTACGTAAGAGCCACTGACTCATACGAAAATGGTTCGGAAAACTCCGACACCCCCCTAAGATAAGCTCAACACATGATAAAATATACAACCTTAATCTCAACTTAAGCTTTTTTGTACATATAGAAATTAATAATACTAACCACATAGTAAAGTTGTTGGTGGACACAGGAGCAGATATTTCAGTTGTAAAAAATAAATTTTTCAAACCCCAACAAATAAATAAAAACATTACTACAACAATAGCTGGAATAGGACAAGGATACTTGAAATCCATAGGAAAGATATTCTTGGAAATGAAATTTGAAAACTCTTTAATACCACATTATTTTCAGGTGGTTCAGAACAATTTTCCCTTACCTTGTGATGGAATTATTGGTTTGGACTTCTTGAAGAGATATAATTGTGTGTTGGATTTCAATGAAGAGCATGACTATCTTGTTCTAAGACCCTCTAATCTGCAACATACAATAGAGATACCAATAACAAACAATTAAAATGAGATAACACTACCACCAAGGTCATAAGTAATTCGACAAATTAAATTTGAGAATCTTAAAAAAGAAATATTGATACCAAATCAGGAAGGCGTTTTTATACCAAATATTTTAGTTAAATCCAACAAAGCTTTTATTCGTTTTTTAAATACTAATGATAGTATAATATCAATCAAACAAAATAGGATTAAAACCGAAAACATCTCTGACTATAATCAAAGGTTGAACAAAATTGAAAATAGACAATCAAAAGTTATGGATATTTTAAAGAAAAACTTCCCAGAACAATTTACCTACACTAACAAAAATTTGCAAAGAATATAGTGACATTTTTGGTTTGGAAACAGAAACAATATCTACTAACAATTTCTATGAGCAAAAGTTGAGATTGAATGACAAACAGCCGGTATACATCAAAAATTATCGTATACCACATTCGCATAAGGATGAAATTAACAAACAGGTTGGAAAACTAATAGATGATAAAATAGTTGAACCATCATTTTCGGAATACAATAGTCCAATTTTGGTGGTTCCAAAGAAATCACTTCCAGGATCGGATAAAAAAAGATGGCGACTAGTGATAGACTACAGACAAATAAATAAAAAATTGTTATCGGATAAATTCCCATTACCCAGAATTGATGATATTTTGGACCAACTTGGCAGAGCAAAGTATTTTTATTGTTTAGATTTGATGTCGGGATTTCACCAGATAGGATTGTAGAAAAACTCCAGAGATTTGACATCATTCTCTACGAGCAATGGTTCCTACAGATATACTAGACTACCCTACGGCTTAAAGATGGCACCAAATTCCTTCCAAAGAATGATGACAATGGCTTTCAGTGGTCTGAAGCCAGATCAGGCATTTTTATATATGAATGAATTGGTCGTATTGGGATGCTCCGAAAAACATATGCTTTCAAATTTGAAGGATGTTTTTGATCTCTGTCGTAAATACAACCTTAAGCTAAAGCCTGAAAAGTGTTCATTCTTTATGAGAGAGGTAACCTACCTTGGACATAAATGTACTGATAAGGGAATACTACCGGATGATAGCAAATACTCGGTAATCGAAAACTATCCGACGCCCAAGGACGCGGATAGCGCAAAAAGGTTTGTCGCCTTTTGTAATTATTACCGGAGGTTTATCAAAAATGTTTCTGAATATTCTAGACATCTTACACGATTGCAAGAAAGGGTGTGCCATTTGAATGGACAGAAGATTGTGAATTTGCATTCATATACCTAAAAAAGGCATTAATGAGTCCAACGTTGTTACAGTACCCAGATTTTACAAAAGAATTTTGTATAACGACTGATGCAAGTAAACATGCATGCGGTGCTGTTTTGACTCAAGAACATCAGGGTAAACAACTTCCCATAGCTTACGCTTCCAAGACATTTACAAAGGGTGAAAGTAACAAATCAACCATTGAACAAGAATTAACTGCCATACACTGAGCTATCACACATTTCAAGCCATATATCTATGGAAAACACTTTTTAGTTCGTACTGACCATAGACCTCTTTCTTATCTTTTCTCAATGAAAAACCCAAGTTCCAGATTAAAGAGAATGAGCTAAATCTGGAAGAATATGATTTTACAGTTGAATACCTTAGGGGGAAGGACAATTATATCGCGGACGCATTATCGCGAATTACTATAGATGATTTTAAGGAAATGAATAGAGAGGTATCGTGCATGTTAAGAGTTACGACAAGGTCAGTGGCTACGCAAAAAGATAGTAGTAGGATAAATAATCAGCATAGAACAAATAAAACAGATGTATTAAATGAGCCCAAAATATATGTACCAATTAAGAATAGTGACGTGAGAAAATATTATGAATTAAAGATTTATCCCCAAAAATGCTACATAAAGAAGGGAAAATCCATATTATCTAGCATATATATAAATGATATATTTAATTAAAAATTAAACTTGACTTAGGACATTTTTCTCTAGGCTCGAGAAAGCGGCCAGTAAATTAAATATCAATAAACTACAAGTAGCACCTAGTGAGAAAATTTTCGAATTTATCACAAAGTTTGAATTTAAAAATATGGGCAATAAGGTACTAAATAGAATTCAAATAGCGCTTTTAAATGAAATAAAGATACTTGATATAAGGAATTCTAAGGAAATTCTAGAAATCATGCTGAAATATCATGATGACCCTATCGAAGGAGGACATTGCGGCATATATAGAACTGCAGAGAAAATAAAAAGATACTACTACTGGAAAAATATGACAAAGGACATAGCTAAATATGTAAAAGCATGTCACAAATGTCAAATAGCGAAAACTACAAAACACGTTAAAGGCCCGATGATAATAACAGAAACACCTAACAAGCCTTTTGATCTTTTCCAAGATCAATACATGGAAATGAGTACGCAGTCACATTAATATGTGACTTAACTAAATACTTGGTAACAATACCAATACCAAATAAAACGGCTAAGACTATCGCAAAAGCGATATTTGATAATTTTGTACTTACCTATGGCCCAATGAAGACGTTCATTTCGGACATGGGTACAGAATATAAAAATTCTATACTAAACGAATTGTGTACTCTGTTGAAAATCGAGAAACTAACGTCAACAGCACATCATCACCAGACCTTAGGTACAATAGAAAGAAGTCACAGAACTTTTAATGAATACGTACGTTCTTACATATCTGTAGAAAAAGATGACTGGAATGAATGGCTTAGGTATTTTACATATTGTTTTAATACAACACCATCAACTGTACATAATTATTGTCCTTTTGAATTGGTTTTTAGCAAAGTGCCAAATAGTTTTAGAGATTTCAATGAGGTAGACACAATTACTCCATTATACAATGTAGACGATTATGCCAAAGAGGCAAAATTTAGATTAGAAGTTGCACTTAAGAGAGCAAAACATTTATTAGAAATAAATAAAATCAAGCAGAAGAATAACTATGATAAGGAAATATTAGATTATAATTTTAAAATAGGAGATTTAGTTTTACTTAGGAATAACACAGGACATAAACTAGAGGAATCATATAAAGGTCCATACAAAATTAAAAATATAGATTTAAGAAATAATGTAACTATAGTTGATAAGAAAAATAATAAAGAACAATTAGTTCATAAAAATAGACTTAAGCTATACAACAAATAGTTTTAATTATAACACTAAACTGGCCAGAAAAGTGAAATAATAATATTTAAAATATTTTTTTTTAAAATTTAATAAAAACAAAATAATAAATAATATTAAGATTGCATTACGTTAAAATAAGATTAATATTCTTAATCATACTATTTAAGTTTACTAATAAAATATAAATTAAAATAGACATAAAATCATTGTACTGTGTTGTGTAAAAGAATGTCCATAGAACAAAAGTTATATGAACATTCTTGTAAAGGGTGAAGGTGTAGCATGATTTTACAGTTATCAATACCAACACAACATTTCATGTGCATAAACAAAAGAATATCTAATTGCATATGAGCAGCGACCACTTGACTCAATGTTGCTGACCGTCGCTGCTGCGTATAACGCCACAATAGTAATGCGTACACGCGACGATTATTTGACACTTTGTTGTCAGGCCGCCGGCTGTATTGGTATGCATATAATATACACAATGTATGTTGTTGTTGTATTGCATTGCTAGTGATCGTGTGTGGCTCTCTTCACACCCTGTCGTGCACTCAGTTGACTTTAAATTAACTTAAAACCAACTATTTCTCAAGCAGTGGTGGTTGACACTTGGATTACTTTTATATGGAAATGACTAACTATTTTAACATTGCGATGTCCTAGGAAGTAGTCAATTGTCCGACTCTGCATTACTTTTAAATTAATTTAAAGTTAGTTACTTAGCAGTTAACTTAAAGTAAACCTATTTGTAGCTAGCTATAAACTTACTACATTTAATTAGCTTTAAGCTAGTTTTTTTTAAACTGACTATAAGTTAGCTAAATTTCAGTGAATGAAAAGTCAGTTCTTTACACGTTGGCTTTAAACTCACAACAATAAGCTATCATATTAATTATTCGAAATGAAATAGTTTTTTAAAATTTATATTTTAATAGAAAACAAAAGTTTATTCATGTAAAAAGAAAATAAATAAATTAATAAAATAAATAAATAAAAAAAAAAAAATAAATTAATAAATAAAATAAATTCATTTCAATACATCACAAGTAATATTTTGCACATTTGTTGGTAAAAAAGATAAAAAGAGTTTCTAAATATAACATTTTCAAATATTTTAATTTTTTTGATTTGCGTTCTTATTTTTAATGCACTTAGCATGAATACTTTTTTTTTTATTATTTTTAAGGCGTTACGCAACTCAGTTTCCACATCCTGATAGCCGAGTGCTCGACAGGCATCTGTTTAAAAAATATGTATATAAATTTTTACATGTTTTAAGACTTGGTTAAAACTTATATTTTCAAATTAGCACTTACCTGTTAAGGCGTCATAAAAAGCAGCAGTCTTTTAAACGCTTCTTGCCATGAACACCATCCAAGTTTATGTCCATTCACAAATTTGGTGACATAATTTCCGTAAGCTTTTTTGGCAAGCGCCCCTTTAATATTGTTTCACTTCACTTCAAATAAAAACACTTCTAACCTTTCGAATTTATGTATTTTTTAATTTAGTGTATTTTTTTAATTATTTTACGCAAACAATAAATTTTTAACTAAAAATATAAAGCGAAAAGATGACACGCGGTTTTGTTTACTAATCAAATGTCTAAGACGTTAGTTATCTATATCCAACGACGTTAAGAATTGGAATGTTTGTATACACTTTGGTTAATGTAAATTTTGCATTGCGTAGTAGTTAGCTTTAAGTTAGTCTATACAAGCAAACTTAAAGTTAGTTTTTTTTTGTAGTTAGCTACTCATTTGACGGCAGGGCAATTTACCGTGGGAATTATTATGGACAGAGGGCGCGTGTCATATGACATCCACTTGTCCCACGATTAACACACACACAAACCCTTTAAATATAGTTAAGTATTTAATGTACACACAAACATGTGTTATAGTATTAAGTTGATTTAAAAATTGTATTAGAAGTAAGGGGTTGATTTGGAATTGTCAAATCAGCAAAAATTTTAGTATATAAGATGGGACATTTTCCCTCAAGAATTAATTAATAAAATCTAGACAAATTGTGCGCTTCAGTGTGCACTTGGTAAAAATAAAACAAAAGAATTTTGTTCTATTCCTTTTTACACACCCCACAAGAAGTTATGGTTGATCTTCAGGTCGGAATTGAAATTGAAAAAATCCAGCCACCAAGGAGAATTTTTTCAGAATATCTCTGGCTGACCCTAAATTTTATAATTTGAGATTGGCGGTGATTTATATACCACCATATTGCAAACAAATGTAATCCACATTGGAAAAGTTTCCCTTATAGTACAAGACTCGACGTTTGATTGGTTGGTCATGGGATCCATTTAGTCTTAAGTTTTTCCAAAGTATTTAAATACCTTCCTTTTACCCAACACTAACCTTACCCTCAAACGAACACAGACTAATAATTGTCTTTTATTCACAGGTTGCCAGGCCCGGTAGGATGTTCATTTCAATGAACAAACCAATTACCCATCACTGATATCAAACACCCACCTATTAACTGCAGCCAACTTCAGCTGAAAAACACCAAAGTTAGCTGCAGCTTTATTAATTTCACTTCAATTATATCTTTGTCAAGCAGAACAAGAACAATATAAACAGTAACGAAACGCGATTTGACAGCGTATAGGCCAAACGTGAAAGGGACAGCAAATATTACCAAAAAGTATTTCTGTCCTTCTCTGATTGTAACTCTGTTTTGTTTTTTTATGTTTTTTTAGTTATCGGGGTGGGTTTTTTATATTGGCGAGAGCATGGCATATTTATAAGAGGTAAGAGCAATTCAACACCTGACGAGTTTTTGAATGTCAAAAAAATGTTTGTTTTTTGTGTATTTTGTTTCGATATTCAATTTCGTACTTATATTAGTCATAAACCCTCATATGTACCGCATGTATCCTTAACGATACGCACTCTAGAAATTCTTTAGGATTACTATTTTAAAGCCAATTATATTAAAATTTTTGCAAGATGATTAACAATATTTAAGCCTTTAACACTAAATACATATATCTTTATAACTACAACCTAGATTTACTATATTTATAGATATTTAGATGAAAGTGATGAATTACCAGAAGAAAAGAAAAATTCCATGTCTCCAACTAGGTGCCTAAACTATGACTGAAATAACTTGTGTGATATTTTTAAAACAAAATCTCTTTCAGACGATTGGGATATAGGGATTAAAACAGATTGGGCCAATCTTCTGTTGAAAATATGTTTTTATATAATTCAAGAGAAAATAGTTTAAATAAGTATTCAATTTCAAAATTCAGTCATAAAATACATATAAATTAGGTACAAATTTTAATTGGTACAATAATAAATAAGAAATAGCGTTTGCAGCTGATATTTTTTTAATTTACAGGTGCTGCTCTATTGTGTAATTTAGCTTAACATAAAAATCATAAGAATTTTCAATGTATAAAATTTATTTAGTTTTTTTTTTAATTGCTTTAACTAATTTCCTATGGAGGTTTGAGAGTTAATTTTTTTGACATACTGAATGCTCTTTAACAAAAATAAAATGCCTGTTGTTTTTGCATTGTTGTACTTGTTGTAATGTTGCGGCTACCTCTTATGAATATGCCTTGGGCGAGAGTTAATAAAAAAATGTAATTTTTGTGTAAAACAGAGCCAGGCAACACTTGCTATTGGTCAGTTGTTGCGAGAGCGAAAAATAAGAAAAGAGAAAAATTTATACTCTCACATTCACTACAATACAGGCATGGAAAATGTAAATTTTTAAATTTGTAAAATTCGTTTAGACTTCTTTGATTATATCTATTTCAGAAAGCATTTTAGATTAAAATTTGTTTTTATTTTTAGAAATATACATATTTAATAGAAACCTTTCTGGGATTTTTATACTGTACTCACAAAATGAATGAAAACAAACAAAATCGATCAGTCTCGGTCGAGCTTTCATGCAGTGAGGTTTGCTTTACACTTGATGCTAGAGACACACATAAAAAATGTTTAATGTAGAATGGGAAAACAATTTCTTGTTTGCCGAAATTTTTTTTGGTAAACCCGAGTAAACGGACGATGGCACGAATTAACAAATTTTATGTAGAAAGACATTATCTTACATGTTTTTTATTAGATTTAAAAAAAATTCTTTGAAAAATTTGTTTTAGATTACGAATCTCAAGATAAAGATGATCTTTCGTTAAAAAGGAAAGCTTCAGACGTCGTTGCTGCAGCGCTTGCTAAACGATGCCGTCCGTTCGAGGACGGAGAGTTTTTCAAGGAGCTGAGCAATGACGTTTTAGAATGTTTTGGAGCAAAAGCTGATGAAATTCGTAAAATAATAACAGATATTCCGTTATCCTCACGTACTGTGGCTAGAAGAACACAAGATATCAGCTCATTTATATATTCCAATATTAAAAATAAAATATTGAATTGCAAATATTTTTCTGTTTGCTTGGATGAATGCACGGACATAAGTGATACAGCCCAGTTAATAATATGCGTAAGAACAGTAGATGAAAATCTTGAAATCCATGAAGAAATGTTGTCATTGGTTGCCATTCATGGAAATGTTAAGGGAAAAACTATTTTTGATATAATCCAAGAAACAATTTTTTCATTTGCTGATAGGGAAAAATTGTATACTGTATGCACGGTGCTAAGGTGATGATATGAAAAAATACGGTTTTATTGGACATTTACTGAAACATAATTTTAATATATACGCATTTCCCTGTATAATTCAACAGCAGGCATTATTTGCAAACAATTTAAATTTAATGAATACCATGAAAACGGCAACAAAAATTTTAAACAAAATACGTGGCGGGCATAACGCCCTAAACCATCGAAAGTTTAAAGCCTTTCTCGATGAAATTAATGCTGAATATGGTGATTTATTGTTGTATACCGAGATTAGATGGTTAAGCAAAGGGCGTTGCCTTCAGAGACTCTTCAGTCTTCGCGAAGAGGTCATTCTTAATTTTGAAAATAATTCTGTAATGGAAATTAACGACTTACTGACGTCTTTAAAAGACCCTAATTTTTTTAGATTTAGGATTTCTAACTGATATTACAGAATTTGTGAATCACTTAAATCTTCAGTTACAAGGCAAAAATAAAAACATTTTTGAACTTGTTTGCGCAGTTAAACTATTTACAAATAAACTGGAAATGTTAATAACTAATTTAAAAAACAAAAATTTAAATACTTTTAAAAGAACTGCAGAAGTTTTCAATGAAAATTTAAACTTTAAATTAGATGAATATGTAGAAGTACTTGAAAATTTATTAACAAATTGCAAAAAGCGTTTTAGCAATTTTTCAAAAATAGAACACATAATAATCCATTGTTATGTAATATAAACAATCAATCAAATTAAATTAAAGTTGAACTTGATCAAATGATAAACGATATATCATAACCATTAGCAAATGGCATCGAATTTTGGAAAAAAGTTAATGAAAAAATTTACCCAAAAACAAAAAATGAAATTTTGAAATTATATTCAACTTATATTTGCGAATCCTCATTTTTTTTTAAATTAATAAAAAACAAAACTAGAAACAGTTTATCTGAAAATAATATTGAAAATCTACTTAGGATAAAATGTTGTCCATATTCTATTAATATTGATGAAGTTACAAACAATACAGTATGAATGTGTTACATAACTTTATATATTTTTATATAATTTTTTAAATAATTCCTTTTTATAATCAAAATTTTAGCAATTTTTCCTTTTGTATATGTAAATAGTTTTTATGAATAGTGAAATGTAAGTTATTTTTGTTTTACTAAATTTGTTTTTTGTTTTAATAAATTTCGAAATTTTTTCTTTTCTATAGAATGTTTTTGAAAAATACTTCTTTTTTATATGTACATAGTTTTTATGAATAGTGAAATATAAGTTGTTTTAATAAATTAGAATAATTTATTTTGAAAAAGATTATAATTCTAAAAACGTACACCATACGCTGATGTTAAAGACATTAAGTTTTCCATCCCTGCATTAGCAGGTCTTCGTGTACAAAAGCAAGAAACATGCGACAACACAACCTCTTTCAATGAATGCTGAAACGAGACTGAGAGTGTTTTTAATACGTGTGAGTACGTTGTTGTAAATTTAGTAATGGCTGAAAAGCACGCGTGCATAGGAAATGCCGAGCTCTGACATAAACAGAACATAAAGTAACGAAAAAGCGTAAATTAACAAAAACAAAAATAATTCATCTCTGTCTACATACCATGCATAAACACATTAGTGAAGAAACAAATATATGTATATATACATATATTACTTATACTTATTGTTTCAAGTCATTTTTTAAAAAGATCAAAACCTCTAATATTTCATCTTATAGGAAACGCTGCCGCTGTAAAACATCTTTCGCAATCTACCCTTGTGGGCGAATGGTTTCAAGATAGCTATGTGCACTATAATAATATTCACCTCTATCATTTATATGGTGTGAGAAACTAGGTCGTAATCCTGACTGAAGGGTTGTAATGACCAATTATGTTATGTATGTATGTCGTATATATTTTGTAGGGCTCTTGGACGAGCACTTTTACCAATAACTAAAGCTTCGCGCTTGTGTGTACCAGCAGCATTAGCACAAACTAAAGTTAGTTAGTTGGTTAGTCTTTCCTTTGACACCCTACGAATCTCACCCTCAGGCAAACACTTCCAAAAAAGGCCTGTTTTGTCCCCATTATAAATTTGCTCACTGGTTAGATTTTCCGTTGATATCAATTCATTTAATTGTTCTACAAACATTGTGGGACTTAAGCCTTTTTATTCCATGTCTATTCTTAAAATTTTGCAACCACCCGTTGGAGTATTCATGGTATATTTTAGTCTTTTTCCGTATCGTCAGTACTGTAATTGGAGTGCCTTTAAAACGCTCTTGTCTGAACCATTCGTAAAGTGCCAAATCTAATTTTGGCTCTTCAGCTGTCTTTAAAGTTTTTCGTTTTCATCGTATGCAAACAAGGGAATTCCCCGTTTTCATGTTTATTATATTGTATATATGAATTTGAAGTTAATAAAAAAATTCTGCCATAACGGATAATAGATATTTGATATCTTTATCAAATATTCCTTATAATATTTGAATTAAAATACTTTTTGGATACAGTTTTGAAAATTCAAACTTGAAATAAAAATTATTTTAAAAAAATTTATTACCAATGAAATGATTAAATTCATGATGTAATAACAAATCTCACGAACCATTTGAATGTTTTACATTTTCAACATACTTTACCGTATCTCTTAATCTAAAAAGGTTTAAAAATAGTAATCTTAAAAATTAAGAAAATAAACAAAGAAACAGATAGTTGGTGCCACCTGGTGGTATCTCCGATCAGGAAAGTAAATAAATGTGTAGGTATAATGGTTTATTCAAAACGTGACAACGTTTCTTATTGGTCAGTCAGCTAATGGGTTTCATTTATGATTAAGATAGTATGGCAGTTAAAAATGGTTGAATTTTACCAGTGTTATCATGTTTTCAATTTTACAATGGCCTTAAATATTTATTTCAAAGCAGAACAACAGGTTTTTTATGTAAGATTTTTAGATATTGTTTCTTATATTATTAGAATATATTTTGAATTTAAAAGCAAATATAGTTAGAATACACATTATAGAGAGATTGAAGAAAAACAAAGTTAAAATTGTAATGAATAACGTAAATGGAACAAAATCAACATGTTAATGTTATAAACACAATTGACGCAACACACCAATCACAATAAATTTTCAGTTGGTAAGCAGCATGCGCACTAATTATAATAAAGGCATCTGGGGCAATGGTGTCACTAAATCAGGGTTCGTCAAAAAATTTTTGGTTATGGGTTAGTGAGTAAGAGAGAGAAAATAAGTTGAGAGAATTTATTTATTTACAGCCATAGGAAAGTGTTAGTAATATATGTTCAACGTTTAACATTATATGAGAGAACACCCTGTCGAATATTAGGTAGCGGTTCTTTTTTATGCTTTGTTGTCTCTTGTATTCTTTTCAACATTCTTTTCATTACTACTTAACATTAAAGTATTTTTTGCATAGACTCACTCTAGTTTCGACAATTAAACAGTGAACATTAAACAGTGTGAACAAAGACAAAAGAAAAAGACAAACATAAATTGAAATTAAACATAATCAAATCAAAACAAAACAATTTTGTAAATAAAACAACATAAGAACTACACATTGAATGTAATAAATTAAACAAATTAAAATTACAAAAAAAAACAAAACCAAAAGCATTTTATTTAAAACAAAATTAAAAGAACAATTAAAAAATGAACCAGCACAACATTATTCATTAAACATTTTTTGGTCACTTCGAACCGTATGCAGTGTAATTTACAAGAACAAAAACTTGCTAAAAAATTTAAAAAATATTAAGACACAAAAAATAAGCAACGGTGAAAAAACAGTTAATTTTTTCGAGAAAAAATAGAATCCACAGGCAAAGTGGAAAAACAAAAAAGAACCAAAATTACAGCAAAAGACACAAGCAAGAAGAGACCCAAATTAGAGAGCAACAGCTTAAACAAAGACAGAACAACGATAAGTAAGTACTAAAAATAATAAAAATAAGACAATAAAGAGAAACACAAACTCTTTATTACAAGTATACGCTCTTATAAATTTTTGTCGCGGTTGAGTAAAAGAAGAAAGCGAAGTAGAAAAACGAAAAGGGTTACCACCCATACTTCTTTTAGTAATTTACTGGGGAAACAAAATACACCCAAATTAATAACCAATCGGGAAATTAATTATTATTTTTGATAATTCTTGCTGTGAAATCGCTAGCAGGGACTTTTTTGTTTAAATTTGACTCTTAATTTGATCGTTTTAAATTTTAATTCATCGGTAGACAATGGCACTCGATAAATTTGTAAATTGTACAAATGACCTTTTGGACTTTGAAACAGAGTACACACAAAGTGCGGCCAAAAACAACATTCACTCTCTTGAGGTACTTCAGGTCGAACTCGATTCTCTATGGACACAAGTCAAAAGGACATATGAAGAGTGTAGGGACACAAAAGAGGATTCAAAAGAAAAACCCATTGATAAAAATAAGCTTCGTGATCGTTATAAAAAAAGTTCTTTCTGCCTACAAAACGTGTTTAGGGTCAATTAATGCGGAAATTCAAGCCCTATCGAATCCAAAGAAGGAAGAACGGATTTCTGATGTTGAAAGTCAACCAAAGGAAAATCATGACATCTCATTTGTACGGTTACCACCTTGCGACACGGACACATTTTATGGAGATTTTGTGACATGGCCTACTTTCCGCGATCTTTTTACAGCATTATACATAAATAATTCTAGACTTAGTAAAATTGAGAAACTTTTTCATCTGATACAAAAGACTGGGGGAGATGCTAGGAAAATAGTTTCAAATGCCCCATTGACAAATCAAGGCTTCGACATAGCCTGGAAAAACCTTGTAGCCCAATACGAAAATAATCGGATCCAAGTAAATGAACAATTAAAAATTTTATTTGACCTTCCGAACGTAGCTGAAGACTCAGGCTCATCGATTCAAAAACTTCAGCGAACAGTTAATGGATGCATTCAGGCGTTAAATGCTTTAGGCATAGAAACCGCCACATGGGACCCATTCCTGGTATACATTTGCTCAACAAAGCCCCCTCGGACTCTTTTAAAGGAATTTGAAAATTCACTTAAGGAAATTACAAAAGTTCCGACTTGGGAAGAATTCAATACTTTCTTGACGCACAATTCTAAGACTCTAGAATCCATAGCGGCCATCACACAATCGAATTCAAAATTAGAACAATCGAGAAGAGATAATTTGAAATCTAGGCCAAAACGAGTTCACACTTTTCACATAAACACAACCCAAAATGAAACTGGGTCGAAAAATATAAAACCTTTAAACACAAATAGGGCACAAAAAAATGACTCAAATTACAAATGCCAACATTGTAAGGAGTCCCACCAATTGTGGTCTTGCCCCAAGTTCTTAGAGAAGAACGTTAACGACAGAATTCACATTGTAAAGGTCACAAATTCATGTTACAATTGCCTCTTTATTGAACACAGTGTTAAGGACTGTAAAAGTAAATTCAGTTGTAGATTATGTAGACAAAGACATAACACTTTGTTACATAAGGGATCAGAATCCTATACTTCAGTTCAGAATTGTGACGCGACCCAATCTAGCAGAAGCATCGCAGCACAAAACACCAATATACAGTCCACATCAGCATCAAACTTCTCCATACCAAATATCACTTCCTTGACACTGCAAGAGAGCAAACATCTCGATCAATCTCCCAATGAGAAAGAGACCTTGTTATTTACTGCAATTGTACTGATCGAAACTAGAGGCGAAAAGTACCAGGCAAGAGCAATCATCGACCCTGGCTCACAATCAACTTTTATGTCAGAAAAGTTGAAAAATCGACTAAATTTGTCCACCAAACGAAATTTAGTTCATGTTACAGGCTTGAGTCAAACAGTTTCAGAGACTTCAACTAAAGCATGTTTATTCAATCTTTGCTCCAAGGTGGATTCACAATTTAAATTAGAAGTCTGGGCACCAGTCCTGAAGACTCTTCCATCTAATTTACCACCACAAACTTTAGATTTGCAACATTTCAACGAGACTGCTAAATTAGAACTTGCAGATCCTCAATTCAATCAAAACAGACCCATCGACTTGCTTATAGGCCTAGACTTGGGCCACTCAATATATTGCATGGACACACCGATGCGGTCTATTGGATCCCTTTTGGCACAAAAAACAGTATTTGTCTGGATTGTGGGGGGACCAATTTCAACAACGACACAACCTAGAACAACAGTGTCATTACTCAACACTACGTCCCTTGACCGAATCCTCACACGCTTTTGGGAGGTGGAGGAAACCCCAAAACGGGTTTTGAGGTCAGATGAGGACACATTTTGCGAGAACAACTTCGACAACACGAAGAAACGACACAGGAAGGTATATCGTTACCCTACCCTTTAAAAATAGCGAAGAAATAGGAACTTCGAGGAACATAGCAATGGCACAGTTCTTGAGAATGGAACGCATACTTAGCCAGAAACCCGAACTCAAAAAACAATACGACCAAGTAATTGTTGAGTACCTCGAGTTAGGACATATGAGGAAAATGTCTCCCCTGGAAATCAACACAAACCCAAATTATTACCTGCCACATCATGCAGTAATAAAACCCGAAAGGCTAACAACGAAACTTAGAGTAGTTTTTAACGCTTCGAGCCCGTCTTCAAACAAGAAGAGTTTGAACGACATATTGTATCCAGGACCCATACTTCAACAGGACTTGGTGCTTCTGATATTGAAGTGGAGATTCTTCTGTTTTGTGTACAACGCAGATATCACAAAAATGTATCGACAGATACTCATTGATCCGAATCAATCCAAATATCAAAGGATATTATTTCGGCAATCAGAAAAGGACCCTATTGAGGATTACGAACTCCTGACAGTGACTTTTGGAGTCAATTGCGCCCCGTTTCTGGCCATTAGAACCCTTCTTCAACTAGCTGAAGATGTAAAATCAAATCACCCTCTCGCATCAAAAACTCTACAACAAAACATGTATGTGGATGATGTTTTAGCAGGTGGTCACACATTAACCGACGCCATCAAATCAAGAAAAGAACTTACAACAGTTCTAAAATCCGCTGGATTTGACCTGATGAAATGGACATCAAATGACCCACGAGTTATACAAAACTTACCAAATGAGACTCTACTACCTCTCGATTGGTTAAATCTGTCAGAAAGCACTGGAACAAAAACTCTTGGGATCAAATGAAACATTTCTTCAGACGCATTTACATTTACAGCACCAGATGTCACATTAAAAGAAAACTACTCGAAAAGAGAAGTTTTATCGACAATTGCCAAATTATTTGACCCTTGTGGATGGATAGCTCCAATAATAGTTGAAGCAGAACTAATTATGCAACAGATTTGGTTGGATAAAGTCGACTGGGATGACATATTAAAACCCTTGACTTGTCTACAGTGGCAAAAATTCATAAAAAACTGCCCGACAATAAACATATTGAAAATTCCCCGTTGGATCCAATTTAGCCCGAATTGTAATGTGGAAATTCACGGTTTCAGTTACGCTTCAGAAAAAGCCTATTCTGCGACTCTTTATGTTCGAATACAAGCAGAAAACTCAGTATTCACATTTCTTCTGGCTTCAAAGACCCGTGTAGCTCCCATTAAGCAAATATCGTTGCCCCGCTTAGAACTATGTGGATCCGTATTATTGGCAAATCTTGCATGTGGACTTATACCAAATCTTCAAATTCAAAATATCAAGGCATATTATTGGACCGACTCAACAATCGTGCTGTCCTGGTTAAAGAAGCCCCCTTGCTCATGGAACACTTTCGTTGGAAATCGTGTTTCTGAAATCCTGGATAAGGTTGGAAATCAAAATTGGCAACATATCGACTCAAAAGATAACCCAGCAGATGTAGCCAGCCGAGGATGTACTCCACAAGAACTGGAAAACCACAACTTATGGTGGTTTGGACCCTCCTGGTTAAAATTGCCTAAAAATCAATGGCCGATACCAACACAAACAGGTGACACAAATCTAGAAGCTAAAACTGTAAAAGCATTTACAACCACCACACGCGAAGACCCATTAAATCAATTTTCAGACCTATCACGAGCTTATCGAGTACTCGCTTATGTCATACGATTATGGAGAAATACTGGAAGCAACCGAACCCATCTTCGCGTATCTTCAGCAGAAATCACCCGAGAAGAAATAGATTTCGTCAAACATCGACTCATCATATGGACGCAACAAAATCATTTTCCAGATGAGCACAAACATTTAAAACTCAAGCAGAAAATATCCCCAACCAGCAGTCTTTTGACCTTAAATCCTTTCATGGATCACCATGGCATTATTAGAGCCAATGGGCGACTAGCGCAATCATCTGCATTAACGTACAATGAACGCTACCCAATATTGCTACCTCATAACTCGAAGCTATCACAGCTACTAGCGGAATTTACACATAAAATTACCCTTCATGGAGAAAACCAACTAATGGTTCGAGTCCTACGCACAGAATATTGGATATTCAGATTGAAACCCTTGGTCAAAAGCGTAATTTACAACTGTAAAACGTGTGTTTTGTACAAAAAACAGACGCAAAATCAAATCATGGCTTCATTACCACCAGAACGTACAACATTATCAAGACCCTTTGCTACAACTGGATTAGACTACGCAGGACCCTTTGACATCAAATTTTTACAGGCCGAGCTTGTCTTATTACAAAAGGGTATATTTGCATATTTGTATGCTTCGCCACAAAAGCTGTACATCTTGAAGCAGCAAGTGATTTATCGACCCAATCGTTCTTAGCAGCATTTTCGCGCTTCATAGGAAGACGTGGATATCCCGCACTCATTTACTCAGACAATGGAGGAAATTTAGTCGGAACAGCAGAACTACTAAGAAAAGACCGTCTAGAATTCATAAAAGCTCTTCAAAATCAAGTGACCCATCATTTTAGTCATCAAAATCTTAATTGGAGGTTTATTCCCCCAGGAGCCCCACACATGGGCGGCCTTTGGGAAGCCGGTGTAAAATCATTCAAAACACACCTCAAAAAGATGATACCGAACATGAAATTCACATTTGAAGAGCTATCTACAATTCTTGCTCGTATAGAAAAGTGCCTAAATTCTAGACCCTTAAGTCCTGCTAGCGATGACCCAAATGATCTTAATCCATTGACCCCTGGACACTTCCTTATTGGCAGTGCATTATTGACCCCAGCTGAACCAGATGTAAGCAACGAAAATCTAAATCTCATCAACCGCTGGAAACGCCTAAGGGTCATCTACCACTCATTTTGCAAAAGATGGAAGTCCGAGTACTTGATTGTACTTCAACGCAGATACAATTGGAAGATTCAGAGGGACAACTTCAAAGTCAACGATCTGGTAGTCATCAAAAACAACAACTTGCCACCCAATGAATGGCAAATGGGTCGAATCATCAAAACATATCTTGGACCTAACCAAAACTGTAGAGTTGTAGACATAAAAACAAAAAATGGAGTCATCACCAGACCAATTACAAAAATTGTGGTTTTGTTTACAAATCAATATAACCCCTAACCATTTACATACACTAATATTGTTCTAATTTTATACTTACAGGTATGGCATCCCAACAATCTCAACACCCCAAACATTGGCAATTTTCTTGCAGTATACGTTAACGTACATCATGATGCCATATCTGTCAACAACTTCATGAGGCTTTGCAACTTACCGACTCACAACCCACAAATAGGACCTGTTCAAAACCTGTGGTAAACTTCACCAAGTCATGGGGGCCGGAATGTTCAACGTTTAACATTATGTGAGAGAACACCCTGTCGAATATTAGGTAGCGTTTCTTTTTTATGCTTTGTTGTCTCTTGCATTCTTTTCAACATTCTTTTCATTACTACTTAACATTAAAATGTTTTTTGCATAAAATCACTCTAGTTTCGACAATTAAACAGTGGACATCCAAAAAATTTAAAACAAAAACAAATATTGTGCCCCTTTTTTTTTGCAAATAAATAGAACATTAAACAGTGTGAACAAAGACAAAAGAAAAAGACAAACATAAATTGAAATTAAACACAATCAAATTAAAACAAAACAATTTTGTAAATAAAACAACATAAGAACTACATTGAATTTAATAAATTAAACAAATTAAAATTAAAAAAAAAACAAAACCAAAAGCATTTTATTTAAAACAAAATTAAAAGAACAAAAAAAAACGAACCAGCAACACATCAAACATTAAACATGGTGTTCCACCAAAAAATACCCAATATGGCGATCTTCTACAAGTCTGTAAAAAAATTCGACAAATATTTTATTTTATTTTTACGGGGATGATCCGGCTCGATTGGGGGTGAGAGGGAAGCAAATAAAATAAAATATTTGGAAAAACGAGAACAAAAAAGCGAGTATCAATTTTTTATATATAAATATATTTTACGCTCAAAAAACGTACCTTTGATTTCGGGGGTGGATTTGATAATAATCTCTTTTCGTTTTTATAATTAATAATTAACAATTAAGATTCGTTTAGTACACACAGTTGTACATTACTTAAACAAAACATTACATTAGGGTGGCCATCGTGAACAAATGTCATTAAAAGTCAAATTATTGAATTTAAAAATCAGCAGTCGAATAACTTTTTGACTAATCTAGCCAAAGGTTTTTCAAAGTTTTGGAGAATATCTAAAGCTCTTAAGAAGAAAGTAAATAGTATACCTACACTTAAGCAAAATAATAGATTGTATGCAACTAGTAACCGAAAAGCCGAAATACTGGCTCAGAATTCCTTTTTGATTCACAATATTTCTTCAAATTTGGATACAGAAAGAGTAGTTAGATTGATAACAATCAAAACTTAAGTTATATGACGGTCAGAATCGATACTTTAAAGAATATTATTAAAAATTTAAGATACAAAAAAGCACCAGGAAATGATGGCATCTCAAATCTTTGTTTGAAGAAAGTTCCATCTAAAGGTTTAAAAGTTCTATGTCGTGCTTAAATTTTTGTTACTTCCCATTAATTTGGAAAGAATCTAAAACCATAAAAATACACAAACCTGGAAAAGACAGCAGCGATCCAAACTGCTGTCGTCCAATAAGTTTACTAACCACAACGTCTAAAATACCTGAAAAAATTATTAAAGAAAAACTAGATAGTTTCATGGAAGAAACTAACATTTTACCGTCACAACAATTTGGATTCCGTTCGGAACATAACACAATTCAGCCTCTTGTTAGAATAAGAAATATTGTCAAGACTTCCCTTAATGAAGGTAAATCTACAGGAATGGGCATAAAAGCATATTGGAAATATTTGTTCACAGAATTATGATATTTCTGCTGTATGTCCTCAAGGATCTATCTCCAATTTTATACAATCTTTTTACGGATGACTTTCCCGCTTTACATGGATCATCTATTTTTGACGATGACACTGCAATACTTAGTTCAGTTGGAGTAATCAACTAAAATAGTTAATGTGTACTTTAAAAAATGGAGAATAATGATCAACCCCTCAAAAACTCAAACTATTTTCTTTACAAGAAGAAGTAACAATTTATTTCTACCACAAACCAATGTTATTGTTGGTACCGAATCTGTCCTCTGGGATGAAAAGGTTAAATATCTTGGTGTAATGCTGGATAAAAAATTATTGTTTAATGAGTATATAAAATATATAGTTCAAATTAATACAACAATTAAAATAATGTATCCATTAATTAAGAAGTCGCCGTGGTCTAGTAGGTAGTGTGTTGGCTTATTAGACGAAAAGCCAGGGTTCGAGTCCCAGGCCAGACATCAAAATAAAATACAAAAAGTATTTCTTCGTCGACTTCCTCCCTCAGCAGGTTTCTGGCAAAAACTCTGAGAGTAAATAAAACTGGAATGCAAAGTTTCTCAAAAATCTGTCGTTCGGAGTCGACTTTAAACTGTAGGTCCCGCCACTCATGTATAAAATGAACACACACAAGTGGTGTGAGAAACTAGGTCGTAATCCTGACTAAAGGGTTGTAATGACCAATTACGTATCCATTAATAAACAGAAAGTCTGAACTAAATATACACAACAAACTTTTTATATTAAAAACAATTTTCCATTTAATAATGTTCTATGCGGCGCCTGCTTGGTATGTCACCTCCTATCGTCATGTTAAAAAAGTACATATCTGTCAGAATAAACTACTTAAAATGATATATAAATTGCTAATACATTTTTCAACACAAACGTTGCACTCTATGTCTAACATAAAGTCTAACATAATGTCTAATAAAGTTAAAAATAAACTTAATATATTGTTACGTTTTTAACTTTTTAAAAACGTTTAAATATGAGTTCGTTAATTGCAAACAAAGTAAAAACAAATATGTGTTTAATTTAATTTCAGTTAAACTCTTTATTCTTTACACTACTTTTGTATGCCACAGCATACAACTTAACGATACAACAATAATAATCTGTTTATTTTATTCTTATCGCACAACTAATCGCTGTATCTTTACAACCACGACTTATTTTGTTCACACAAGGCTGACTGAATTCTTACTGAATCGCTGCTGGCCCTGCTGCCCTTTTATATACGCACGCAATCAGTATGATGAACGTTCTCGATGTGGAAGGTTCTTGCTCTCGCCTTCTCGAGAATTCTATTGCTAGCACATTATTGTTTGTGTACCTTGCTTACGTTGTCCATCCCTTTTTGTCACATAGAGTTCGTTATACATATGTGTGTGTGCAGCTTTAGATACCCTGCAGGAGATTAAGCCAGGGTACCAAATATTCACTCACTTATCACTCACGTTCATGAAAAAGAATTTTGTTTTGTTATCTTTCATTCGTGAACAAAAACAAACAAAAATAAAAGTTTGCTTTATTCATTCATGTATGATACTGTTAGTAATGTTTTTATTTTCGTTCAAAATTGAGAGAATAAGAAAAACATTTTTTCATGCAGATGAACATTTTTGAGAAATAACATTTTTGTAAAAATCTCACAAATGAACGAGCATAAAGTTTTATTTTGCACTAGCATTCGAAAATGTGTCATATATGACTCATTGGACAGCGAAGTTGTTAAAGTAAACATACGTATTGAATGCAAAAGAATGAGAAAACATCTTTTGTTTGTGAAAAAATTAAAATGAAAAATTTTCATGAAAAATTATCATGAAAAATTTTCATTTTCATTCATTTTTGTAAAGTAGCAAATAAAACAAACAACGCACATATGAAAATAAGAAACAAACCACAAAAAGTCCGAACACATATGATAAAAAAACAACAACATAAATGAGTATCTACTTTAATGAGAGCGATGAGAAGGCCTCTCATATTTGTACATTTCACATTTCTTACTTCTCACAATTCATATTCGCGAATATGTACCAAAATAAAAAAATAAATGTTTTCATTTATGATTGCTTAAAATGAAAACAATTCTTAGCTACTCATTTGTGAAAAGTGAGCATAAAACAAAAAGTTTGAAAAGTACACTCGTGTATATTTATCATAAATGTTTAAATTTATGTGCTCATACATGAACTTTTCTGAACCCTGGTGAAATATAACATCATTTAAATGTCTTTCGCTGCTTCTCTGTGCGGAGCGCGTTCGAAATGTCAAATTTTCCATGACTATGGCGCATAAATCAATATTCAATGTGAGATGTGGCAGTGTGGCACGTGGAGCGTCCGGTTGAAAACACTGTCGGTGGTGTCTATATTCAAGCCGAAAGAAGTTATTAATCATCAACTTATGTATACCGCTGGCCGTTAACAGTGATGGCTTAGTCAATGTCGTTCTCAAAGAAACATGGACCGATGACGCCGTCAGCCGTCGGTCTGGGATTTCATGTGAATTGATGTCGTACCAAATTCGAAAATTTCATATTCATCCAGAAATAGGCCACATCGTTGCTAATTGCTCCAGAACCTATTCAGCGAACGACCGTCATTGTTCATGGTCGTTCATGGTCATTGGACACAACAGTCTAATTAAATGACAATTCATTTGACCGTTATTTTTGTTGGTTTGTGTCTTCGGAATTCAAATTCGAATTCATACACACTGTTGAATTATTTGCCTTTGTCTATTTGTCCATCACATTGTACATATATAGAAATGTAATGTAACGTAACCAGAACGTAGGAATCTGTAAAAAATAGAATTTTCTTACATTTTGATTAAAAATCACCAAAACTGAAAATTGAAACAAACAGAATTTACATTGTGTACGTATGTTATGTTTGCCTGTATGTGGAATTCTCTTTAAATAAAACTTCACATATTTTAAAAACCCAAATTATAATTTATTTCATTATTAACTTTTATAATTTAAAATAAAAATAAACACTATTTTATTCTTACATTATGTAGATAGTGTTTATTTTTATTTTATATTAGAAAAAGATAGTTATCGACTTTTAACTAATTAAAGCGTTCGAAAAGCATTTCGTTTGCATTTTACTTTTACTAGAGAAGATAAAAACATTTTTACATTGGTACAAATTTGGTTTCCGAAATACCTGACCTGTTTCTGTAGGATAAACGATTTCACTTGCTTGTCTATATATATGGAAAATACGATCAAAAGCACTCAATTTTAGTTTTTGTTTGTGTGAAAGTAAAATTGTTTGGCTTACAGAAACAGTACTTAAAACTTTTTATAAGTACCTTTAAATAAATATAAAATCATTGAAATCGTTGAAGTCCAAAAACGCTGTAGTGATAACACTGGTTAACAGCTGAATTAAATAAATACAAAAGACAAAACAAAACAACATATTGAAAGTGTTAAAAGGAGTGCAAACAAAGTTTTTAAAAATTTGGAATTAATATTAAATATGTTTTAAAACAATAAATAATAAAATAAAAACTCAAACCCAAAAACATGTCTTCTATATCCATATGTGAATTTTTTTCTTTTAGTTTTTGCAATTTTTTTTCTTTATTTGTTTTATTGTTTTGTTTACCTAAAAACATATGATACGTTTTTACGTTCCCTATAATTGCTCTTATATTTTTACGATCAGTAGACATTACTGTTACATTACGTTCTGGTAGCATAACCGGGGCTTTAACATTGACACGCGCTGCTTACCTGCTGAGGGTTTCATATATCTTGAGAATGCTCTTGCGATAAGAATACCTATCTATATGGAATCAAATAACGTGGGAATGGATTTATGCAGAATCAGCGCCTGGTGATTGGGGTACTAGAATTATAGAACATTCTTGGAGAGTATACAAGTGGTTTGAAGTTAGTCTTGGCTACAGCGTACGCGAGTTCGGTTTAAATAAAATTAATAAAATTTAATTAATTAAATATTTGTTCAAGTTAAGAAGTAAGTTCTGGAAGGAAATTATTGTTTAGAAGTAATAATAAATTGAATAAATTATAAATTATCTAATTCCTAAAAATTGTGTTTTGATTGAGGCGCAGTTGGAGGGCCCTAATATTAATTTTTTTAATCTTCGCGGTTCAAAATCCTTTAACTGGCGCCCGAGCCCGCTTAAAATTACAATAGAGGTGTCCTTTTTAAAACAAAAGAAGTCCTGAGATTCCTACGGGACCCTCCAAAAACGTATAACTATAAATTATAATAAAATAATAATTTACTTCTCCTCCTTCGCCAAATTGGTATTCCTGGTGGCGAAAATTACCACAGAAGGTTACCAAAGTGAAAGTGAAGCAATCCGTACCTTAGTAGTAATCCGTGATTGTTAAAACGGATTTCCAAAAGGGATTCTTGCGGACCTTCCGAGAGAAGACAAAGGGATTTTGAATTGCCCGAGCTGGATCGCAGCCAAGACTCATATATTTTCGAATATTTTTTTAATAAATAAAAAATGGAAATAAATTATATAAAGAAATTAATGTAATACAAATACAAAGAAAGTAAAACAAAAAAAATTAGTAGGATATATGTATACTAATTTATGAAAAAAATGAAAATAATGTAATACAAATACAAAGACAGTAAAACAAGAAAGTAAAAATTAAAAGACTATGGGCCATAATCATAGTCATAAAAAAAGTATACTTTAAGTATCATTTATTAAAATGTCTACTTTTCAGCTACTATAGACGATGAAAAACTTACTTTTTCCGCTAAAGTCAGTTTTATACTTAAAACAAGCTGAAGTTGTTTTTAACAAAGTTAACATCATTTTAAATCTATCAGCTGTTTGTCATTTATCAAAAGTTACAAAATCAAAACAAACCAAAAACAAAAGTTGTATGAATTGTGTTAAATTTTTTATAAATATTTTATTATATATTACATTATTATTATATTATATATTTTATTTTATTATTTTTTTATAAATTATGTTCGCTGGTGCTCCAGTTTGCCTCTCGCTTCCTTTTCTTTGGGTCCTGTTGACAATTTATAAATCAATCATACATAAGTATGTAAATCTCCATAAATGTAAGAACATTAGATCTATGTACATACTTTTTCTAAATTTTCCATTGAGATAATAGTTTATTTTCCCCGGATTAATTTTATGCAATTGTTTTTTCTTTTTTTTTTTCAAAATAACAATTTATGTTTTGTTTATTTTTTGGCGCTTTTATTGCATCAGCTGTGCAGAGATGCCACTTATACAATATTTATACGAGTTTGTATGCAAAATTTCAAACAATATACTAATCACCCGCTTAAAGCTGATTCAACTTAAAACTATTATTAATTTTCACTATAGTTAAGAAACAGTTAGTAACAGGTTTAAATATTAAAGTTGTTTTTAAAAAGAACCGACTTTAGTGTTTGACTATGATTATGGGCCTATAAATTTATGAAAAAAATAATAAAATAAATTATTTATATTAAAAAAGAAAAATAAGAAAAAAATATACGTGGAAAAGAAATTATAAAAGTTAAATATAAAACAGAAGGTTTTTATATTTACCGAATTAAGTCGTTTGAAATCGACAACCATTCGATACTGTTTTTCCCCATTGGGTTTTGGTTTTTTGGTACCATCCAAATTGGGGAATTATAAGGACTTTTCGAAGGCCTAATAACACCTTCGGAAAGTAATTCTTCTATCTGCCTATCTACTTCCGTCCTCATGCATACGGGATACGGGTAACTTTCGTATAGATTGGCTCGTCTGTACTCGTCCTTATTTCCGCCCGAATAATAATAGATGCCAATTTCCTGCCATCCAATGGACCAAAAAGTAATGCATACTTGTTTATAAGTGTCTCTATCATAAGTTTTATTTTTGGAGAGGAATCTTCATTAAAAATATAATTTGCCTCGCATGAAGATTTCTTTTACCGTATCATATATTAAAAACAATTTTCCATTTAATAATGTTCTATGCGGCGCCTGCTTGGTATGTCACCTCCTATCGTCATGTTAAAAAAGTACATATCTGTCAGAATAAACTACTTAAAATGATATATAAATTGCTAATACATTTTTCAACACAAACGTTGCACTCTATGTCTAACATAAAGTCTAACATAATGTCTAATAAAGTTAAAAATAAACTTAATATATTGTTACGTTTTTAACTTTTTAAAAACGTTTAAATATGAGTTCGTTAATTGCAAACAAAGTAAAAACAAATATGTGTTTAATTTAATTTCAGTTAAACTCTTTATTCTTTACACTACTTTTGTATGCCACAGCATACAACTTAACGATACAACAATAATAATCTGTTTATTTTATTCTTATCGCACAACTAATCGCTGTATCTTTACAACCACGACTTATTTTGTTCACACAAGGCTGACTGAATTCTTACTGAATCGCTGCTGGCCCTGCTGCCCTTTTATATACGCACGCAATCAGTATGATGAACGTTCTCGATGTGGAAGGTTCTTGCTCTCGCCTTCTCGAGAATTCTATTGCTAGCACATTATTGTTTGTGTACCTTGCTTACGTTGTCCATCCCTTTTTGTCACATAGAGTTCGTTATACATATGTGTGTGTGCAGCTTTAGATACCCTGCAGGAGATTAAGCCAGGGTACCAAATATTCACTCACTTATCACTCACGTTCATGAAAAAGAATTTTGTTTTGTTATCTTTCATTCGTGAACAAAAACAAACAAAAATAAAAGTTTGCTTTATTCATTCATGTATGATACTGTTAGTAATGTTTTTATTTTCGTTCAAAATTGAGAGAATAAGAAAAACATTTTTTCATGCAGATGAACATTTTTGAGAAATAACATTTTTGTAAAAATCTCACAAATGAACGAGCATAAAGTTTTATTTTGCACTAGCATTCGAAAATGTGTCATATATGACTCATTGGACAGCGAAGTTGTTAAAGTAAACATACGTATTGAATGCAAAAGAATGAGAAAACATCTTTTGTTTGTGAAAAAATTAAAATGAAAAATTTTCATGAAAAATTATCATGAAAAATTTTCATTTTCATTCATTTTTGTAAAGTAGCAAATAAAACAAACAACGCACATATGAAAATAAGAAACAAACCACAAAAAGTCCGAACACATATGATAAAAAAACAACAACATAAATGAGTATCTACTTTAATGAGAGCGATGAGAAGGCCTCTCATATTTGTACATTTCACATTTCTTACTTCTCACAATTCATATTCGCGAATATGTACCAAAATAAAAAAATAAATGTTTTCATTTATGATTGCTTAAAATGAAAACAATTCTTAGCTACTCATTTGTGAAAAGTGAGCATAAAACGAAAAGTTTGAAAAGTACACTCGTGTATATTTATCATAAATGTTTAAATTTATGTGCTCATACATGAACTTTTCTGAACCCTGGTGAAATATAACATCATTTAAATGTCTTTCGCTGCTTCTCTGTGCGGAGCGCGTTCGAAATGTCAAATTTTCCATGACTATGGCGCATAAATCAATATTCAATGTGAGATGTGGCAGTGTGGCACGTGGAGCGTCCGGTTGAAAACACTGTCGGTGGTGTCTATATTCAAGCCGAAAGAAGTTATTAATCATCAACTTATGTATACCGCTGGCCGTTAACAGTGATGGCTTAGTCAATGTCGTTCTCAAAGAAACATGGACCGATGACGCCGTCAGCCGTCGGTCTGGGATTTCATGTGAATTGATGTCGTACCAAATTCGAAAATTTCATATTCATCCAGAAATAGGCCACATCGTTGCTAATTGCTCCAGAACCTATTCAGCGAACGACCGTCATTGTTCATGGTCGTTCATGGTCATTGGACACAACAGTCTAATTAAATGACAATTCATTTGACCGTTATTTTTGTTGTTTTGTGTCTTCGGAATTCAAATTCGAATTCATACACACTGTTGAATTATTTGCCTTTGTCTATTTGTCCATCACATTGTACATATATAGAAATGTAATGTAACGTAACCAGAACGTAGGAATCTGTAAAAAATAGAATTTTCTTACATTTTGATTAAAAATCACCTAAACTGAAAATTGAAACAAACAGAATTTACATTGTGTACGTATGTTATGTTTGCCTGTATGTGGAATTCTCTTTAAATAAAACTTCACATATTTTAAAAACCCAAATTATAATTTATTTCATTATTAACTTTTATAATTTAAAATAAAAATAAACACTATTTTATTCTTACATTATGTAGATAGTGTTTATTTTTATTTTATATTAGAAAAAGATAGTTATCGACTTTTAACTAATTAAAGCGTTCGAAAAGCATTTCGTTTGCATTTTACTTTTACTAGAGAAGATAAAAACATTTTTACATTGGTACAAATTTGGTTTCCGAAATACCTGACCTGTTTCTGTAGGATAAACGATTTCACTTGCTTGTCTATATATATGGAAAATACGATCAAAAGCACTCAATTTTAGTTTTTGTTTGTGTGAAAGTAAAATTGTTTGGCTTACAGAAACAGTACTTAAAACTTTTTATAAGTACCTTTAAATAAATATAAAATCATTGAAATCGTTGAAGTCCAAAAACGCTGTAGTGATAACACTGGTTAACAGCTGAATTAAATAAATACAAAAGACAAAACAAAACAACATATTGAAAGTGTTAAAAGGAGTGCAAACAAAGTTTTTAAAAATTTGGAATTAATATTAAATATGTTTTAAAACAATAAATAATAAAATAAAAACTCAAACCCAAAAACATGTCTTCTATATCCATATGTGAATTTTTTTCTTTTAGTTTTTGCAATTTTTTTTCTTTATTTGTTTTATTGTTTTGTTTACCTAAAAACATATGATACGTTTTTACGTTCCCTATAATTGCTCTTATATTTTTACGATCAGTAGACATTACTGTTACATTACGTTCTGGTAGCATAACCGGGGCTTTAACATTGACACGCGCTGCTTACCTGCTGAGGGTTTCATATATCTTGAGAATGCTCTTGCGATAAGAATACCTATCTATATGGAATCAAATAACGTGGGAATGGATTTATGCAGAATCAGCGCCTGGTGATTGGGGTACTAGAATTATAGAACATTCTTGGAGAGTATACAAGTGGTTTGAAGTTAGTCTTGGCTACAGCGTACGCGAGTTCGGTTTAAATAAAATTAATAAAATTTAATTAATTAAATATTTGTTCAAGTTAAGAAGTAAGTTCTGGAAGGAAATTATTGTTTAGAAGTAATAATAAATTGAATAAATTATAAATTATCTAATTCCTAAAAATTGTGTTTTGATTGAGGCGCAGTTGGAGGGCCCTAATATTAATTTTTTTAATCTTCGCGGTTCAAAATCCTTTAACTGGCGCCCGAGCCCGCTTAAAATTACAATAGAGGTGTCCTTTTTAAAACAAAAGAAGTCCTGAGATTCCTACGGGACCCTCCAAAAACGTATAACTATAAATTATAATAAAATAATAATTTACTTCTCCTCCTTCGCCAAATTGGTATTCCTGGTGGCGAAAATTACCACAGAAGGTTACCAAAGTGAAAGTGAAGCAATCCGTACCTTAGTAGTAATCCGTGATTGTTAAAACGGATTTCCAAAAGGGATTCTTGCGGACCTTCCGAGAGAAGACAAAGGGATTTTGAATTGCCCGAGCTGGATCGCAGCCAAGACTCATATATTTTCGAATATTTTTTTAATAAATAAAAAATGGAAATAAATTATATAAAGAAATTAATGTAATACAAATACAAAGAAAGTAAAACAAAAAAAATTAGTAGGATATATGTATACTAATTTATGAAAAAAATGAAAATAATGTAATACAAATACAAAGACAGTAAAACAAGAAAGTAAAAATTAAAAGACTATGGGCCATAATCATAGTCATAAAAAAAGTATACTTTAAGTATCATTTATTAAAATGTCTACTTTTCAGCTACTATAGACGATGAAAAACTTACTTTTTCCGCTAAAGTCAGTTTTATACTTAAAACAAGCTGAAGTTGTTTTTAACAAAGTTAACATCATTTTAAATCTATCAGCTGTTTGTCATTTATCAAAAGTTACAAAATCAAAACAAACCAAAAACAAAAGTTGTATGAATTGTGTTAAATTTTTTATAAATATTTTATTATATATTACATTATTATTATATTATATATTTTATTTTATTATTTTTTTATAAATTATGTTCGCTGGTGCTCCAGTTTGCCTCTCGCTTCCTTTTCTTTGGGTCCTGTTGACAATTTATAAATCAATCATACATAAGTATGTAAATCTCCATAAATGTAAGAACATTAGATCTATGTACATACTTTTTCTAAATTTTCCATTGAGATAATAGTTTATTTTCCCCGGATTAATTTTATGCAATTGTTTTTTCTTTTTTTTTTTCAAAATAACAATTTATGTTTTGTTTATTTTTTGGCGCTTTTATTGCATCAGCTGTGCAGAGATGCCACTTATACAATATTTATACGAGTTTGTATGCAAAATTTCAAACAATATACTAATCACCCGCTTAAAGCTGATTCAACTTAAAACTATTATTAATTTTCACTATAGTTAAGAAACAGTTAGTAACAGGTTTAAATATTAAAGTTGTTTTTAAAAAGAACCGACTTTAGTGTTTGACTATGATTATGGGCCTATAAATTTATGAAAAAAATAATAAAATAAATTATTTATATTAAAAAAGAAAAATAAGAAAAAAATATACGTGGAAAAGAAATTATAAAAGTTAAATATAAAACAGAAGGTTTTTATATTTACCGAATTAAGTCGTTTGAAATCGACAACCATTCGATACTGTTTTTCCCCATTGGGTTTTGGTTTTTTGGTACCATCCAAATTGGGGAATTATAAGGACTTTTCGAAGGCCTAATAACACCTTCGTAAAGTAATTCTTCTATCTGCCTATCTACTTCCGTCCTCATGCATACGGGATACGGGTAACTTTCGTATAGATTGGCTCGTCTGTACTCGTCCTTATTTCCGCCCGAATAATAATAGATGCCAATTTCCTGCCATCCAATGGACCAAAAAGTAATGCATACTTGTTTATAAGTGTCTCTATCATAAGTTTTATTTTTGGAGAGGAATCTTCATTAAAAATATAATTTGCCTCGCATGAAGATTTCTTTTACCGTATCATTCCCTATTATTCCATGAAATGTTTGTAGGTTTGGTAGAACATGAAAAGATATTATCTCATCCAAACCCACAAACTTGAAAAATGTTCCTGTCACTTCCCTTTCGATGGTGGGATTTTTCTCCCACTGATTTTACTACTATTGGTTTATCCAGAGGTGTGCTACCACTGGACAACAGCGGACTACAGAAGTTCTTATTTGAGCCCGTATCTATAAGGAATTCTAGTGTATTATTCACTAGTTTGTATTCTATGTAGGGAAGGCTAGATTGCCTGCCGCCATAAAATTTACTTCGCTGGATGCATTATCTGATTGTGCGCTTTGTCCTTGTATGTCCCCACTTTCTATATTATACAAACGTGGCTGCTTGCTAATTGGGTCTGAACCTGATGCTCCCCTCTTGTCTGTCGTTCTTGGATAATTAATATAATTCATTAATTAATTAATGAAATGTAAAATTTTTTTATAGTTCTGTTAATAAATATATGTAAAATGTTGAGAGTGTTCAGTAAACGTGTGCACAAGACATTTAAAATTGTACAGTATTGTATTTTTCTCATGAGCGAATATTTTCTGTAGCTGCATATATAAATAAGAGTGAAAGATAGATAGAGAACAAAAAAACAACTGCACTCATAAACCATTGTACAACAATACAAAAGAGAGTTGTGTCAAGAGTACAGCAAAAATATTGTACACTTTATAGTGTCACAACGTGCATTTCTTTTTGCAGTAAATGGGAAAGAAAAAATTTTTTTTTCTTTTTTTTTCATAATAAAGAAAGAGTATCTATTCAATAACAGACGTCGGCACCAATAGCCCCGGGGGCCGAACATCTTCGGCTTTTTACACACATAGGACACGAACATCAACGAATATGAACATAGCAATTTGAAGAGAGATTGTTGTTGGAAGAGTTCATGGCAGAAGCAAAGAATGTATAGAAACACTTATGTACGCATATTGGAACATATGGAATTATTTGAAATCAAAGACATATCACACTGCATTTGCAATTTTAATATTTTTAAAATCTATAAGAAGATTGAAATCACCCCTAAAATGAATAGAGATGATTTGTGATCAAATTACATACATACCCACTATCACAAAAGTTTACATACGATTAGAAAACTCAGAAATTTTTAATCAATTTCAATTGACGACAATTCTCTAAGTGAAATTGAAAAAATATTCAATTAAATTAGCCAACAGGGCAAACTATTTTAAAAAATTTCAAGGGAAAAGGAAACTATGAAAGTATGCCACGTTTTGGTCCTCCTCGTATTTTATACGATGGAACAGAAAGAAAGAAAACCCTAAACAAAGTGCATAAATTTAAAGCTGAGCTGATGGTAAGTTCTTTAGACCACACTGTACCACATATAATTTGTTTATTAAGTTGTTTACAAATCTTCTTCCAATCTTACCAACTTACAGCTGCTATATCAGTATTGCTGATATAGCTGATACAGCTGGTATAGCTGGTACAGCTGGTATAGCTGATATAGCTGGTATAGCTGATATAGCTGGTATAGCTGGTGTAGCTGGTATAGCTGGTGTAACTGGTATAGCTAGTACAGCAGGTATAGCTGGTGTTGCTGGTATAGCTATTACAGCTTGCTAGTATAGCTAGTACATATTGTATAGCTTGCTAGTATAGTGTTTCATGCGAAGAGGTATGAAAGTAATGAAAAAAATGGTTATAAACTACAGTCAAAGAAAAACACCTAATCAGTGTAAGATTGGAAGAAGATTTGTAAACAACTTAATAAACAAATTATATGTTGAATTACATCCACCTGGTTATCAGTTTTGTGGACCTGGTACAAAACTTCAAAAACGAATAGCAAGAATATAGGAAATAAAGGAATAATTTATTGGATGCAGACTGTAGAAAGCACGATATATCGTACTCAAAATCAAAGGATATAGATACAAGCCATCAAGCAGATCGTGATCAGGTATAAATCAGATCGTGAACAGATAGCAAGCAGTTCGTGATCGGATATAAAGCAGATCGTAATCAGATACAAAGCAGATCATAATCAGATAGCAAGCAGATCATAACCAGATCAAAATCAATATAAAAAATTATTATAATGTCTAAAAATTACCATAATAAAGTGTTGGAAGATCTTGTAAAGACAAGGGCTGTTCTAAAGAAAAAGTTAAAAAATACGAAACTGAATCAAATAGATAGAGTTAATTTATTAGAAGATACCTTTCAACCAATAACAAAACCACTTAAAAAAATCTCATTATTTTATAATTCTGATGCTATAAGTACAATAAATGCAACGCAGCAATTTTGCAATTGCAGCCTAAGGTATGCTGTATGCGTATTAATTATAACAAAGACAGTAAACAAACATAATTCATACTTGGAGTGGGTGAAAATAGAAAATGTCAAAAGAAAATTTATTTTATATGGTAAATAAATTTCGTACAAATAGTGCGAACAACAGCATCTGTATATGAAGAAAAAAATAAATTTTAAAATCAGCCTACTCCAATAAAAACACAAAAGTGAAATAAATAAAAGGCAAACAGTTGTTTATTTATTTATCAATATTGCCTTTCAAATGTTTTTTTTTCACATTTTTTTAAATAATCAAAGTTTTCACTTTAAAATAATCACTTCCATATATACTCACGCATTCTATTTTTGAGAGATTGCTACGTTTGCTACGCTGTGGTTATAGTATTAACGGCATTAATTCTCTCACAAAAATAGAAATTAGCCTAAATGCAGTGCTACAGAATCTTTGCTTGTAGCCGCGTTGCGTATATTGTGTTTATAGCATGAGTCAATAGTGCCTCCTCGACAGTCTGATGCATCACTTAAATCTACCTTTATTGTAAATTCCCAGCAAAAGTTCTGATTTCTTCAAACCCACTTGGTTTAAGAGGAGTCTTTATCTCTCTTTATCTTTCTAAACATAATCTCCCAGTTCACAGGAAAGCTAGTTCAGTTTTCCAACACAGTTCCATACTATTTTAGAGTTAATCTCATATGAGCCGAGTGGTCAGATGACTAACATTAATTTGATTATGATTGTTTAATTAACTATTTAGAAATTATAAACTATGATTTTACTTCTTTATTAGAAGTACATAGGTTCTAAATGTCTATTGCATATTGATTTCTGTGATTGTGTTCAAACTATTAACACATACACATTTCGTAAATTTTCATTAAAGCTTTTGTTTATAAGGTACCATTGTTATTGTACTAACATCATTGAATCAAATTAATTAAACAAAAAGTAATGAATAAACATCCAGTTGTGGTCAAAGATGAAATAATTTTCTAAATATATTTACATACATACCCTTTAGTCAGCATTATGATATAGCTTCTCACACCACTTTCATGTGTTTGTTAATCTTATGCATAAAAGGCGGGAGGTACAGTTTAGAGTCGATTCGACAGATTTTTGAGAAACTTTTCATAGCAATTTTATTCACTCTCAGAGTTTTTGCCAGAAATCTGCTGAGAGGAAGTCGCCGAAGCAAAATTTTCATATTTCGTTTTGTTGTCTGACCAGGACTTTGAACCGTGGACTCACGTTTAATAAGCCAACACTAGACCTTTTCCTTAAACTCTCTTTATTATTCACACTACGTTTGTGCCACTTTTTACAACTTAACGATACAACAACAATTTCCTTGTACACTACTCTGTTTCACACTTCTGTCCGCGTTAACACTAACAACTGTTAGTTAGATCTTTTCTGCTTACAACCTTTTTGCAAGCAATACCACTTGTACGTTCAAACCGCAACGTGTCTTCACACAAGGCTGACTGAATTATAACTGACTGACTGCTGGCCTTGTCTTGCCCTTTTATATACGCACGCAATCAGTATGATGAACGTTCTCGATGCGGAAGGTTCTTGTTCTCGCCTTCTCGAGAGTTCTATAGCGACCGCATTGTTGCTTGTGTATTTTGCACACTTGTCCATCCCTCATGCTTGTTGGTTTACTTGGAACGTGATCGATGTATTCATTAGTGTGTATTTGTGTCGTGTGTATTCTGTTGGTGCAGCTGGTAGCTTTTGTTTATCATTTTTATTGCTAAACGATATTAGGTCGATTTATGTAACACTGCCGCCCACTTAAGCCTGTTCGTCCCGAATAGGCTCATTATCTCTACTCCCATATTTTGCCAGTCGCTCTTTATGTACGACCTTCATTTTTGACCGGGGGCTGCCAGCTCTCTGTATCCTGTAACCGATTAATTATTTTATACGGTCCATCCCAGCTACTTTGCGACTTGGGGAATAATCCTTTCTTCCGTGTGGGGTTGTAGAATAGTACCAGTTGTCCTTCATGGAAACCCTCCGTGTTTGCTGCACGATCATACCTGGCTTTCATTCCATTACTGACCATTGCTTTAAACTCCAAAGGTGCGCCCAAGTTATACTGTTGCAGCTGACCTTGACTTCTTTTTACTGGACCATTAGATGCAATACACTGGGTATAGATTGCTATCCAAACCGCCACTACTTGCTGACATCCACCCCAATAAAAACGTCGTTTTAGCGTAGTCTTTCCAGCGTCTTTGTCACTACCAGATGTCCTCCGCTAGCTTCATTATGGGACTCCTTTAACACTTCTTTCGTCTTGGCGGAAGGCACTACTAATAGGTTGGATAAGGTCTTGCCATGAACGCTTTCCCAACGTCGATATAAGCATCCGTTCATCAAACGTAAACTGTCCCATAGTGCCCAATTTGCTTTTGAAAGAGGACCTTCTCCGGATATCTCATTGCTGGTAGGTCTTTTGTCCTCTTCCTTAGCTGCTATTATCTTCGCCAGAATTGGGCCACTCTTTTGTGCTTCGGACCAGTCTTCATTGGCTTCGATCTGCATTCGCCGGACATCAACGGTGGATTCCTTCTTCTCAGCCTTTACATAATGATTACGCTCCAAATTACGAGATCGGCCTGAGAGAGCATCAGCCTTGCCATGTTTTATGACTCTTCGATTTGGTAATGGCGATAGTTCGGAATCAGCTTTAATCTTCTTGCATCCTCTTCTAACGTTTATAACTTCAGTCTTTTCTGCAGCCGTGTAAATGTCCGGGGACTTTCTGATTTGCATATTAGCCTCTATTTTCGGTAACTTCGACACAGGATGATCCTCGCTATTCTCAGGCTTTCCGCGCCTTCTCTTGGACCTACTCGTTTCAACTTCAGATTGAAACTTGGTCTTGAAATTTTGCGAGCGGTCTCTTGGGCTATTGCGAAGGCCACGGTCTCTGCAAAGGTTGTCTTCTGTGTAGAATATACCGCTAGTTTAATGTCAGGGTCGCGTATACCTTTCACAAATGCCTCGGTCTTAATGTTGTCTATCAGCGGGTGGTTTTCTCCGGGGTATATAAGCTGCACCAACCTCTCAACCTCTAGAAGCTTCTTGTGCCTCAGCAAATAGATTTTGGTTTGATACTTGCATTTTCTCCATCATAGCGGCTAGCAACGAATTTATGTTAACACCGCCAGGGGTTGCAATGGCCTGTAACTGTCGTTCCTCTTCATCCTCGAACTCGTAGGAATCGATGTCAATGCCTTGAAGCTGCAGGTGTTCCCTGAACCGCTGTTGTAATTCATTCTTCGTGCCCATTGTTGACAGCTTGAGTTTATCCAACTCTCGTTTAAGCCGTTCCACTTTCAACTCGGAGAGTCTCATTTTGATTTTGATTTTCTCTTTGAGAAAGAATTGTAAATTAGTAAGAATTGTAAATTAGTTTTTAAGTTTAGTTAATAAAATGAACTCAAAACAGAAGGAGTTAATAACTCCAAAATAAAAAATTATCTTTTTATTAAAAGGTAACAAACAGTTACTTAACTGGCGCCCAACGTTCGAGGGTTGGTCAAAGTGTAAAAATATTAAAAATAAAACGGTGTGAATGTGTTGTGAAAAGGACTTTACAAAATCCTTAAACGGAAAAAACAGTGTAAATGCGAATTGTGTTTTTTAACTGGTGTAAATCCTTGACAACATTATAACAACATCAAGATAACCCTGGACCTACATATATTCCTGTAGTTTTTCAACACAGGACATCATCACAGAACGCTGAGGGAGGATCCTAAGTAGCCAACAGCAAAAGGGAACAAATCGGAACCAGCGGTGACGATGCAGGTTTTAATTATAATTTTGTAAGTTATATATTTAAGATAAATATTAAATGTTAAGAACAAAAAGTGTGAAAGAAACATAAAGAAAATTTTAATGGAGAATAGAAAGTGTGAAAAAAATTAACTGAAGAAAGAAAATAAGATTTAAAATAAATAAATTGTTATCCTTTTAAATTAAGAATAAAAGAGAAAGAGAAAATATTAACCGAAAAGTTTAAATAAATTAATAATTTTTATCCTTTTAAAAAATTAAATAATGAGCGAATAAAAATTCTCGAAACAAAAATTTTAATTAAATTAATAAAAATTTTTTAAAGAAAAAGTAATTTATCAATTAAGTGAATAAAAAATTATTGAAAACAAAACTTTAAATAAAATATAAATTCATTTTAATCCTTTTAAAAAAATTTTAAATTAAGTGAATAAAATCTTAAATAAACTAATAATTATTATCCTTTAAAATTTAACAATTAAACAATTCTTGAAAAGAAAAATCTAAAACAAATTAATAATTTTTTTTGTCATCCTAAATTTAAGAATTAAATAATAATTGGTTTTAAAATAATTCAAAGTGACAAATTTTAAATATTTAATAAAAACTTGTAGCTTGTGTCCTTATACAATTTTTTTAATATATAAAATAGAAGTTTTACCCTCTGAATTAATTGAAATAAAATTTATAATTCCCAATAAACCCCAAATCCTTTAAACATGTCCAATCCAAATAATTTAATACGTACACCTGTGCTAAACCAACCTGAAATTAGGCCAGAACGACAAGAAATAGCAATGTCTGTAGAGCTTAGGAATGCAATAGCGGGTATTGTTACACAAACTCTTAGGACGGAAGGACTTCAAATTTTTAATTCCATTATAAACTCTAATTCTAATGAATTTTACTGATCAAGCAATGAACCAGGAACATAGGGCAAATATAGGTGATCTGGATAAAATTCCAGATATAGTTAAGAGCTTGAGAGAGTTTTCAGGAAATAAAATAGAATTCGTCTCGTAGAAGAAAAGCGTAGAGAGGATTCTTCAAATATACGAACCAATCAAGGGTACTGCGAAATATTATGGCATTATTAGCGTTATTCGTAACAAAATTGTAGGGCAGGCGGACAACGTTTTGTAATCTTACAACACCCCGTGGAACTGGGAGTGTATCTCACGATGCTTAGTTACTCATTACGCGGATAAAAGAGATGTTTCATCCCTGGAGTATCAGTTAACGTCACTCGTGCAAGGAAAACAAAGCATTCAAGAGTTCTATCATGAAGTCTATTCATGTCTTTCACTGATTCTGAGTAAATTATCATCAAAGGGAATTGGAAATGAAGCTGTAAATGTCTTAACCAAGACCTACTGCGAGAAAGCGCTCGAAACATTCGTGCGAGGATTAAATGGCGACATGCCAAGAGTGTTAGCCATAAAAGATACAAGAGATCTACCGCAGGCACTCGCTTTGTGCCAAAAATTAGACAATCAAGCATTTAGGCCCAACTACGCCCATAACACACGTTCAGGTATAAAAATATTCCATACCACCACAACTTCCTCCAAGAAACGTCAGTCATCCAAGTAGACCGCCAGTATTTTATCCACACCTGGCATACCAACCGCAGCCAAATTTTCCCTCTAACTCTTCACCATACCCGTTCAGGTTTAACGCAACCAGACCTTTCCACCTAGGAACAGTCCATTTCAAAATAATCAACAACCCCCAATGAGACCTTTTGCTCCGAAACCACCACAACGTCCGGAACCGATGGAAATTGATGAGAGTGTTAGAACGAGAAATGTGAACTACATGAACAGGCCAAAACCTATGCATCAGTTCCAACGGAAAAGACCACCCCAACCTTCTTTCCAGGTGAGACAACCTCCAAAAATGCAGCGCAATTTCCATACGCTAGCAGAGCAGGAACAATACAATCTCGCCACTATAGAAGAAGATAAAAACCACCATGAAACTTTACAAGAATACATGGACAACTTTTCGGAGTATCAAGAAGCAAATCCTGAAAAACCCGAGGAAGATTATACAGATATTAATTTTTTAGGTTAACTCAATCCTCGTTACCCTATATTAGTTGTAGGACTAACGATGGAAAATTTTTGAAAATTCTTTTAGATACAGGCTCAAATAAAATTTATATTCAACCAAATCTCTCAAATAATTTGATTGAAAATGATAGTCCATTCTATGCTAACTCAATAGGAGGACCTATCAAAGTTACTCATCATGTTTCTGCACATCTTTTCGGAAATAATGAAACTCCTATAAAAAATTGTATACCCCCAACTCTCAAATCCTTTCATGCTATAATAGGAAACGATGGTCTAAAGCAGCTTTCAGCAGTTATATACATAGAACGTAATATAATGATTATTAGAGGCGGGCGTAAAATAAAAATTAAACAACAATTTTCTCGTGATGTCAACACAATCGGAATTAGAACCCAACACATGTCTGCAAATCAAAAGAATGCCATAGAGAAGCTAACAACCAAATACCCGAAATTATTTCTGGACCGAGACGAAAAATTTACTTATACAACCATGGTAGAAGGCGAAATTCGAACAACCACACACAAACCGGTTTATTCTAGAAGTTACCCTTATCCTGCTTCATTAAAAGAAGAAGTAGAGAAACGGATTAACGAGCTACTCTCAAATGGTATAATAAGACCATCCAGATCTCCGTATAATGCACCCGTATGGGTGGTGCCAAAAAAACTGGACGCTTCTGGAAAGAAAAAATATCGAATGTAGTGGATTATCGTAAGCTTAATCAAATAACAATAGCAGATACATATCCAATCCCAGAGATATCTGATATCTTAATAGAATTAGGCAATAAAAAATGGTTTTCGGTTATCGACCTTAAAAGCGGATTCCACCAGATCCCATTGAATAACGGAAAATATGAATTCACGAGGCTACCTTTTGGATTGAAGAATGCGCCCGCAATCTTTCAACGAACTTTAGATGACATATTACGCCAACACTTCGGGAAAATATGTTTTGTGTATGTAGACGATATACTCATCTTCAGCGAAACCGAGGTGGAACACCTAAAAAACGCCGAAACAATTTTCCAGACACTGCAAAACGCGAATATGAAAGTACAGCTCGACAAAAGCGAATTTTTGGAGAACGAAGTCGAGTTTCTCGGATTCATTATTTCAAGTGATGGAATTAAAACAAATCCAAAAAAATTGGATGCAATAAAGAATTTTCCCCAGCCTGGGACAGTGAAAGAACTTAGATCCTTTCTAGGACTGTCCGGGTATTATTGCCGCTTCATTAGGGATTACGCTAAAATAGCAAAACCCCTGACAGCCCTTTTAAGGGGGGAGGAAGGTAACTAGCTGAAAAACCAATCAGGAAAAAAATTAATTTCTCTCAATACAAGCGCAATAGAAGCCTTTAAAAAACTTAAAAACACCCTAGTTAGCCAGGATGTCGTACTGGAATACCCTGATTTCAAGAAGGAATTCCAGCTTACTACCGACGCATCGAACCACGCATTAGGTGCGGTATTGTCGCAGGAAGATCGTCCAATAGCTTTTATATCCAGAACCCTGAGAAGGCCTGAAGAAAATTATGCTACTAATGAGCGAGAAATGCTCGCTATCATTTGGGCCTTGGAGAATATAAGGAATTACCTTTACGGTTCAGCTAAGGTGAAAATAATAACTGATCATCAGCCTCTCACCCATGCCCTTAGTAACAAAAATACCAACAGTAAGCTAAGAAGATGGAAACCCATCCTAGAGGAATATAATTACGAGCTGCAGTACAAGCCAGGAAAAACAAGCGTCGTGGCTGATGCCCTTTCGAGAGCACCACAAGTAAATTCTTTGACACCCACACAACACAGCGATGAAAGTTCATCCGAGGATTTGATAGAATTCGCCAATACGCCAATAAACGTTTTTAAAAACCAAATATTTTTGCTTACTGATGACATCCCAACTTATAAATTCGAAATAGTTTTCCCTAGTTACAGCGAAGAAGAACTCGTATATTTGCTCAAGAGATACCTTAATCCTTCAGTTGTGAACGGTATTAATACTGACGAAAAGACCTTAGATGGATTACAAAGGATTTATCCCATTCATTTTAGAAATTACAAAGTAAGATTTTCAAGAGAGGTCGTTACCGATTTGATGGATGAATCAGCACAGGAAAATTAAATAATAAAGGAACATAAAAGAGCACACAAGAATGGCAAGGAAAATAAATGTCAACTTATAAAGAAATTCTATTTCCCTAGTATGCAGGCTAAAATTAACAAAATAGTCAAACAATGTAGAGTTTGCAAAGAACAAAAATACGAAAGACACCCTAACAAGCCAATACTAAAACCAACACCAATTCCCGAATATCCCGGTCAAATAGTTCACCTGGATCTTTTCTATATAAATCATAAGATAGTACTTACAGGCATCGATAAGTTCTCTAAGTGTGCCCAGGTAAAGATAGTAAAAACCCGTGCTGTAGAGGATTTGAAAGAACCTCTTCGCGAATTAATAACTTCGCTTGGTTTTCCGAAACAGATTGTTGTTGATAACGAAAAATCTCTGGCAGCCGCTTCAATAAAATTTATGTTGGAGGATCAATACGGAATAGAAATTTACAAAGCTCCTCCATATGTGAGCACTACGAACGGACAAGTAGAAAGGTTCCATTCTACGATTAATGAAATTATGCCCTGTATAAAAGCGGAAAATACTTATGAATCATTTTCGGATTTACTTTATCAAGCTTTATATAGGTACAATAATTCCATTCATACTACTACTAATTTAAAACCCGTTGAAGTATTTTTTGGCCATAGAGTAACAACAAACCCCACAGAGTTAGAACAGTTTAGAAAAGAAAACATTAAGAAATTGAAGGCAAAACAGCAAACAGATCTAAAGTACCACAATAAGAATAGGAAGCCTTATAAAGATTATGCAGTAGGAGAAACAATCTTTGTAACAATAAACAAGCATCCAAGAAACAAGGTCTTATCAAGGTATAGGAAGGAAATAGTCGCGGAAAATACAATTATTACAAATAAAAACAAAATAGTACATAAAAGCCTTATTAGAAATTAAACTTATTATTTTCAGATTATTTAGCGCACTAAGTGACGCCGAAGTAGAAATATTAAACTATTCGAACTCACCAATAGTAACATTTGCCACAGGATTTTCGAAACTACAAATAGGATCTTTCAAACTGGTCCATTCGGTTAATATATCTGAATATCAAATTGCTTTACAGGAAATAAATCAGACAATTCATCGGACAATAAATCCCAAAAATCCCATCCATCCTTTCCTGCAATATGAATTAACCCAATCCCAATTAACCTTAAACAAGCTTAAGTTAAGAAAGAAAAATAAAAGATCTATTGATTTTCTGGGTACGATCTGGAAATGGATCGCCGGAACGCCGGATCATAATGATTTAATGATTGTTAATGGTAAACTTAATGAATTATCTGATAATAATAATAAACAATTTGTAATAAATAGAAATGTAATTGATGTATTAATAATTTAACAGAAAGAACAAATTATATTTTAAAAGCCCTTAAAGATAGTGAATCAATACAAAATGAATTAGTAATAAGTATACAAGAGAAAATAAAAATAATAAAAGAAGAACTAGTAAATATGGAACACGCAATTAATTGGTCTAAAGTAGGAATAATGAATTCATTCATATCGTCAGAAAATGAAATTAATATATTAAAAGAAAAAATTGATGGAAATAATATTAAAAATTCTAATTTAGAAGAAGCACTTGAATTTGCTGAAACAAAAATAGCTAATAGCATGGACCAATTAATATTTGTAATAAATTTGCCAATTACAGACAAAGAGACCTGCGAGTTCAAATTAAATAAACTTGTAAAAAAGGATAATATTGTTTACAAAATCAAATATAATGAAATAATGATATGTAAAGAAAACTTATTCGCTATAAAAAACCCATGTAAGACAATTAATAATTTAAGAATATGTAACAAAAATAATTTAATAGATATGGCTAATGACAAATGTATACTTAACCTATTGAAAGGAAAGAAATAACACTGTACTGTCACAAATAGATTCCACATACCAAAAGTTAAAAGTGTAATTCCCGGTCTGCTAATGTTGAACGAGTTTAATGATAGCCTAGAAATTAGTGGGGAACAACTTAATCTGAGAGGAACATACATAACCCGATATCAAAATACATCCATAAAAGTTGGTAATCAAGAATATAGCCTTACTCAGACAATTCAATACAAACCTCTACCTGCTATAATACGTGCACCATCCACAAGCTCCTATGAAAAGACACTTACCCTTTAAAGTTTAGAACAATTTCATCTAAACAATACATCAATAATTAAACTGCTGGAAAGAAAGCAAATTAGAGGATTTGCCGTCAGCCTAATATCAATGGCCTTAATAATTTTTATTATAATAGCGACGATAATCTACAAGTATTTAAAAAGCATCAAATCAGCTAAAAATAATAGACAAAAACCCTTCATTCGTCATAACGAACGCGGACGTTCGAAATTAAGAGCGGAGGAGTTAAAACAAAAAATATTTAAAATATACAATTGCAATAGTTTCCGTTCCCATTAAAACTGCTGACACTATGTCTAGACACAAACAGGTGATTTCGTAATAATTAAGAATATAAGAATTGTAAATTAGTTTTTAAGTTTAGTTAATAAAGTGAACTCAAAAAAGGAGTTAATAACTCCAAAATAAAAAATTATTTTTTTATTAAAAAGTAACAAAAAGTTACTTAACTTGTATTTTGCACACTTGTCCATCCCTCATGCTTGTTGTTGTTGGTTTACTTGGAACGTGTTCGATGTATTCATTAGTGTGTATTGTGTTGGTGTAGCTGGTAGCTTTTGTTTATCGTTTTTATTGCTAAACGATATTAGGTCGTTTAGATTTATGTAACAATATGTATATGCCCCGAAATGTTTTTGATCTTTTCAAAACGGAAAGTTATTTTAATAATTGTTGCTGTTGCTACTATTTATTTAATAGGTTTTGTAATTACAATCAGTTATTTATTTTAAATAGTATGTAACAAAAAAATTAATGCTTTTAAGAATAAAATACTCAACACAAACTTTTTGGTGGATGGGTGTGCTAATTAAAAGAGCACTACTGTCTGTCTTAACAAAGAACGTTACTGAAAGATTATTGCACTGCTTTTTTAAGACGAACAATTTCAGATGAACATCTCAAGACGAACGTGGGGATAAAACTGCAACAAGTACATACATACATAATTGGTCATTACAACTCTTCAGTCAGGATTACGACCTAGTTTTTCACACCACTTATGTTGTGTGTGTTAATTTTATATATCAGTGGCGGGAGCTACAGTTTAAAGTCGACTCCGAACGACTGATTTTTGAGAAACTTTTCATGGCAATTTTATGTACTCTCAGAGTTTTTGCCAGAAATCTGCTGAGAGGAAGTCTCCGAAGAAATACTTTTTGTATTTTATTTTGATGTCTGGCCTGGGGCTCGAACCCTGGCTTTTCGTCTAATAAGCCAACACACTACCTACTAGACCACGGTGACTGCAACAAGTAGCCAGAATATAAAAGACATTTTAATGTAGAATGTAATATCTGGTAACACTTTAAAAAGTTGTCAACTCATTTAAAAGTATAATCAAATTACTTTATCGCATCGACGACCACAAACAAAACATTACTAATACGTTTCTTTGGAAAATATGAGTGGTCTACGGAGAGTTCTTTTGACTGCCAAATATTTATCAGAGTATACGAGATAAAAGAAAATTAAGAAGAATTTAAAATTATAGTGCTAAATTTTAGAAAAATTCTTCAATTTCAGAATGGAATTCTCTCTCGAAACTATATTGCTGATTGTATTTAAAGTTTTATAATATTATTTAAGATAATGATATATGTTATTAAGAAAATCAAAATGAAACCCAAAATAAACATATCCATATGTACATATTTACACATACATACGTATGATACATGCAGAAACAAATGAAGTACAGTGCACTCGCGGTAACGTGAATTAATTAAAATCAAGGGAATTCATGTTAGCGAAATTGTTTACGTTAGCGATTGTCAAATTTCATGAAAAGATATGTATTTTTTACACGCTATAACGTGGCATTCTTTTATTATTATTTACATTGTTAAAATATAAAAATAAAAGTATAAATTAAAATTCATTACATTACGTTAAAAAACAAAACGAGATCACTAAAAAATATCTATTGAAATAAAATTACGTACCAAATAAAATTACTCATTACATTTATGCATTAAAGAAATCCGTTATATTTTTCTTTTCCAATCGCTGAAATACTGCTTTTTCCCTTAAGCGTCTTAGTACACTTATGTCACTTTGATCCACCAAAAATTTCAATTGCCTCACTTTCGACAGAATTAGCGGCAATGCAATCATCGTCGTCACTTTCTTCGTTTTGCGCATTTTCATGGATTTCAGTCGTATCATCAATACAAGAATCTTGAACAATTGGCAAGGAAAACTCAACAAAAAAAACATACTTTTTTATTTAATAATTCCCTAAAGTTTAAAATTCGAATTTAATGTATTTTAGTGTTGTCTACAAGCTTAAAAACATATGCAATGAAAAAAATTTTCTCTTTATAGAGCTCTCTGAGTTTATTCACGTTAGGTGGTGTTCACGTTGCCTGTGTATTAAAAAAGTGTAATTTTTAAAAACTATTAGCTTTTGTTCCGTTTTGGAAAGGCAATTTTCTTTATTATATAAAACTTTCGTTCAAACATAAATTTCACAAGGTTAGGTTAGCTTAGGTTAGAGGACGTGCACTTGTCAATAATTTAGACAAGTACAGTACTCGAAGGTCGATTTGACCCATTGTCCACAGCGTCCTTAAGAAGGAAGTATAAAAGAGGGAAAAGGAAAAAGGTGCGGAAGTAGGAAGGGAGAATGGGAAGCGAAGGAACCACACAGACCAGAACAAAACAAAATGGGTGAACGCGACTACATCGATGAAGCCTTAGCACTTCTCAACCAGCTCAAGTTGCCAATGAATCTGTGGAGTGCCTTGATGTCGGCTCTCGACCCAGAATTCATACTATCAAAGAAGCCTCTGCCAAGGGTCCTCAACCTACCAAGGACTGGGCAGTTACAGAGGAGGTGCTCGACAGTCTCCAACTCCTCCTCATAGCAACATACCCTGCAGTAGTCCGGCTGGGTCTGTTCCAGATCCCCGTCAGCCACCTAATCTCGCAGTGCCCTGTGTTAAACCCTATAATTAACCTTAAAATGGCCTTATCCAAGGCCAGTAGCCAACCTGTCCTTACATTGTCTATAGCAGGCCATAGATATCGAGAAACATAATAACCCGATCCACTCCCCCAACGCCTCTGCTCTTCCTTCCTGACCCATTAATCTATGAGTCCGTAGAGCTGGCAGATTGGAGGGTCAGGACCAGTGTTGCCATAACGGCATTTAAAGTGCAATTCTAGCACCTTTTTTTCGTCTGCTGCACTTTAAAAAAAAAAAAAACAGACTAGATGCTTTTTAGCACTTTTTTGCCATTTTCTGTATTTTTTTAGCATTAAAAGTGCATTTTATATATATATTATATTATTCATATTATTTTTTATTTATTTTGTATTTCATTCTAATTCATATTTCAAATTATTTTTTATTAATGCAATAATAGTCTTTTTTTATTTAAATTAATTTTTAAAATTTATATTTATTTTTGAATGTGTTCAAAAAAGAAAAAATGAATACAAAAAAATTAATATATTTTTTCTTCAATCAATTCAACTTTTCAAATGTAATAAATATTTTTTGAAAAAAATTTTTTTTTTTCATATTGTTTATTTACAATCTATCCCATTGGGGATAATAAGCAAATTTTATACTGTATTATAACAAGTAAATGTTGCACTCCATTGAGAACAACATCATTTTAACAATAAATTTTTATAGTATTGTAATTATTTTTAAAAGCTATCTTACATATAATTAAATGTATATATTATGTACATTTTTACAAAAAACAAAAAAAACCAATAACAATTATCGAAATGGTAAATCAAGTATATGTTAACGTTTAAGTCTTCTCAGTTCTTCAGTTTCGTCTAGTAGAGATATCGCTAGTGGGTTGCAGTGGTTGCTTAATCTGTTAAGATAGTTTTCGCTATATTTCTTTATTTCGTCTTTAATTGTTGGCATGTGTAAGTCATTATGAATAGTTTTATTTGAAATAAATTTAGAAGCATTAACAATTGGCCTCAATGTCTTATTTTGATACCGTTGAAGAATTTCTACATTGGAGTTACTGGCTGTTCCCACAATTGTAAGCCATAAGTCCACACCAGTTTAAGTATTGTTTTATATATTATTAATTTTGTTTCAATGCAGATTTAGGCTGAAGAAGCCAATAAAGGCGTTTGGTTTTTATATTAATATGTTCTTTTTTGCCTTAATGTGAGGCTTACATTTAAGTTTTTGTCAATATGAAGACCAAGATATTTCACACTGTCTCTTTTTGGGAATTGTGTTGCCATTAAGGAATAATTGTGGGCAATTTCCTTTTCGTAACGTAAACACAACATGTGCAGATTTTTTGGTATTTACTTTGATATTCCATTGAGATAACCAAAGCTCAATTCGGTTTAGTTCATTTTGAATTAGATTTGACGCATTTGTTGGACAAGAACTCGATGCTAATATTGCAGTGTCATCGGCATAAGTTGCAAGTAAAACGTTATCTGTTAAAGGTATACCTGAAGTAAATATCGTATAGGGGGTTGGTCCCAGAACACTGCCTTGCGGAACACCTGCTTTTATATTGTATATGTTGGAAAAATCATCGTTCACTTTAACGTAAAAACTTCGATCGTCTAAATATGATCTAAGCAGTAAATAATAGTTGGTAGTAACTTTTTGAGTTTAAAGAGCAAACCAATATGCCAGACTTTGTCGAATGCTTGTTGAACATCCAAAAAGACACCAGAACAAGATTCTTTCCTTTCCAAGGTATTTCTGATAAAAGCCGCAATACGATGGCATTGTCATGGAGTGCCATGTTTATGCCTAAAACCAAATTGGTGTTCAGGAAAAATATTTAATTTGCCAAGAATTGGTGACATTCTACTTATAAATATTCTTTCAAAAATTTTGGAGAATGTAGTCACCTTTTTCACCATTTTTTATTCCATATACTTGTTTAAATCAAACTAAATTCATATTTATTAAACCAAGATAAAATTTTTTTTAAAAATTTCGAATAATTTTAATAAAATTTAACCTAAATTAAAAAAAAAACATTTATAATGAAAAACGCTGTTCATTTTGTAGTTTTTTTAATGGCCGGTTTTAAAGTTTTGGCACTTTTTTATTCAGGATTGCACTTTTTGACAAACTTTTTACAAACCGGCTTCTGGCAACACTGGTCGTAACATTACGACCCGCTCTCACCAAAATATTTTTAAAAATCATTTCTCGTTAAAAGGGAGGAAGACAGAAGGAAAATGAACACAAACAAAGAGCGTAACAATGTGTTGCTCTCATCGTACGTATGTACATGTGCATGGCATATTTATAACAGGTAGGAGCAACTCTACAACAAGTACAACAATGCAAAAACAACAGGCATTTTGTTTTTGTAAAAGTGCATTTGAAGTGTCAAAAAAATTAACCCTCAAACCTCCATAGGAAATTAAAGCAATTAAAAAAACTAAATAAATTTTATATATTGAAAATTCTTATGATTTTTATGTCATGCTAAATTACACAATAGTGCAGCACCTATAAATAAAAAAAATTATCAGCTGCATACGTTATTTCTTATTTATTATTGTACCAATTAAAATTTGTACCTAATTTATATTTATTTTATGACTGAATTTTGAAATTGAATACTTATTAAAACTATTATCTCTTGAATTATATTGTGAATTATTTTGAATTAGCTTTAGTAGAAAATTGAAATCAAAAGTTGTACTTAAAATTCACTTGCTTCCACAACACTCACCCAAATTGACAGACTCAAAAAAGAAAATAAGAAATACATACTAATACTTCTTTCTTTCTCTTTTCTTAATCCCAATTTGTTTTAATCCCTATATCCCAATCTTCTGAAAGAGAATTTGTTTTAATTTCAGTCATAGTTTAGGCACCTAGTTGGAGACATGAATTTTTTTTGGTAATTCATCACTTTCATCTAAATATCTATAAATATAGTAAATCTAGGTTGTAGTTTAAAAGATATATGTATTTAGTGTTAAAGGCTTAAATATTGTTAATCATCCTGCAAAAATTTTAATATAATTTGCTTTAAAATAGTAATCCTAAAGAATTTCTAGAGTGCGTATCGTTAAGGATACATGCGGTACATATGAGGGTTTATGACTAATATAAATACGAAATTGAATATCGAAACAAAATACACAAAAAACAAACATTTTTTTTTGACATTCAAAAACTCGTCAGCTGTTGAGTTGCTCCTACCTGTTATAAATATGCCATGTACATGTGTATGTATTATTGTGTTTTTTGATTTAGTTGTCGATCAGACTGCGACAAGAATACATGTGCTGCGGATGCTTTATCATTTTATTTCAGAATAACACTCGAAGAATATTTTGTGTTAAAAATGTTCTATGTCATTAGCTGGGCGTATTTTATTTTTTATTTTGTCCCATAGTATATTTTTTTAAATGCTTTGGAATGCTCGTTTTTTTCTTTTAATAAAAAATGGTTTTTTATTCTTTTTATTTTTATTTATCTAAAAAACATGGCCTAATTTTTAAGCCAAAGATGGATAGCTTTATATTCTTTTAATAATAAAATCGATGTTTTATTTTATTTTTATTCATCCAAAATTATTAAGCCAAGGATAGACAGCTTTACATATGTATGTTGATGAAATGAACATGTTGATGAATGAAAATAGAGTATATTACTAACACTTTTATATTGTTGTAAATAAATAAATTCTCTCAACTTATTTTCTCTCTCTCACTCACTAATCCATAACTATAGGCATGTGTTAACCTAAAGGAAAATTGTTAGTAATAATGTCAAGTCTACTTATTAACCCAATGATATGTATATGTGATCGGAAAATATAGAAAAATTGTACTGCACTAAGACACTAAGACACCGTATTTAACTTGGCAAGTATTCTTCCAAAAATCGAAATCATTTCCCATTGATATTAGTGAATACTAGTGTGATATTTCTTTGGTTGTATCATTGAAGTCTGAAAAAAGCGACATGAACCTTCTTCTTTAAAAACTGACAAGATTTTTACGCTCTTTTTAACGAATATTCTTGATGTTCGTGTCCTATGTGTGTAAAAAGCCGAAGATGTTCTTCCACTGAGGGACATTGGTGCCGACGTCTGTTTTTTAACACCAGAAAAATAAATAAAAAAGTGGTAAAACAACAAAAACGCACGATGAGAACAACGCATTGTTACGCTCTTGGTTTCTGTATCCTTCCCTTCTATCTTTCCCCCCGCGTCATGAAATATTTTTGAAAAATATTCCAAAATATCTTAGAATGCACATTCTTTATACTTTATTTTCTTTGGTAATACACAACTTGTTTTTTTACCGTTATAAAGTTTGTTGTTGTACTTTTTTTTTGCTGCTTAAATTTTTTAACACTTATAAATATACTTTATTCTTGATGTTGTCACCACGAAAACATAGGAAGAACTAATCTTGTTTCGTTCTTTTATTTTTTATGCAACCGAAATTAATAGGTGTTGCCGTTTTACATATTTATAGTTATAATTCTTATTATATTTTTTTAACATGCAAATTTGAACTTAATGACAATTATTTGCTTGTTTCACTGCATTAAAATGACTTCACAACAACACTGACACATACTGATCGTTTTTTTTTCCATCATGCTGCATCTTTCAAGGCAACAAAATTATTTGTTGAATTGAGTAATAAATTATTTAACTATTTTAATTGGTTATATTTTCCAAAATGTAAATGTTGTTTGGTAGCGTTTTATGCACTTGTAAAAAAAACTCAAACATTAACATGTGTTTAACATAGAGCAATTATTTGGATTTTTTCCGTTTATATTTTTTTAACATATTGATAGCACTGTCAGAAAAAATCGACGATATTAATAAAAAAAATTATCGAATCAAATAAAAGATTGCTCAAAATTAAATTTTTAACAATTATCCATTTAATAGAAACAAAACTGGCAAAAAATTTTTCTATGAACAATAAAATTCCGAAGCAATTTCTGAAAAAGAAAGAAAAAATTTTGGATTCCGAATGCAGAAAAGGAAAATGTTTAAATCTTGAAAACTTTTTTGAAAGACTTGAAACAGATTTGCAAACTTTTAGAACTAAAATGGAGATTTAGCATTTGATTTTAGCATTTGCTTTTTTGTCAAAGTTTGTATAACAAATTATGATCCTTCCACATTCCTCCGCAAAGTTAATCTAAATAAAACAAAAATTCCATGTTCCCTGAAAAATGAATAACTCGAATAAATTCTTGATACTGAAGTTACAAAAGATTTGCTAAAAATGTCAAAGCTGCAGAATTTGTGAAAGATGATAATCCACCAATTACTTTTTGCTTCTTAGACAGCGGTTACCGTACATTGAAGATTTTCAAGGACAAGGTAGTTTCACAGGAAAAGAATGGTGTTGCTATATATACAAAAACAATTTTGCAAACTAAATATACGACACGGCTCGGTTACTTCTAAGACCTTAATTCCAAATTGTTTATCTTGAGACAGTTTTCTTGAACTATTCAACCTCAAAAAAACTTAGTTAGTGCAGGTACAGCAACATATCGGTCGTAACAGAAATGAAGAAATTCAAATGAAATTTTTCAGGTGGTCAACAAACAAGTTACATTTACGGTTGAACTGCAACCGGTGTCGTAAACTAAAAGTGACTTAAAAACGACTCTTTATTCGTTAAATTATTTTGAAACATAAATCCAATTAAGTTAGTTTCTTATTTTTTTATTTATTAAATTATTATAATTATTAATTATAAAATAAGTAATAATTACATAGTTTTTTATATATAATTTATAGTATTAGAAAAAATATAAATTATAGCAACATCTTGTATCTTTGTGTTTTCTTTTCAATTCAACTGACATAATTATGTAATTATTGTCGGTAACAACCAGCAACAAATAGATACTCGTCAGGGTTTAATCATATCATCAGTGATGTGGAAACCTGTTTTAAGCATGTAATCGTGTTCAAATTAATTCATAAAACGTGATCATTGATGACGAAGTCGGTAGCTTTATAAAGCGAAAATGTTTAATAACCGCAAGTGATTTTATTAAGTGTACAATGGATTAAAACGAAATTTATTCTTTTTACGTCCAACGGTTGAATATGAATTAATGCAAAATTTAAAAGTTATTCTCTACTTTAAAAGATAAAAATTGTAATTATAAAAAATCAATGCCAAAATACGCAGTACAATATCGATGGGGATGAGTAAGAAAAAGAGACTTAAGGTATATTTCAAGCTTCAAAACGTCAAAATACAAAGAGAAAAATTCAATACTCTTTCGAAATTAGTAAGACAGTAGTAGTATGTTTATGTATGTTCTGGCGCACTTATTTCATACGAATTTGGGATTATGCATAGCTGGGAGTTATGAATTGAATTGTGAAATGAATTGTGTGCGATGGGTCTATATGTTTGTCACATGCATAATATGTGTTTTTTTTATAGCTTTACGAGCTAAAGGTTGGGAATCTTCGAAAGACATTGGTAGCCCGGCCTACCAATGTGCATCTCGGCTTGCTAAACGCATACGTACTAAACCCAACCTAGTTCGTCACACTTTCAACCATTTGCCGCCCCCCCCCGGACCACAATCAAGTATTACTTCGGGGGGTGGAGATTCAGCGAGTGCTGCCTTCAAATTCTGCTGACCTTGCTCTCTCAGCCAATCTTTGCAGCGTCAACACCATCCTTGCGAAAACACATACTGCGTTCCAATTGTCACATGAGATTAACATCAGGTTAACTATGTTATCGGGCGTTACCTGGAATCCTACTGTCCTCTCCAGGCAATTTCGTTGAACAACATATCGCGGGCAAGTAAAGAAAACGTGCTCCGCCGTCTCTCTTTCATTGGGGCATTCTGGGCATGCCTCGTCTACATCATGACCATACTTATAGAGATATGCCCTATAACATCCATGGCCGGTTAGTAAATGTGTCAGGTAGAAGTTCACCTGACCGTGTCTCCTTTTGGTCCATTCGCCTATGCTCGGTATGAGTCTGTGGGTCCACCTTCCCTTGGTTGAATTGGACCAGTCACTCTGCCATCTATGCATAGCGTCATCCACTAACTGAACAGGACTGGGGAGATCCATTCCCCTCCTTGTGTCATGTTTCCTCCTCTCTACATCCACTACTAGCCTCCGGGGCATCATCCCCGCAATCACCAATGCTGCATCAGTAGACACCGTGCGGAAGGCAGAAATCACCCTGAGAGCTGATCTCCTGTAGGCCGTTTCTATACCTGCTCTATAGGTCCTCTTATCCATGGCCCCGGCCCATATGGGGGCCGCATATATAGCGATCGAAGTCACTACCTTCATCAGTAACCGCCTCCTCTCCTGTTTTGGGCCTCCAAGGTTAGGCATTATTCGGGCAAGTGCACATGACGTCGCCGCACACTTTCCACCGATGTACGTCAGGTGTTCCCTAAACGTGAGCCTGTTGTCAATCATTACTCCCAGATATTTAATCGCCTGCTTTGATGTTATGCTCTGGTTACCTACTGTTATTGTAATAAATTCCATCTTCTTCCTACTACTTACAAGTAGTACTTCCGTCTTGTGATCAGCAAGTTTGAGACCTATTTCCGTGATCCAGTTCCTGACCATACCAACCGCAGTGTTACACATTCTCACTAATTCATCTAAATGTTTTCCCCTTATCACCAGGGCAATATCGTCCGCAAAACCAATGATCTGTGTACCTCTAGGGAATTTAAGCCCCAGTACACCATCATACATGACATTCCATAGTATTGGGCCCAGCACGGAAACTTGCGGGATCCCCGCCGATACCGCATATGTTTTCCTGCCAACATCTGTGTCATATAAGAGCACTCTATCCAGGGTGATGAGAGCGCAGTACTTCTTATCGCCCTCCAGCCAGCGCTCACGACTGATAGCATCCTTTGCTATCGTCATAGCCATCTATATTGCATCTATTGTGGAACGGGCTTTTCGGAAACCAAATTGGCGATCCGACAAGCCTTCTGCCACCAGGAATGCTTCCAGTCTCCTACAAATTATCCTCTCCAAAAGTTTTCCAGCTGTGTGGATCATACAGAGCGGGCGGTATCCCGATGCATCCCTTCGGAATTAGAACCAGTCTCTGTCTCTTCCATATCCTAGGGAACGTCCTCTCCTGAACACAAGCATTAAAAACTTGTCTAAACAGCTCAGTATTACTTTCAATGGCCGCCTTAAGTGCAATGTTTGGGATCCCGTCAATCCCCGGTGCTTTGTTAAGTTTCATTTCCCCACAGACTGATTGCAATTCCTGCCTGCTGACTTCTGGGATTTCCTCCTGTGATCGCATATCCCGCACGCAGTATGTAATTTCGGCTTTGCGCGGAAAAAGGTCCGCGACGATTGATTGCAGCTTAGCTGCACATGACGTTGCTGGTGGTCGGAAGCAGTTCAGCTTTCTCATCACCACCTTATATCCAGTTCCCCAGGGATTCTCGTCCATATCGGCGCACATTTCCCTGTATCATCTTCTCTTGCTGAGCGCAATGGCCCCATTAAGGCTGTTCCTACACCTTCTATACCTTTCCCGCAGTTCTGCAAATTCATCCCGGCCTCTGACCCTTTGGAATAGCCGCCGTGCGCGGTTGCATTTACGCCTCAGATCCGCTATATCGTTCCACCAGTAGACGTGTTTCTTTCCAGACAGATGACGCCTCCTTGCCATAGAAGCGTTGCAAGCCTCCGTTATGGAGCGCATAAGTTCCGTCGCCTTGTCATTCGCGTTCCCGAATAACTGAATGTCCTCCAATGCGAGGACAAAGGTTTCCCTGTCAAAGGTGGAGTCCTTCCAAAGAGGGTTCGGCGGTGCGGCAGGAACGTTGTGTCCCGTAGAGCGTTCCCGGATCTCAAAAATGATAGCCTGATGATCGCTATGTGTGTAGATGTCAGACACCAACCAGGTAGATGAAGTCGCCAGTGAGTCGCTGACGAATGTCAGGTAAATTTTAGAGCAGCGTCCATTTCTCGAGAATGTATCCCTATCACCACTATTAAGTAAAACAACATCCAATGTTGCAAATGCGTAGAGTAGGCATTCTCCTCTTGGGTTAGTGAATGCCGAGCCCCATTCAACAGCCCAAGCATTGAAATCCCCGGCAATTACCACAGGTCTCACGTTCCTTGCTTCCTTAACGATGTCATCTATTCTGCGTCTATAGTCTTCCATTGATAGGCTAGGGGGAAGATAACAGCTGAAGAAATGTACCCCATTAACGGTGCATTTCACAAAGCTTTCCCACCTGTCGTCGACATTTCCCATTGGGAATTTACCACAGGACCATATCGAAGCCCTGTTGCATTTGCTGGCTATCCAACGTTGGTTTTCAGGTGCTCTGTAGTGCTTTTTTTTTTTTTTCTCTCCATATTTATTTATTTATTTATTTATTCTGTAGCATATCACATACAACAAGAAATTAATCTTTTAAATTACAGTATGTGATTATATAATATATTATTACAAAGAATGAAATATATATAAGACAAGTAATTAAAGTAGTAAAAGCAAATAGTATCGAAATAATAATATGTAAAAACAAGAACGAAAATATATGCATGTAAATATGTAATAATTTTACATTAGAATTTAGAAAATAATATTTTTTTAAACTGCAAAGCGTTGCCATTGATTTGTAATGAGTTAGGTAACGAATTCCACAGCCGTATTGTATTTGTAAAGAACTGCCACTCAGATATCAAAGTTCGATATCTTAACTGAATGATTTGTTTTCCTCTATTTGATCTTGCAAATTGAATCCGATTAAATAGATAAGACGGTTCCTGCGTGTAGATAACCTTGTGTAGTAAGATTAATGCCTTGATTTTTAGTAAGTCCATTAACTCAACACCTTATAACAATTTCGAATACCGAGAAGTACTATCATATCTTCGTATGCCGTAGACATATCTAATAATCGCGTTATACACTACTGTTAATCTAGCTTTACTAGCCGAATCGCAATAAGCAAAAATTTCGCAGCCATACAACAACTTGGGCACTAAGTAGGTTTTCGCAAGAAGCACACGAATATTAAGAGGTGTAATGTGCTGTATAGGATATAGCGTCCTAAGCATAGAAAAAATTGTCCCGGAGACAGAATTTATATGGGTATTCCATTGAAGGGATTTGTTAAAAATTATACCGAGGTTTTTCGCTGAGTCCACTATCGAGATGTTCCGAGTTCCCAATGTGATCGGTATATCAACGACAATATCCTGATTTCGTCGTGCTATGATCAGGCATTTTGACTTCCTAGGGTTCAGGTATAAGCCATTCGAAGACGCCCAGTAGTGTATTCTGTCAAGGTCCTCATTAAGTCTTGCACAACACTCATCGATTGAGTCTCTTCTACAATTCATATATATTTGTACATCATCTGCATAAATGTGGATATCACTATGCAGGAGAGAATCAGGTAAATCATTTATGTATAATGTAAACAATAATGGTCCAAGAATAGAGCCCTGCGGTACTCCCTTAGGCACAGGCAAGGGAGCAGATACAGTTCCACCAGCAGAGACAGACTGGTATCTATCATCAAGATAGGTTCCCATTAGCGACGATGCACTCGAAGAAAAATAAAAATTGTCGTTCATCTTCCTACAAAGTATATCATGGTTCACGGAGTCAAAAGCTTTCGAATGGTCAAGAAGTATCAAAAGTGTAATACCACCATTATCAATATTGGATCTTATATCCTCAGACACACTTAACAGTGAAGAAACACAGCTATGACCTGTTCTAAATCCTGATTGTTTGCCACAAAGCAGCTGATGGTCATTCAAATAAGCAATAATTTGGTTGTGTAACAGTCGTTCCAAGACTTTAGATAAAAATGGAAGTATCGAAATGGGGCGATACTCATTCGACGATTTCGGCACGGGAATGACCTTAGCATGCTTCCAACAGTTAGGAAAGTGGCTGGTAGTGATAACGGTGTTAAATAAGTGCGTAATATAACGTGATATCCTAGGCAATAAAAGTCTAATGAACTTAGGATGGATCTGGTCAAAGCCAACTGCATTCGAAGTCACTGATTTACAGCATAAAATAACGTCATCTTCAAAGACACGAGAAAACTCGAAACGATGTAAAGGAGAAATTTCCGTGGGTTGTTGCAATGGCCCAGTGGCAAAAGCTGATTGAACCCCGTTTGAGTACCTTGGAGACGGAATGTTTATAAATGATTCATTAAGTTTATTTGCATCAATGCTGCAAGCTGGGGCAGCCTTGCTTCCAATACCAATCTCACGGATTGTTTGCCATTTTCTCCTTGAATCTACAGCTGATTTAAAACGGTTCTCATGGTAAGAAGTTTTAGCATCATAAATAGTCCTATTGACGAGTCTACGGGCTTTGCGATATTCTTCGTATAGATCAGAAGTTCTATACCTTTTCCAACGCCTATAAATACCATCACGAGTTTTAATTCGTCGTTTAATAGTAAGATTAAACCAGCTTTTCCCAGGGCCGTTACCGCGGTTCGCTCTCAAGGGTACGGAAATATTACACAGGTCGATAAGGCTACTATTAAGAAAGTAGAGTTGTTCATAAGCAGATGGCATATAATATATGTTGCTCCATTCTACCATGTTATAGCATTCTTCCAGCAACCGATAGTTAACGTGACGGAAGTGGCGATAGTAAGTTAAAGTTTCATCCCTTTGGAAATTGAAATCATATGATATGAAAATAAGATCATGTCTTGAAAAAGTTGGTGCGCTAATCTGATCGAACAGTAATAAATTAGACATGTTACCTGCTATAAATATATCAAGTAAAGTACTGCTATTATGAGTGAAGTGAGTAGGTTGCACGGTATTTACAATATATAAACCAATAGACTCAAGCTGATCGAACAAGAATGAGCTAGTATTAGACAGTAAATTGCAGTTGAAATCACCTGCAATGATAATGTCGTTGTACTGCATAGCCAGTGACTCCAGGTTACACATAAGTGAATCAATAGGTACACTAGAATTAGGGCGGTAAATGCACCCTAACAACAATTTACTGTCAGCACCAATAATTTCAAGGAATAAGTATTCAATTACGTCGTTATCCTGTGATCTCTCAATTTCCCTGTAACGTATGCCATTCCTGATAAAGATTGCTACTCCACCCGCGTGACCTCTTCTATCATTCCTAATTATTCTGTACCCATTTGCATTAACTAAACTATCTGGAAGGTCCCTCGCAAACCATGTTTCAGATACACATACAATATCCATCTTAGTATCTTCGAACAAAAAACGAAATTCATCCATTTTAGGAAAAAGACTTTGAGCGTTAATGTGGCATATGTTGAGTCCTTTACGTTGTGCCGTGAGTATTTTAATCATAGTTTTTGTACCAGCTGTGGAATTAGAACCATAACTATTTAAGGCTGACATTAAGAATAATTACAGAAGAAAAAGCAACGCGTGTATAATATATCAAAAACAAATACATATTAAAATCTTTTAAAACATGAAGAAAAGTGCTAATATTTAAAATTAAAGAATATTCACGAAAAACATTATTATAAGCGTTCCTGTCCATTACATCCATCACAAAAAATATTTAAGTCATCAATATCATTCACAAGTACTGGCTGCTCATGCTCTTGGCGCTTAATGTAAACCAATCCACGATTGGTATAAGCTCCGAATATTTGCCTCTTTTTCTTCAAACTGTAGGCCCGTTGGAAGATACGATGATTTCCCGGTGTTAAGTTCTCATTGACATAAAACGGTACAGAACTATCAAAACCAAGCGTGTTCAATCGTAAAACATCCTTACGCATCTTTATATAGGATGAAACAGATCTAAGGACTACGTTTCGCTCATATGGCGATTTGAATTTAATAATTATTGGTGGATCAGTCCTAGATTTCGTATTAACAGGTATTCTACCTGAAGAAATTATTTTATTTCTCAAACGGAAAGCTCCAATAATTTCCGGAGGGCGTACGGCAACAGTCTCACATATTTTTGATAATATAGCAGTAAGATCTTCATTATGTTGTTCCGGAACACCAATAATACGTAGTTCATTAGCGACAACTGCATTATCATGTTTTTTGTTTACTGCTTTTAGGTGGGCAATTTCTTGCTTTAAGATCTGTGTATCATTGGTCAAGGCAACTACCTTATCAGTGTTTTTATTTTTAATATCACTAACGCAGGATTCCAACTCAGCCACACGTTCCATTAAACTGTCCAGTTCGGTTTTCGCCATATTTAGCCTCTTTTCTATTTCATTTAACAGACGTTCCTCATACTGTTGAAATATATCCTTCATAGTAGACTGCAGTTGTTCGGCTAGCTTATCAAACCTTTTATCTATCATCTGCATGAATTTAAAAGGAGATTCGACGTTTGAAGAACGGGCAGATGTTATATTAGTTAAACGCACATTTTTTGGCGTATTTACCAATTCTGCTTGAGTCAGATCAGCTGAGGTATTATCCACTTTTTTTTTGAAATAGAAATGTGGCTTTTACTTTTAGACTTGGATTTGCACTGGCTTCTTAATTTAAACTGATGCATTTGCTCAACTACTAATTTAATTTTAATTTTAATTTCTCTAGGTGTAGTTCAAAAAGTAGAAAAAGAGCAACTCTGTGTGAAAGCACATCCACTTGAAAATTCAAAGCACAGCTTGTTTCAAGCAGATGTTATATATTTAGCGGGAAAAAATAATGTTATGTATTTTTGTTGTTTGTTAACTATTTATTTATTTTTTTATTTTGCTTTATTTCTATTTTTGTTTACTTTTTTTGTTTGCTTTATGTTCGTTTATTTGTGTTTTTTGTAGGAAGAAATCAGCTGACTTTGTTATTGTATTTTGTATTGTTTATGTACTAATATATGCTATTGTTTTTATTTGAAATTTATTGTTATTGTTTTGGTATATATGCACTTGTTACTTTGTATTGTTGTTGTTTGTTTTTAAATTACAGTGTTTTTCAGTGTTATCATTAAATATTGTCCAATTATTATTTTAATTTGACAAGTTTTATTAAATAAATTTTATTTTTAATTTTAATTAAATTAACTCAGGATTTGTCTGATCAAATTTGTTTAATATCACACACAATAAGCTCTGAAAACACGTCCGTCCGACTCGATGACTCATCACACATGCTTGCTCAGTATTGCCAAGTGTATCCTCTGCTCCTGCACCGTCTGTTTAAGTAGCTCCTGCGCCGCTTCGCAATGGTTCAAGTTCAACTGCAGGACTCTCATTTACCTGCGTATATCAACTTCCGTCGTGCCGCTAAATAGTGTGCGCACTTATGTCCTCCCGTGATATGCTTCGCGTCCGCATCCGGTTCGCCTCTACAAAGAAGGCAGTGAGGGTCACGGTCACAAGCCTTGGCAAGGTGACCTTGCCCTCCGCATTTGAAGCAGTGTTTGGACCAGTCACTATTACTGCTACACTTTCCTGCTACATGCCCGAACTGCAAGCGCTTGTAACATCTCCTTGGGGTTACCTTTCTCAGTAAGCGGCAAAGTGTCCACCCTACACGCAGTTTACCAACTTCCTGCCAGCTTCATAGGGATTGCGATTACCGCTGTCCTAGTACCTCCTGGAACGTTCCTGATCGTCTTGAAAGCCGACGGTTGTATTTCCCCGATTTGGTCCCTCCATGCGGTGATTATTTCCTCCTCGGTTGTTACTTCATCCAGCTATCTTAGTTCGAATGTAGCTTCCTCAGTTATTGTTCTGACCTCTATCTCTTCGGCCAATAAGCTCCTTAGCTTAGAACGGTGCATCTCCGTAGCCACCTCTGCCGATCTTCTAAACTCCAGAAGGATTTCGCCCCTTTGTGTCTTCTTCACAAGCTGGACATCCTCGCCAACTGATTTAAGCTCCGGGGCATTCCTTACCTTCTTTAGAATGTCCGCAAACGATAGTTTCTCGGTTGGCTTTATTATCATTGCGTCTGGTCTTGGAGGTTTTCTGGGCTTCCTAGTTTTCACGATCCATTCATTGTGCTCCTGAGTGTCTTCCTCTGTTGCTGCAGGCACTACCACAGTCTGGTTCGTAGTTGTTGCTGGTCTCCCAGTCGAGTCACTATTCCTAACCTCAGCGGCAGGCTTGACTAGTCCACGAGGACGGATTGTCCTGGTCTTCTTTGGAGGTGTTCTCCTTGGTTTTTCCAATTCATCCCTCTGCCTTTTGGAAATGCGTAATATGTGTGCGTGTGTGTGTGTGTGTGTGTGGGTTAAAATTTGGCATTATGCATAGCTGGGAGTTATGAATTGAATTATTGTGTGCGATCGGTCTATAGGTTTCTAACATGTATTATGAAAAGTGCACGGGCATAAGATCAATAAGAATATTTTTTAATGTAAACAAATAAACAATTTTGGGTGTGGTTTCGTTTAATTAATTATTTTTGTTATTGTGATATATTTGTATTTTTGTTTTTCTTGTAAACAAATATGGGATATCACATGTTTGTTACAAACAATAGCAGCGCTTTGTTATAAGCTACACAACAACAAACAGCGTGACTATAGTCACTTACGATTTCTTATTCTTAAGCATAAGATCAATAAGAATATTTTTTAATGTAAACAAATTTTAAAAATCTTGACTCATATTACAGTTTTTAATGTTAAGTATGTGGGTTCGTTTAATTAATTTTTTTTGTATGATTTAATGCGATATACTTCTGTTATGTGTGTGTGTGTGTGTTTTTTTCTTATGGATCCATTTTATGATAGTCGAATATAAGACAATAGATTTTTGTTACAACAATAACAGTGCTTTGTTATAAACAACAACATCGCGCGTCATTATGATTTTTTATAAGTAGAAACATGATTGTGCATGTTCATTTTATTTGTATTACTTTTCAAACGAATGATAGGACGGATAGAATGAGTGTGTGCATGTGCATAAGATCAATAAGAATATTTTTTAATGTAAACAAATAAAGAATTTTAGATGTGGTTTTGTTAAATTAATTTTTTTTTATGATTTAACGCGATATATTTCCGTTATGTGTTTTTTTCTTGTAGACAAATGCGGGATATCACATGTTTGTTACAAACAATATTTGTTTTAAATAATAGCAACGCGACTCCTTATCATTTATTACTCTTAAGCATAAGATCAATAAGAATATATTTCTTTTTAATGTAAACAAATTGTAAAACGCTGACTCAAGAATTGTGCAGCTGTGCGCACGTTTACATCGTATACCTAAATAGAAACATGATTTGGCGTGTTCATTTTATTTGTGTTAATATGAGTATATATGAGTGTGTGTACGTTTCCTCATCTACATCCCAGAGTATAAATAGACTTGTTTTAAGGATTTAGAAGTCATTCTAGTGCATAGTTTACCATTTCATAGCACAGTTGTGCAAAGAGAACTCACACGCATTCTTGTGTTTCTTCATTTAGTTGTCGATCAGACTGCGACAAGAACACATGTGCGGCGGATGCTTTATCATTTTATTTCAGCATAACACTCAAAAAATATTTCATGTTAAAAATGTTGTGTTATTAGCTAGGCGTATTTCATTTTTTATTTTGTCGCATAGTATAATTTTTTTGAAATGATTTGGAAATGTTCGCTTTTTTTCTTTTAATAAAAAATGGGTTTTTTAATCTTTTTATTTATCTAAAAAACATGGCCTAATTTTTAAGCCAAAGATGGATGGATAGCTTTATGTTATTTTAATAAAAAATGGATTTTTTATTTTATTTCTATTTATCTAAAATTATTAAGCCAAATTAATATATATATATATATATTATATTTACATATGTATGCTGATGAAATGAAAATAAAAATAGCGTATATTACTAACACTTTTCTATCGCTGTAAATAAATAAATTCTCTCAACTTATTTTCTCTCTCTTACTCACTAACACATAACCAAAAATTTTTATCGGGAATTAAATTCAAAGTGGTTAAACTGTTAAGTAATATGATTCAGAAACATGATAATTAAAATTCAATCTGGAGATATTTTGCGAATACATGTTGGTTAAAGAAGAGGGGGATTTATGTTACATCGAAGTAAAATCGCATCAAACTGAAATGGTTATAATTAATCTCTCATCATCAACTACAGATGATCTCCTCAATATTTACAAAACACAATCCGATGTTATCGTTAAAAAAATGAGTGAATTCCAGGAACGTGATAGCGGATGGACATTAATACAAATATTACGAATAGAAATTAATATAAATAAATATCAGTGTCTAAAAGGTTCGCAGTATAACCCTCTACCAACCCCAATACAAAAGAAACATGCATGTATCAATGTACAAAACTACGATCAATATTGTTTCAAGTGGGCTGTTATATCAGCATTGTATTCTGTTAATGACAGTTCCAACAGATGCACGTCATATAAAATTAATAGCATTTGTGATGCTATTATCACGTTGGAAAATGGTATTGCTTTAAATTTTGAATATATGACTTTTCCGCTACCAACAAATAAAATTAAAGATTTTGAAATGAAAAATCCCGATATTAGCGTGAACGTGTTTGGGTTGAATGACAACAATGATATAGTCGGACCGTACTATTCCAGTATAAATGAAGAAGCTAAGCACGTTAATTTGTTATTACTAGAAGATGGTGAAAGATTCCATTACGTATGGATTAAAAATATTTCAACGTAAATCAATAATAATTTTATGTTAAAAAAATGATTTTAATATAAAATTGTTTCACTTTCCATTTAATTACAGATTAATTAAAAGTCAATTAACAAATCACTGTCGACCAGTTTACATATGTAATACTTGTTTAATACATTTTCATAGTGAAACGGCGCTGATCAAACACAAAGATGAGTGCAACAAAATTGTAACCAGACTACCCTCTGTAGACAATAATATCGTAAGTTTTAAAAATTTCAAAAAGCAAAGGGATGTACTTTTTGTAGTCTACGCTGATTTTGAGTGTATTCTAGAGACAATTAATATTCAAAATTCAGCTAATGTTAAGTCAATACAAAAACATATTCCATTTGGTTATAGTTATTACATCAAATGTTCATTTAACAGTAGGTTAGATACATTTAACATGTACAGTGGTGATGATGCACCAAAACATTTCTTCGTAAATTTAGTGAAAGATTGTACAGATTTATATTTGAATTGTTTAAATATCGTGAAACCAATGAATACCTTAACACCTCCTCAACAAATTAGACAGAAAGAGGATACAATTTGTCACATTTGCAAAAAAATTTTATCTCCTGTAGATCGAGTAGGTGATCATTGTCACTTAACAGGTGAATATAGAGGACCGTCACATAACAAATGTAATTTAGAGTATCAAATAGCAAAATTTATTCCTATATTCTTTCATAATCTTTCATCATATGATTGTCATTTGTTCGTAAGAGAACTTTCTTCTATTGAAGGTGATATAAATGTAATCCCCTTAAACAAAGAACTATATGTATCTATATCGAAAAAGATTAATGTATATGAAAAAATACTATAGAACTACGTTTTCTAGATTCTTGTCGGTTTATGCCATCAAGTTTGGAAAAACTAGCGGGATATTTGTCAGATAATGATCTGTTAATAGTAAAATCAATCTATCAAACTCCCAATGAATTTAGTTTAATGAAACGTAAAGGTGTCTTTCCATATGACTATCTAGATTCAGCCAACCGTCTTGAAGAAACTGGACTACCACCCCGATCATGTTTCTTTAATAAACTTACTAATGAGTCGTGTAGCGTAGATGATTACGAACACGCTGAAAAAGTTTGGAATACATTCAAATGTAAGAAACTTTTAGATTATCTCCTATTATATTTAAAAGTTGATGTCCTATTGCTTTGTGATGTATTTGAAAATTTCCGCAAGGTTTGCAAAAACATTTACAATTTAGACCCCTGTCAATATTATACTACACCAGGCTTATCCTGGGATGCAATGTTGAAAACAACTGAAATTGAATTGGAATTATTGACAGATATCAACATGTACAATTTCGTTGTGAGGGGTATTAGGGGAGGTATTGTTCAATGCAGTAAGCGACATGTGACAGCTAATAATAAATACGTTAGTGACTATGTTTCAACAAAAGAATCAAATTATCTAATGTATTTAGAAGTAAATAATTTATATGGTTATGCAATGTCTCAATATCTACCCTATAAAAATTTTAAATGGCTTGACAACTGTAACGACTTCAATGTAACTACTGTAGAAGAAGATTCAGAATTAGGTTATATTTTAGAAGTAGATTTAGAATATCCAACTGTATTGCACGATTACCATAGTGATTTTCCATTCTGTGCTGAAAATAAGAAAATTGAGAATATGAAACATAGAAAATTAATAACAGACTTAAATGACAAAAAGAATTATATAATACATTACCGCAATCTTCAGCAATGCATTCAACATGGTTTAATTTTGAAGAAAATTCATAGAATACTGCAATTTAATCAATCGAATTGGTTAAAAAAATATAAATATATCCTGCACGACAAAACTAATACTCTACAAGACACTCATCCTACCCGTGCTTCTTTATGGCGCAGTGGCATGGACACTATTAAGCAGTGATGCAGCAACCTTGAGAGTATTCGAGCTTCGTCTGCTGAAGTCGACGAAGAGAACGACTTTGTATGCGTTGGAAGGACCAAATCGAGGAAGCTGTGTCATTGGTTGGTGTGACCAGCTGGCGTAGGCATGCAAGAAGCAGAGGCACCTGGAAGGATGAGTAGCGGCAGGCCGAAATCCGTTAATCGGGTTGTTAATCTCCAATTAAGTAAGTAAGTAAGTATTTATAAAATAAAACAGATATTGAAAGTGGTTGTTAAAATTGAGCTAATTAAACCATCAAAACTAATATCACAACGTAAATTAAGACATTATTAGCCACAAAAATGAATAAAATGTGCAGGAATTAATGCAACCATTGCACTATAGGCAGAATGACCAGTTTTTGAGGCAAAAAGTCCATTTTTGAAGTAAACAATTTTCAAAAAGTAATAGTGACAAATAATATATAACATTTGGGAATAGAAAAGTGCAAAATATTAGAAACAGGTGGCAACACATAATTTGACATCAAGCTCTCAAAGTTGAATGTTCTTTGTTTGTTTTGTTTTCATACATTTGGCGCCAAAGTAATAAAGAAAACAAAAGTGTGACAAACAAAAAGTCTTCAGCTTATTAATTTATTGTGAAATGGAAAATAATCAAAAAGGTATGTAAATATAGATTTTTGTCAAAAAAGCATAAATTTATTTTTATACTACATAATTTGTATAGTTAAAGTATGACGTCTTTTTTATGTAATTTTGGTGTTCGTTGTTGTGTTCCATGGAGTAGTACTTTGTTTATCGGGGCGTATTCACTGAACTATTTATATGTTTAGAAAGGTATTGATGTGTACTTTAATGTGGTAATAATTCTAACTGCTCATATCTGCTACCCTGTACAAAATTTACGATTTTAGATTGCATACAAATCAAAAATGCGCAAATAGTTAACTTTTGGTTGGAAAATAATCGAAATGCTACCACTGTTATTTATTGGATTTGTGATAAATTTCAAAAGAAATCTAGTGAGGACTGCATGATAGCTGTTAGAAAAAAAATTATCAATTTTTGTGCACGTGCTAACCAAAAGTGGATCGCAAACCGCAAAAGCCGGATTAGATTCGAAAAAAGTGGAAAATTGTGGTTATCTGGTATGACTGAGCTTACTTTAACACACAGTGATGTGTGCAAACAAAAAGGTAGCCCCAGTGTTAGATATAGCGAAGGAAGTGTGCGGCAAAAACGAAAACTTGCTTCCGTAGTCTCGTCAGCATGTCTCGTCATGATTAATGTTTTTTAACTTTAGTTGGATTAAATCTGGAAGACGCTTTGAACTAATTCAATTTTTTAAGTCATACAACTAAATATTTTTACTTATTTACTGAATATAATAGAAAATGAAGTTAAAAATCTTTATTTTTGTAAAGTATTAATTATGAAAATAAAAAAATTATCTCTATCAAACTTACTTGTCGATAATGGCCCGCCCACTTTTAGGTGGGCATGGTGGTAAGTGGAGTAACTTTACATTCTTACTAAAGTTTTAAAATTAAATATTAAAAGCAATCTTAATAATTAAACTTCAAATTATTTCAAGTAATATTTTTTACTTAGATGTATTGGCCCATTCCTCTAAAAGTGGGCGTGGCAGTTGCCTATCGTCATGCAATTTTTACTGTACTTTTTGATTGACCTAATAGTCAGATGTGCAAAATTACAAGCATCTAGCGGGTGATTTATTGCCTCAAAAACTGGTCATTCCGCCCATAGTGCATTGATTGAAAAATGTCCAATAATGAGATGCCAAAATACTGCCATTGTGGTGAAAATCACCCAACTAATTATCCGTAATATACCGTAATTAAAACTCTTAAAAAAATTAGGAACAAAAGCCTTTCCATTACAAATAAAAATATGATAGTAAATAAAACAAATGAAAAAACACTCAACAGTATTCCAACTGTAGTGGCACAGAGAAATAAACAGACAAATACCAACAAACGAGAATACATAAAAGAATAGAATTATGGCTTGGAATGCAAACGGTATTCTGGAAGATAAAATCGAACCTGAAGTGGTCCTTAAGAGAAATAAAATTGACACATGTTTAATATCAGAGACTCACTTGACTACCCAAATAAATATTTACAATTTAGATTTTCCTAATCACCTCTTAAGCAACGCTAGATGTGGTAGTGGCGTCTTAATAAAGCAATCAATTGATCATTATGAAAATTAAGGAAGAAAAATACAACGAATACTTACCAAATGCATATAAAGGTAGATATGTTATCGGCAGCGGTTTTATTGTGAAGAATATACTGGTTCCCATTTTAGCACTACAAAGTAGTTAAACAATTGTAATGTGAAATTATATCTACAGGCAGTCCAACGTATTCGCCTTCTGACGCTAATATGATACCAGACCTAAAAAACTTCTTTGTAACTAGACATATATCTAAAAGTATTTTAAATATTGAAGATAGTTCGAGTATTGACCACTTACCTATTTATTTAACCATAAAGGGACAACGGAAGAAACGGGGAGAACGTATGTATTCTCAAATAAATTTACGGGCTGGAATTATTTTAAATTTATTAATTAATATATTGAACCATTATTATTTATTGTAACTACGGATGATATCGAGAAAGAAACTGAAGAAGCAGCAACGCAAATATAACAAGCTGCTAGTTTAAGCATTTTTATTAATTATTAGAGATTATAAAGGAAAAAAGAAGATTAACAAAAAAATGGCAAATAACTAGGTTTCCACTTCTAAAAGCATATTTAAATATATTGACAAAGCTCTTTCGGGAAAAAATAAAAGACCAATGATTTCAAAATAAAAATGCAAAACATGTCGGCAGTGCATAGAGATAATTTTTCATTACGGATTGCAATGGCCTGTCTAAAACAATAAACTGTTCACAACCCCCAAACTAAACGCAAAATGACACGTGAGCTAAGAACTATGCTGAAGAAACCGAAGAATTTGCGCAGCATTTGTCTACGATATTCACACGCCACCATATTGCTTTTACAGTCCAAAAATCTAAAGATATTCAACCATTCTGAATAACTCAAACAGTTGAGGAAATATCAAATTTAAAAATCTTCCAAGAAAATCTGTCATTAGTATTACCGCCTTTATGAATGCTTGTTAAAACCTCAGATATTTTACAATGACTTGGAAAGTATCAGACGTAATAATGTTACATAAACCTGGTAAAAATCCTAACGTTGTTTCATTTTACTGAACTATTTCCTTGCTACCAGTGGTAGAAAAGTTATTCGAAAAACTATTCAATATAAAGATTAAAAGAAGAAATTTTTCTTAAGCAAATAATACCTTTGCATCAATTTGGTTTTAGAGAAAAGCATTCTAAGACTGGCCAGTTCATCGAATTGCTAATACATTACAGGAAGCCCTTGCACAAAGAAAAGTGTATTCAACTTCGACAAATTATGGCAAAAAGGTTTGCCTTGTAACAATCATATATAGGGTATCGATATTTTAGAGTTAAACATGCAAATGTATGTTCCAATATATATACAATTGGTCCGGTAGAACCACAGAGCCGTATACTCGGTTCCGTCTTGTTTTTATTATATACATATATAGATGGCAACATTTGCTATCAATTGATGACAACAAAGTGGAAACAAAACTGCAATCATCTTTGGATAAATTATTAGAATGAACGGAAAAATGCAGAATAAAGTGAAATGAATCAAAATCAATACATGTATCATCCAAATATCTTGGAATGATACTAGATTCTAAACTTAAATGGTATGAACATATCAAGACGAAAGCAAATAGAACTTAACGTGAAATTTAACAAACTTAAATGGATCATTGGGAGAGAATTACCGGTGTAAATTGAAAATAAACTTCTAGTTTACAATCAAGTACTCAAGCCAGTGTGGACTTATAGGGTTAAAATCTGGGTGTGTACAAATAGATTCAAATTGAAATAATCCAACGTTTTCAAAAAAACCTGAAGAACATCGTAAATGCGTCTTATTATATTAGAATCAGTCATCTACACAGAGATCTTGGGATTATGAAGATCATAGACATTATAGAAATATTAGCTACTGAACCCAAAGATGGACTGCAAAATCGCATTAACACGGACGCTACCGTATTATGCAACGATGTAATCTGTTCCAGGTAACTGACCAAGTCAAAAGATTCGGCAATTGCTGAATAAATAAATTATAAAAAAAGAAGAATATTACTTGTTAGCTTATGCTAGTTTTAATAAGTTAAAATTAATTAACACTTGAATAAAAAAATTAAATAATGCATTGCCTTGGAATTTAAAAAGAAAACAGTTATGCAGGAATTATCAGGAGATCGAGTTTTTATGTAAAATATATGTTACATATACATATGTGTAGAAATAAAAAAGTCAAGAGCAATTTGAAACTATTATGTTAAAAATTTATGTTATAAATAAAAATTTATACTTAAAACTTTTATAATATACATATGTATGTATACATCAGTCGTTATCAAAACGCGAAAGCAATTAGACGTGCGATCTCTTGTGTTGACGGAGTGTTTAAGAAAAATTGTGTATTAATATAACCAATAACCATATCAGTATAACTACTGTACTGAAAAACCAACAACAACATTGTTAAATGCAATTGCAGTTGAACAAAAACAACATTCACGTTTAATGTAAATGCATTAAACGAAACCGAAAAACTAAATATAAGGGAAAAAAAAAAACAAAAAAGGAAAAAAAACGTAAAGTATAAATTCCAATCCTATTATTTTGAAGAAAGAAAAAAATATATAAACAAAACAAAAAAACAATTAATAACAAAATATTCTAGCTAGCATGACTACTGCTAGTTTATCTAGCATTGATACTGCTAGCGAAGAAAGTGAGTGTGAATGGCAAACAATCAACAATACAAACAAACGCCGCCAAGTAAAGTCACCAGGAACGTCTTTAAGTAAACGTAAAGCAACAACACATGAAGTGCCAACTTGTTCAACAAACAGATTTGCTGTTCTGGATGATGGAAATGCTGGAATTAATGCTGAACATAATTCGAGGGAACCTAGGCCTACCCCATTATATTTACCGAAAGTTACCAACGTAAAAGAAATGAATCAACGCTTTGCCAATATTATATCTCCCACAGTTACTCATACAAAGTACTTGGAGACGGCCAAATTAATGGTTAAAACCATTGATTCTTACACAACACTTGTTTCGTATCTTAAATTTAAAAATATAAGTTTCCATACTTTTCAACTCAAAAAGGATAGGGCTTATAGAGTAGTTATAAAGATTTTACATTATTCTACAAATACTGATGACATTAAGACATTTATTGAAAAATTTGGTCATAAAGTACGTAATATATCTAATATAAAAAGTTACCTAACAAAAGAGCCACTTTCAATGTTCTTTGTTGACCTAGAACCTAAAGAAAACAATAAAGAAATTTATAATCTGACACATATTAACAATGCGATTGTTAATATAGAACCGCCACATAAGACAAACCAGCAGTATGGGCACACAAAATCCTACTGTCACAAACCCTATAGATGCTTTAAATGCGGAGGAAACCATATAACTGCTGAATGTATAAAAAATCAAAATTCACCACCTAAATGTGCCAACTGCCAAGAGTCTCATCCTGCTAGTTATAGAGGTTGTATAGTCCATCAAAAACTAAAGAGAAAAATGCAGAACAAATTATCTAATTATCACCGTGGACAACCAATGCCAAAATCACAAAATGAATATATATCCCCTGCATATGCAAATAATTTAAATCCACAAATGTCCCAAAACATTTCTTACTCTGATGCTGTAAAAGGCAATATCAATCCAGTTAATATCAGTGAAAGTTCCATTTTACAAAAAATTGAAACGCTCCTTAATAAACAAATGGAGATGACAAACACATTATTAGCAAACAATGCCAATAGATTTAAGAATAGCAACATGGAACGCTAACGGACTGATAAACCACATACAGGAAGTGGAAATATTTTTGAAAACAAATTTTATAGATATTTTACTTATATCAGAAACACACTTCACTAAGAAATCATACTGCAAAATAAAAAACTTTGATTTAATAACCGCTAACCATCCCAACGAAAGAGCCCACGGAGGTTCTGCTATTCTAATAAAATCCAATATTAAATACTCAACAGAGGAACATATAACCACAGAATATGTACAAGCTACTGTTATTAAAATAATATGTAACAATGCATTAGTCTCTACTTGCGCTGTTTATTCCCCCCGCCACAACATGAAATGCTTAGATTATGAAAATTTGTTTAATAAACTCGGTCCTCGCTTTCTAGTCGATGGCGATTTTACAAAAAGAGTTACAAAAATGCCTAATGAAAAACAATCTTTCCACTCTATCCACAGGAAAACCAACATACTGGCCCACTGATCCGAGAAAACTTCCTGACCTTTTAGACTTTTTCATATACTTCGGAATATCAAGTAATATGTTTGATATTAAAGATAACTACGAGTTAAGTTCTGACCATTCGCCAATAATACTTTCATACAATACTTCTATCAAACAACAGCCAGAAATTTCAAAGCTTATCACAAACAGGACTGATATGGAATCTTTTTCGTACTGGATAGATGCAAATATTAATCTAAACATTTATATTGAAAACGGTTTTGAGTTGAATAATGAAGTGGAAAAATTCACAAATTTAATACACGAAGCTGCCTTTAGGTCTTCTAGATGATCGCCGGAGATGGGATTTTGCAATCACCGGGCGTAAACATTCCGGCGCCCTTGCAGTACTGCAACCAAGAACAAAATGGCTTCAAAATTAATGCTATAGGAAAGGAAATCAAAAACCAAAAAATATTATTGTATTAATTCAAATGCTTAATTTATTTTCTCCAAATTTTCCAATAAATAAAAGACTAAAAACTATATCAGCTCACGATCCGGACTTCATTGGGTCAGCTGCATTAAAAGAAGATAAACTATAACTATAAATAAAAATTATGTTTAGTACGTATCATGATTCAAAGCGATGTGTTGCATACCTATGTATTATAAGGAACACAGGCCCGAAATCAAATAGCGAAAAATAGAAAACTGGGCCAAAGGTTTGCCCATCGTACCACCAAATACCCCATTGCGTATGATTTTGCTGTACACGTTACAGCCTAATCTGATTCCAACTGGGGCCGTTACAAAAAACGTTGGGTCTGCCAGTTGTAGTCCCGGAAACTCGTCCACGATCCTTCCGTCCATCGACCTTGACGGTGTGAGACCATCCAACTTACTTCGCACCTCTGCATATGTTTCGACTGTGTCGCTGCTGCCGTAGTTATCTCTAATAACCAAGAGCACCCGTTCCGAGCGTCCAACTCTAATCGTCTTCGCGCCAAGCTTGCGCACCACCTTTTCGGAAATGAGAGAACGTTCTGTAGTAGGATCAATTACTGCTCTCTCCCTGTGCCACAATGTTCACTACAGCCGGTTGGCTTCAAGAGTACGCTGTCCGTCAGCGAATATGACGTAGAAGGTAACGTTCTACCAGCTGTCGAGCGAGAGATTTCTCCTGGCTGATGAGGTCGGAGGTTCCTCGATCGACTTGGAACCAGAGCGTTAGATGGACTCGGTCTTTGGCTCTCACGATTATCGGACGAACGAGGTCCTTTGTTATTTGTGCGAGCAGGCGATTTGCGATTGCGGCTCTTCGACTTCGCGACCTTCTTCGGACCAGACGAACGAGGTCTGTTGTCCGGCTTGTGGAGAAGCGTATGATGCATGTCACCGCAGCGCTTACATTTGCCAGTACTAACGCACGTCCGCCAGGTATGGTCGTGACTCAAACAGCCAGCGCAGTATTTGTAAATTGTCACCAACTTCATTCTCTCTTCATAGTCTGCCCTCGAGAATCTTTCGCAAAATTGCAATGGGTGGTTTTTTAAACAGACGCGACACACCATCTTTTTATTGTTGTCGCCTTGCTTGTATTTTTTCGCCGAAACCATGATACTGTTATCTGAAATTATTAAATTTTCAAAGTGAACATGTTGGTACAAGTACCAGTTTCACAACTGGTCGGGTGATTGTACCACGTGCAGTTTTCAAATCCACTACTCTGACATGACTATCTCTGCCCGAACGCAAATTCAATACGCGACCTAGGCGCCATTCGTTGGTAAGCACGTTATCCTCGCGGACTCAAAAACTTCCACTTGTTCCTCTTCCGTAGCTCCTTCAAATATTCCTGCTTCCAACGGAAACATAAACGTTGGTTTAGAGCCTTGACTCTTTGCCATCGGTTTGTTATCGAGGGTAAAGGGTCTGCAATCTCGAATTCCGGTTGGGACAGTAAAGGGTCACCAATCAAGAAATGACCTGGCGTAAGAGCGTCCAGGCAATCGGCATTATCCGCCAAAGGACATAATGGACGCGAATTCAAACACGCCTCGACGCGAGTTATGAGAATGGAGAACTACTCAAAAGAATACTTCAAGCCTCCTTCCCGTCGTTTAAAATGGTGTTTGAAACTTTTGACACCGGCTTCCCAGTGACCTCCCATATGAGGTGCACCAGCAGGGTTGAAATGCCATGTTAACCCCCTAGATCCGTAAGTAGCATTGACCTGGGAACCTGATTCCTTAAGAAAATTTCGAAATTCACTTCTTAAGATTTTCTACGCTCCTACAAAATTGGTCCCGTTGTCGGAATACATATCCGTAGGATATCCGCGACGAGAAATAAATCTAGCCAAAGCACCTAAGAATGCCGACGTAGATAAATTACTAACGGCTTCCAAATGAATAGCCTTCATAGCAAAGCAAATAAACAGACAAACGTAGCCCTTAGTTATAAGACACGCTCTGCCAGTATAATTCCGAATGTCAAAGGCCCAGCAAAATCTACACCAGTGCTAACAAAAGGACGAGTGAAAACGGTACGGGACGTGGGCAAAGCCGCCATTATCTGACTCTGAGTCATTCCCTTACAGTGCAAGTCCTGCAACGCCCTACGACGGTCTTTATCAAATTAATAGATTCAGTTCTCAAGACTCTCAGCATCAATTGGTTTCCCCCATCCAAAGTCAACCTATGGATAAAATCGACCAACAGATAAGAAAATCGACTCGCTGTAGAATCGGAAACCTTTCGTTGTATTTGAGGTTCACCGCATTAGCCAGTCTGCCACCGACTCTTATCAGACCATCCTCATCTAAAAAAGGATTCAAATTCAAAAGCTCCCCTTCTACAATCTTCTCTCCATCAGACAACCGCCGGTATTCCTGAGGGTACCATGCTCGTTGAGCTATTTTTAACAACCTTCCTCTCACCCTCTGGATTTCGTGTGGAGTAATCTCCAAAGAACTACAACTCGAACCTTCCTTATCAAAAACCCTAAATACCAAAGCCATCACACGCAACGCTCTCGAGTAGGAAGAAAACCGATTCAAAAGGTCATCGAACTCCTTAAAATAAACGAAGAAAACCATGTGACACTTTTCCTCTTCCTTAGTGTCATATTCCTCGGGAATAGGATAACGCCATTCGCTGGCAGTAGAATCTAACCAGGTGGGACCATGCCACCACAGCTCGTCCGTTGCCAAATCTTGCGGCCGAGTTCCTCGACTTATCAAATCAGCCGGATTCTGTTCCGACCGAACATGCCTCCAACAGGCCTTGTCCATGTGCTCCGTCACCTTTGCAACTCGGTTAGCAACAAAGGTTTTCCACGAACTGGGTGGTTTTTGAAGCCAAGCCAAAACTATGGTAGAATCCGTCCACCCATAGAATTTTGTTTTTGATGCGTCAAATTTCAAATTTGCTTTCACAGCCTCCATCAACTCAGTCAATAAGACAGCCCTGTAAAGCTTCAGCCTAGGTAAGGAAATTGTATTCAAAGGAGCGACCCTCGACTTAGCCAACAACAGATGGGTTTGAATAGCACCTAAATCATCCTCTATACGAATGTATATACACACCCCGTATGCTTTCTCCGAAGCATCAGAGAACCCATGAAACTCCACATTATAATTGGGCCGAAAACCTACCCATCAAGGTATTTTTATATTGTTAATGAAACTATATTCACTAAGAAATTGCTTCCATTTCACAAGGCTCTCCGGCAGTGACAACGATCGGGCCTAACCATCCAGCAGAATCGAAGAGCTTATCTATAATCGACAATACCTCTCTTTTCGTAAAATTCTCCTTAATATCTATTGTCGTTGTCGTGAAGAAGAACTGATCAGACCTGGCATTCCATCGTACGGCCAGGGTTTTGATGGAGCTGACATCTTCAAATTCCAAAAAATCTTCCCTCAACAAGTAATCAGATGGCAATCCTTGAAGAATTCTCTTGTCGTTTGAGGTCCACTTCCGCATTGAAAATCCCGCTGAAGTCAACGCCGATCTTACTTGGTCTCGGGCCTCTATCGCTCCAGAAACATTATGAGCCCCAGCTAACGCGTCATCCACGTACATCATCTCGCGTAAAATTTCCGATGCCAAATGCCATTTCGACTTACCGTCATCCGCGAGTTGAAGCAATGTTCTTATTGTCAAAAAAGGAGCACAATTTACCCCAAACGTGACGGTTTTCAATTCAAAGTCTTCTACTTCCCCATCCGACCCTTTACGAAAAACTATTCGTTGGTACTTCACCAGATCAGGATACAAGAGAATCTGTCGATATATCATCTCAATGTCTCCATTAAAGACATATCGGTAAAAACGCCATCTAACGATAAGAAGCCTCAAATCGTGTTGTAAAACAGGCCCGGTAAATAAGGTGTCATTCAGGCTCAATCCACATGACGTTTTACTAGACGCATTGAAAACAACCCTAACCTTCGTGGAAGAGCTTTCAGGCTTGAGTACAGCGTGATGAGGCAAATAATACGAATCTCCTTCATTCGTATTCCTCAAATTCACTAGTGCCATATGACCCAAAGATTCGTTCTCCAATAAAACCGTATCATAATCCAGTTTAAGAGACGGATTTCGAAGCAAGGAAGCTTCGTTTCGCAAAAATTGTCTGTAGGCCTTTAGGCGGGAAGAGCCAAGACAATCAAGGGAACCATACTGCGGCCTGATAGGTAATGACACTACGTATCGCCCAGCCGAATTCCTACGTACTGTTTTCTTAAAATATTCCTCACAGTACTCATCATCAGGCGACTTCTTCGAATGTCTTGGAGGTTCCTCCAATTTCCAGAACTTCTCCAGTTGCCTATCCAAATCCAATTCAGTGCAATACGACACGAGAGTTGTACAGCTCTTGGAACACGGTTCGGGTAATGACCCCGTCAGAACCCAACCAAAAATACTCTCCTGGGCCATCAAATTCCCCAGAAGAATCTTCCTAACGCCCTCCAACATTACATTAGGATAAATGTCGCCTCAGATCGCGATATGTTAATAGTTCAGCTGGGTAACATTCCGGTTAACTTCGGCAACACCAAACCGATTGCCTCCACATGAGGTTGGTCGCCCGACAGAGAAGTTAAGACAAACGAACATTGTCTTTGGACTGCACCTGCACATGCTCCATTCAAACTAGAGGCCCTAGCATGTATATTCACCGCCGGCAATCCCAATCTCCTCTGTAGTCCTTCCGAAATGAAGGTAGCATGAGACCCTGAATCTATTAGGGCCCTAGCTCTAAACGTTTCCCCTCGGTGGTAGATACCAACTACCGCAGTTCCCAAAAGTATCTGCCTCGACGTAGCAGCAAAACAATTCTGGACCTCACCGTTCGACCTGACTGCACCGCTAGAACTTGGCGCCTCCAAAGCGCCCGAAGAGGATCCAGATACCTCTCGATGCAGTAGAGTATGGTGCTTCAACTTGCACACCGTACAACCAACAGTACTCTTACACTCACTGAGTCTATGACCACATATGAGACAATTGATACAAAGATTGTACCTCTTTACAACCACAAACCGTCTCCCAGGAGACAAATCCAAAAATTTAGGACAAATATTCAACAAATGGCCTCCCGAACAATACGTACAAACTCTCCTATTCAGCTTAGTGGAAAAGGATCGAACTCCCCTTTTCGGATTAGGAAGAGTTTCAGGGGCAGGCGTAGAACCGCTAACAACAGGTTCAAAATTTCGAATTTCAGGCACAGTTTCTAGAGATTGAAGCCGTGAAGTCAAAAAATTATCTACATCCTTCCATTTGGGAATCTCAAACTTGTTTTGGATTGTCTGTTCCCAGAGAGACAAAGTTAGCACCGGCAACTTGGTGGAACACAAATAAACAAAAATTGGATCCCAATTGGAGATATTAATATCGTGCGTCTTAAGTGCCGATATCGAATTACTGATATATCGTTGCAACCTCTTGATACCCTGCGCTGCTTCGGATTTGACCGGTGTGAGAGTAAACAAAACCCTCAGCTGAGAATTCACTAAAATCCTCTTATTCTCGATTTTTTTACAATTTCCAGGGCTTCACCACGCGTGAACTGTCTCAAATAAAAGAGCTGTTCCACTGGTGAACATGTCGCGAAATGATGGCCAAGACTTGTAATCCCCATGAAACACCTCCATTGTACAAGGGGGTAGCTGCATGCTATGCCGAATGCGGTTCTCGTTGCCTTGACCATTGAGACACTTTGTCCAAAACAGTGTCCAAAAAGTTCACGTGCAGCTTCCGGCTCACCTTCCAAATCCTCCTCGTCACCTGTCGCAAAAGCTTCATAGGAATCCCTCACCCTTGTCCATAGTGACTTGAACTCCTCCCTTTGGACCTCAATGGAGAGGGTCGTATTACCTTCCTGAGGAGTAGCATTGAATCCCCTCTCAAAATCTAGGAATATTTGGGCAAACCTCTCAAACGTTAATAATCTTCTCGACTTCGGCATCTCGAATATTATTTATTAATAGCAGATAGCAACAACAACAAAAGTGGAAACCAAACGGAATTAACTATTCGAAGACTAATTCCCTAAACGAAATGAAATCAACTAAAATATCAAAAAAAAATTAAATAGATAGTAAATGGCACCACAACAAAACCCGAAGATGTTCGCGCCTCTATTGTAACTAATTTTGCGATACGCAACTAAAAAAACGAAATATCTTACAATTAAGCAAAAAGTCACCGTGGTCACCCTGACAACGCACTACCGCGACCAAATTAACGCCTCACCGCAAACTTAACAAACGTACTATATGTCCAGTAAGACGGGCATATATTCCAAAAAAAAATTACGCACTTCGCGAAACTAAGCCAGGACGAATTCCCAATGGCCAATAACCCGATAACTATTATTGTCCTCCAAAAATCAAATAAAGGAACAATACACAAAAAAAAAATACCAAAGGTAGTACCAAACAACTATTCGTTTTCACTTTTCGTTCACCCTTTTCGGAAACCCATAAATAAATTTCAATGTGTTACTTTACTTTACTTAATGCAAATCAAATGTCCCATTTGCTTAAAAAATCTGTTAAAAATTCCAGATATGATACTATAAACGTGAATAACATTTTTTTATGGGTACCTCTTTCATGTGTCCGGTGGATTTGAAGAAGTGTTATAAAAGGTAATGAGCTTCGCTATTTAGCCAACGCACAATCACCAATTATAACACAACTATCAACTTATAACCGATATCGAATTGGGTGGTTGAATTCGATTTCCAACTGTGATATTCACACCTCAATTTGACATCCTAGTCACTATTGACTTTGTTACAAGTAAAGAAAAGTTGGTATAACAGTGCATAAACTTTGGTTCCTATATTCGATAAATTTACAAAGTGTGCCAGTGCTATCGCAATTATAACACCCCACTTTGTAATTATATATGCACTGTTATAAATTCTATATAAAAGCAAAGTTTTGTTGTCTAGTTAACAGAACTTTACTTGTATAAAGAATTACCACCAAAAATCAAAAAATATAGAAGTAAAAACAAAAACACTTTACCTTATAATCTTCAGGTTACTTTGACGGCTGATGAGAAGGTTGAAGAAGTTACGTTGAAGGTCACACAAAAAAATGAACAAAACACGGTTCCAAAATCCGAAAAACAGGTTCCAAAATCTGGTTCGATTAAACCAAATGTTACTCTGATGGACTGTATTGATGAAACGTTGTAGACCACTTTTGTTCTCAATCTCTGGACACTGTTTTTTTTTAACTAATTTCCGTTCACAGTTTTAATTTCTTTGTCCGTCACTTTGCACTTCACAGAGCCGAGCTTCTCTGACCAAATATTCAATTTAGTACAGGGTTCGTCAAAAAATTTTTGGTTATGGATTAGTGAGTAAGAGAGAGAAAATAAGTTGAGAGAATTTATTTATTTACAGCCATAGGAAAGTGTTAAGTGTGAATTAGCCACACGTAACGTAACGTACCGTAGAAAACGTTCTCTTTTTAGCATATGGAGAACAATGTAAACGATTACCGAAACGTTCTCTCTCGTTAGCAAAACGGAACGATCTGTATAAAACAGAATTCTCCCACGTTTTTACGTGACATTTGAACATAAGAGAGAAAACATGAGAGAGAGTGCAGTGTTGCCACGAAAAAAAATATTGTAACCAACATTTGTGAAAAAATCACCAAATAAGGAAAAATATGATCAAAATTAAATTTGCAGTTTTTTTATTTTATTTTTTTTTCAAATTTAAATTATAATTGAGAAAAAGAAACAGAAAATAAAAAATAATTAATTAATTAATTTTAACAAACAAAAGCTATTTTTATAAGACAAATAATAACCAAATCCGGAATAATCTACACATTGAACAAAAAACGGCAACACTGATGATGAGTCTGTATATCAATTTATATGCATTGTGTTGTATTCGTTTGTGTGTTGCTTTGTGTTCTGCTTCGTTTTTATTTACATTCTTCGTTGACATATGTCCCGTTTTAAACGTTTCTATAACTACACAAACGTTTTTAAGGCTACGTACGTTACGATTTTACGTTTCTAACGCTTGGGTAACCAAGCCATTAGTAATATATGTTCAACGTTTAACATTATATGAGAGAACACCCTGTCGAATATTAGGTAGCGGTTCTTTTTTATGCTTTGTTGTTTCTTGTATTCTTTTCAACATTCTTTTCATTACTACTTAACATTAAAGTATTTTTTGCATAGACTCACTCTAGTTTCGACAATTAAACAGTGAACATTAAACAGTGTGAACAAAGACAAAAGAAAAAGACAAACATAAATTGAAATTAAACATAATCAAATCAAAACAAAACAATTTTGTAAATAAAACAACATAAGAACTACACATTGAATTTAATAAATTAAACAAATTAAAATTACAAAAAAAAAAAACAAAACCAAAAGCATTTTATTTAAAACAAAATTAAAAGAACAATTAAAAAATGAACCAGCACAACATTATTCATTAAACATTTTTTGGTCACTTCGAACCGTATGCAGTGTAATTTACAAGAACAAAAACTTGCTAAAAAATTGAAAAAATATTAAGACACAAAAAATAAGCAACGGTGAAAAAACAGTTATTTTTTTCGAGAAAAAATAGAATCCACAGGCAAAGTGGAAAAACAAAAAAGAACCAAAATTACAGCAAAAGACACAAGCAAGAAGAGACCCAAATTAGAGAGCAACAGCTTAAACAAAGACAGAACAACGATAAGTAAGTACTAAAAATAATAAAAATAAGACAATAAAGAGAAACACAAACTCTTTATTACAAGTATACGCTCTTATAAATTTTTGTCGCGGTTGAGTAAAAGAAGAAAGCGAAGTAGAAAAACGAAAAGGGTTACCACCCATACTTCTTTTAGTAATTTACTGGGGAACAAAATACACCCAAATTAATAACCAATCGGGAAATTAATTATTATTTTTGATAATTCTTGCTGTGAAATCGCTAGCAGGGACTTTTTTGTTTAAATTTGACTCTTAATTTGATCGTTTTAAATTTTAATTCATCGGTAGACAATGGCACTCGATAAATTTGTAAATTGTACAAATGACCTTTTGGACTTTGAAACAGAGTACACACAAAGTGCGGCCAAAAACAACATTCACTCTCTTGAGGTACTGCGGGTCGAACTCGATTCTCTATGGACACAAGTCAAAAGGACATATGAAGAGTGCAGGGACACAAAAGAGGATTCAAAAAAAAAAACCCATTGATAAAAATAAGCTTCGTGATCGTTATAAAAAAAGTTCTTTCTGCCTACAAAACGTGTTTAGGGTCAATTAATGCGGAAATTCAAGCCCTATCGAATCCAAAGAAGGAAGAACGGATTTCTGATGTTGAAAGTCAACCAAAGGAAAATCATGACATCTCATTTGTACGGTTACCACCTTGCGACACGGACACATTTTATGGAGATTTTGTGACATGGCCTACTTTCCGCGATCTTTTTACAGCATTATACATAAATAATTCTAGACTTAGTAAAATTGAGAAACTTTTTCATCTGATACAAAAGACTGCAGGAGATGCTAGGAAAATAGTTTCAAATGCCCCATTGACAAATCAAGGCTTCGACATAGCCTGGAAAAACCTTGTAGCCCAATACGAAAATAATCGGATCCAAGTAAATGAACAATTAAAAATTTTATTTGACCTTCCGAACGTAGCTGAAGACTCAGGCTCATCGATTCAAAAACTTCAGCGAACAGTTAATGGATGCATTCAGGCGTTAAATGCTTTAGGCATAGAAACCGCCACATGGGACCCATTCCTGGTATACATTTGCTCAACAAAGCTCCCTCGGACTCTTTTAAAGGAAAAATTCACTTAAGGAAATTACAAAAGTTCCGACTTGGGAAGAATTCAATACTTTCTTGACGCACAATTCTAAGACTCTAGAATCCATAGCGGCCATCACACAATCGAATTCAAAATTAGAACAATCGAGAAGAGATAATTTGAAATCTAGGCCAAAACGAGTTCACACTTTTCACATAAACACAACCCAAAATGAAACTGGGTCGAAAAATATAAAACCTTTAAACACAAATAGGGCACAAAAAAATGACTCAAATTACAAATGCCAACATTGTAAGGAGTCCCACCAATTGTGGTCTTGCCCCAAGTTCTTAGAGAAGAACGTTAACGACAGAATTCACATTGTAAAGGTCACAAATTCATGTTACAATTGCCTCTTTATTGAACACAGTGTTAAGGACTGTAAAAGTAAATTCAGTTGTAGATTATGTAGACAAAGACATAACACTTTGTTACATAAGGGATCAGAATCCTATACTTCAGTTCAGAATTGTGACGCGACCCAATCTAGCAGAAGCATCGCAGCACAAAACACCAATATACAGTCCACATCAGCATCAAACTTCTCCATACCAAATATCACTTCCTTGACACTGCAAGAGAGCAAACATCTCGATCAATCTCCCAATGAGAAAGAGACCTTGTTATTTACTGCAATTGTACTGATCGAAACTAGAGGCGAAAAGTACCAGGCAAGAGCAATCATCGACCCTGGCTCACAATCAACTTTTATGTCAGAAAAGTTGAAAAATCGACTAAATTTGTCCACCAAACGAAATTTAGTTCATGTTACAGGCTTGAGTCAAACAGTTTCAGAGACTTCAACTAAAGCATGTTTATTCAATCTTTGCTCCAAGGTGGATTCACAATTTAAATTAGAAGTCTGGGCACCAGTCCTGAAGACTCTTCCATCTAATTTACCACCACAAACTTTAGATTTGCAACATTTCAACGAGACTGCTAAATTAGAACTTGCAGATCCTCAATTCAATCAAAACAGACCCATCGACTTGCTTATAGGCCTAGACTTGGGCCACTCAATATATTGCATGGACACACCGATGCGGTCTATTGGATCCCTTTTGGCACAAAAAACAGTATTTGTCTGGATTGTGGGGGGACCAATTTCAACAACGACACAACCTAGAACAACAGTGTCATTACTCAACACTACGTCCCTTGACCGAATCCTCACACGCTTTTGGGAGGTGGAGGAAACCCCAAAACGGGTTTTGAGGTCAGATGAGGACACATTTTGCGAGAACAACTTCGACAACACGAAGAAACGACACAGGAAGGTATATCGTTACCCTACCCTTTAAAAATAGCGAAGAAATAGGAACTTCGAGGAACATAGCAATGGCACAGTTCTTGAGAATGGAACGCATACTTAGCCAGAAACCCGAACTCAAAAAACAATACGACCAAGTAATTGTTGAGTACCTCGAGTTAGGACATATGAGGAAAATGTCTCCCCTGGAAATCAACACAAACCCAAATTATTACCTGCCACATCATGCAGTAATAAAACCCGAAAGGCTAACAACGAAACTTAGAGTAGTTTTTAACGCTTCGAGCCCGTCTTCAAACAAGAAGAGTTTGAATGACATATTGTATCCAGGACCCATACTTCAACAGGACTTGGTGCTTCTGATATTGAAGTGGAGATTCTTCCGTTTTGTGTACAACGCAGATATCACAAAAATGTATCGACAGATACTCATTGATCCGAATCAATCCAAATATCAAAGGATATTATTTCGGCAATCAGAAAAGGACCCTATTGAGGATTACGAACTCCTGACAGTGACTTTTGGAGTCAATTGCGCCCCGTTTCTGGCCATTAGAACCCTTCTTCAACTAGCTGAAGATGTAAAATCAACTCACCCTCTCGCATCAAAAACTCTACAACAAAACATGTATGTGGATGATGTTTTAGCAGGTGGTCACACACTAACCGACGCCATCAAATCAAGAAAAGAACTTACAACAGTTCTAAAATCCGCTGGATTTGACCTGATGAAATGGACATCAAATGACCCACGAGTTATACAAGACTTACCAAATGAGACTCTACTACCTCTCGATTGGTTAAATCTGTCAGAAAGCACTGGAACAAAAACTCTTGGGATCAAATGGAACATTTCTTCAGACGCATTTACATTTACAGCACCAGATGTCACATTAAAAGAAAACTACTCGAAAAGAGAAGTTTTATCGACAATTGCCAAATTCTTTGACCCTTGTGGATGGATAGCTCCAATAATAGTTGAAGCAAAACTAATTGTGCAACAGATTTGGTTGGATAAAGTCGACTGGGATGACATATTAAAACCCTTGACTTGTCTACAGTGGCAAAAATTCATAAAAAATTGCCCGACAATAAACATATTGAAAATTCCCCGTTGGATCCAATTTAGCCCGAATTGTAATGTGGAAATTCACGGTTTCAGTGACGCTTCAGAAAAATCCTATTCTGCGACTCTTTATGTTCGAATACAAGCAGAAAACTCAGTATTCACATTTCTTCTGGCTTCAAAGACCCGTGTAGCTCCCATTAAGCAAATATCGTTGCCCCGCTTAGAACTATGTGGATCCGTATTATTGGCAAATCTTGCATGTGGACTTATACCAAATCTTCAAATTCAAAATATCAAGGCATATTATTGGACCGACTCAACAATCGTGCTGTCCTGGTTAAAGAAGCCCCCTTGCTCATGGAACACTTTCGTTGGAAATCGTGTTTCTGAAATCCTGGATAAGGTTGGAAATCAAAATTGGCAACATATCGACTCAAAGGATAACCCAGCAGATGTAGCCAGCCGAGGATGTACTCCACAAGAACTGGAAAACCACAACTTATGGTGGTTTGGACCCTCCTGGTTAAAATTGCCTAAAAATCAATGGCCGATACCAACACAAACAGGTGACACAAATCTAGAAGCTAAAACTGTAAAAGCATTTACAACCACAACACGCGAAGACCCATTAAATCGATTTTCAGACCTATCACGAGCTTATCGAGTACTCGCTTATGTCATACGATTATGGAGAAATACTGGAAGCAACCGAACCCATCTTCGCGTATCTTCAGCAGAAATCACCCGAGAAGAAATAGATTTCGTCAAACATCGACTCATCATATGGACGCAACAAAATCATTTTCCAGATGAGCACAAACATTTAAAACTCAAGCAGAAAATATCCCCAACCAGCAGTCTTTTGACCTTAAATCCTTTCATGGATCACCATGGCATTATTAGAGCCAATGGGCGACTAGCGCAATCACCTGCATTAACGTACAATGAACGCTACCCAATATTGCTACCTCATAACTCGAAGCTATCACAGCTACTAGCGGAATTTACATATAAAATTACCCTTCATGGAGAAAACCAACTAATGGTTCGAGTCCTACGCACAGAATATTGGATATTCAGATTGAAACCCTTGGTCAAAAGCGTAATTTACAACTGTAAAACGTGTGTTTTGTACAAAAAACAGACGCAAAATCAAATCATGGCTTCATTACCACCAGAACGTACAACATTATCAAGACCCTTTGCTACAACTGGATTAGACTACGCAGGACCTTTTGACATCAAAAATTTTACAGGCCGAGCTTGTCTTATTACAAAAGGGTATATTTGCATATTTGTATGCTTCGCCACAAAAGCTGTACATCTTGAAGCACCAAGTGATTTATCGACCCAATCGTTCTTAGCAGCATTTTCCCGCTTCATAGGAAGACGTGGATGGCCCGCACTCATTTACTCAGACAATGGAGGAAATTTCGTCGGAGCAGCAGAACTACTAAGAAAAGACCGTCTAGAATTCATAAAAACTCTTCAAAATCAAGTGATCCATCATTTTAGTCATCAAAATCTTAATTGGAGGTTTATCCCCCCAGGAGCCCCACACATGGACGGCCTTTGGGAAGCCGGTGTAAAATCATTCAAAACGCACCTCAAAAAGATGATACCGAACATGAAATTCACATTTGAAGAGCTATCTACAATTCTTGCTCGTATAGAATCGTGCCTAAATTCTAGACCCTTAAGTCCTGCTAGCGATGACCCAAATGACCTTAATCCATTGACCCCTGGACACTTCCTTATTGGTAGTGCATTATTGACCCCAGCTGAACCAGATGTAAGCAACGAAAATCTGAATCTCATCAACCGCTGGAAACGCCTAAGGGTCATCTACCACTCATTTTGCCAAAGATGGAAGTCCGAATACTTGATTGAACTTCAACGCAGATATAAATGGAAGATTCAAAGGGACAACGTTAAAATCAACGATCTGGTAGTCATCAAAAACAACAACTTGCCACCCAATGAATGGCAAATGGGTCGAATCATCAAAACATATCTTGGACCTGACCAAAACTGTAGAGTTGTAGACATCAAAACAAAAAATGGAGTCATCACCAGACCAATTACAAAAATTGTGGTTTTGTTTGCAAATTAATATAACCCCTAACCATTTACATACACTAATATTGTTCTAATTTTATACTTACAGGTATGGCATCCCAACAATCTCAACACCCCAAACATTGGCAATTTTCTTGCAGTATACGTTAACGTTCATCATGATGCCATATCTGTCAACAACTTCATGAGCCTTTGCAACTTACCGATCCACGACCCACAAATAGGACCTGTTCAAAATCTGTGGTAAACTTCACCAAGTCATGGGGGCCGGAATGTTCAACGTTTAACATTATATGAGAGAACACCCTGTCGAATATTAGGTAGCGGTTCTTTTTTATGCTTTGTTGTCTCTTGTATTATTTTCAACATTCTTTTCATTACTACTTAACATTAAAGTATTTTTTGCATAGACTCACTCTAGTTTCGACAATTAAACAGTGAACATTAAACAGTGTGAACAAAGACAAAAGAAAAAGACAAACATAAATTGAAATTAAACATAATCAAATTAAAACAAAACAATTTTGTAAATAAAACAACATAAGAACTACACATTGAATTTAATAAATTAAACAAATTAAAATTACAAAAAAAAAACAAAACCAAAAGCATTTTATTTAAAACAAAATTAAAAGAACAATTAAAAAACGAACCAGCACAACATTATTCATTAAACAATATACGCTATTTTTATTTTCATTTCATCAGCATACATAAGTAAAGCTATATAACTTTGGCTTAATAATTTTAGATAAATAAAAATAAAATAAAAAAATCCATTTTTTTATTAAAAGAACATAAAGCTATCCATCTTTGGCTTAAAAATTTTTTATTAAAAGAAAAAAAAAACGAGCATTCCAAAGCATTTAAAAAAAATATACTATGCGACAAAATAAAACTGAAATAACAGAACATTTTTAACATAAAATATTTTTTGAGTGTTATGCTGAAATAAAATGATAAAGCATCCGCCGCACATGTGTTTTTGTCGCAGTCTGATCGACAACTAAATGAAAAAACACAAGAATGCGTGTGAGTTCTCTTTGCACAACTGTGCTATGAAATGGTAAACTATGATTTAGTATTACCTTGAATTGGTTAATTTTTTTTCAGTTTGCAAATAACCAAATGATTTCGCTTAGATTTCCTTTTGAAAATATTTTATGCTTTGTTTATTCGTGATCACAATTTATTATTAAGGTAAATTTTTATTATAACATTTTATTCAAACACACGAATTTAATAAATATGTTTCGCACAAAATTAATTTAAAAATATCTTAATGCAATATGTCCTTTTGATTAACAAAATTATAATAATATTTTAATCTCAACTTAAACTAGAAAGAAGCCTAAAATAAACAAGATTACTTGTCTTCTATATGATCGCCGGAGATGGGATTTTGCAATCACCGGGCGTAAACAATGTAATGTATTTTATTTCTTATAATCCTGCATGTTAGGTGTAATATTTACTTGATAAGTATTTTAATTATTGTACAATATACGTATACAATATATTTACGTACTCCATTAAAAATGCATTCTTTAAAATACCATACATTTCATAATGCAAAATATTATTTTAAAAGATGATCGGTGCAACAGGCATTGAGCCATGAGTAAGTTTTCTGGAAGTCTTTTGGTGCACGTCTAAATTCAACCCAGTTTATATAGAGTAATACTAGAAACATATAGATTACAGCACATAGTAGACAGCCCGTACTAGAATTCGTAATACAAGATTTTAATCTTTTCATACATCACTTTTTAAATTAATTTTCTAACGGCAATAAAACTACTTCTTTTATACTTGTTTCCGTTTGTGTTTATTCTCAAGTACGTACTATACTTTCCTCTTTTAATAATTTATTAAAGTTTTCATTGCGCAATTATTTCCCTTTTCCGATGCAATTTACAGGAAATGCAAGAACTAATGAGAATACATATTATAAATAGCGGCAGGATAAAGATAATGGAAATGGAAAATATCTTATCATAGGGTACAATTGGGCTCTCCATAATATAACTTTGGCATGTATATTAAAACCAGATAGTGTCTAGAAAGAAAGTAAAATTTTTATATCATAAACGCAGATTGGCTTGAATAATAAAAATCCTATTAAATTCATTATTGACGATTAAGACAGATGCTGTGACGTCTTCATGTTACTTGCAAAAGCTGAGAATCAAAAGAAGGAAGAAATCTGTAGAGTGTTTTTAATTGCTTATACGGTGTTCAGATACGCACCTTTATTGCGTAAGTCGCAATAAACGCCATTATTGAGCTCAATATTTCATACAAAGTTTCAATTAATTATTGCGCAATAAATACGCAAATTTTTATAATATTGAGTAAAACTTAAAATGCAGCACTGTCATAAGTATGTTCAGTGAGCATATTACAATTATCCGAACACTTTTTGTTGATATTTGACAACTCAAATGTGCACGACAATTGTCCTGTGATGTTAATCAATAATTTTCCTAAATATTGTTGGATCTGTAAGGCACCGTATACGGTGCTGTAAGGTTCCTAGTGTTGTTTTCCTTTCTTTCGCATAATTAGATAATTAATTATAAAATTTTACAACAATAGGATAAAGTAAAAAAGGAGAGCTAAATAGATAAGTTGAAGGGAATGAAATACAAAAAAGTAATAAAAAAAAGACAAATTAATTCGAAAATCTCCAATTTATATTGACAACATTTTTGATACATGCTCAATAGAAATAAATTTAAAATTAACTTTCGTTAATAGTCATTAAGATTATTACAAATGTATGTATTTCAAACAGTCTCTTCTTGTATACTGATTTGAAACTTACCTAATTTTGACTTTTTGAAAGCAGATTCAGCAGTAGAGCAAAGTAATCGGAAAAAGAAACAATAAATCGATTCGTTAACGAACGAACCTAAATTTAGTCTTCAAGTATACGGAATGCACATAATTCACATTAAATTAAATATTTAATTAATTAGTGACAGGTGACAAAATAAAATGAGTATATTATACGGAAGTACATACATAACTAATTGGAGAAATACTAAGTGCCAAAACGATTCAAAAGTGATGAGAGCTCATAGGGAAAATACGCCATTAATATGGTATACGAAGCTGTGAAAGAGACTTGTAGGAGTGATAAGTTCTCTAGCTCTTATCTCACAGCTCTCAGCCCTAAAAACTTGCAGGTTAAAAATTTCGTCAAAAATACTAACTTAAAAACAGTGACATGAATTTTCTGACCTTTCTGAACAACTTACGCGGAGCTATGGGACCCATGCTGATAGCCTTTAGATACTGATATCCCAACGTGTTTCAGGATTGTTTTTCAGTCCAAGTTTATATAAAATTACTTTTTTGTTCTGTCCACTAGCGCCAGGCTGCAATTATTACCATTTTTGGGACCGGTTATTTAAAACCGGTAACAGGCTAATTTTTGCACACACTTAGCTAAAGTTATGTAAACAAATTGTGCAGATTACTAGTGAAGGGGAAATATAATCAGAAAAAATGCAGGTTTAGAAGTGTATATGTAAAGGACGCTATTTAAGGCTTCGACAAATAACATGAACCAAAAAGTACATGGCAACGCCATTGGCGGACTTGTAATAGAAAAACTTTTAATTAAATACTTTATTTACAATCTTTCCTAGAATATTAAGCAAATGAGAGATATATTTTTAGAATATCACATAAGTTATGGGTTTTCAGTGAAATCAATAGCATTTTCTATACCTGTGTATATATTATATACAGACACATTTTTTGTATGGAACAAAACACCAATTTCAACAAAAGCGAAAATTTTAGTCGTATTTTTAACTGCAAATACAATAGCTCTTATTCAACACATGGAAGAATGTGTTGTTGCTGCACTGAAAATATACTATTTAGGACGACATTTGAGTAACCTAATGGAAGCAATAAAAAGTAGATAGTTTTCGAAAAAGTATTTTGGAAGGAGGTGTTGTCATTGATAATGAGAAATACTAGGACAAACTTACTGTCTCAACGCACAACTGAAGACTGTCTTAACAATATAAACAAGGAACTTATAAACGTGGTCCATACAGTAGGATTTTCGGGTACAGAAGATCCTGGCATTGCTTATTTTGGACGGTGAAAAACTTACAAACTCTAAACTCTTTGAATTCAAATCAACATAGTTATGGCATAGAAACTTCAGTGTCCGATTCTTGTAGAGACAATTCGCAGATTCCTTTGGCGACATACCCAGACTTATCCGAAGAGAGCAAATTGTTCTTATCACAGAAGCGAATTTTTATTACTGGTAATATGTGCATATTACATACATGCATATATTACATAATTTTCGTAGACCTTTTATTCCTTTTTGTATCTTTTTACAAGTTTTGTAATTCTATGACGAACCTACACATAATTATATCTAAAATCAGTGTTTGTTTTATGAAATGTTGTTTTTTCCTTTTTTGTTATTTTTTTTAATAAATGCGAGTTTTATTTTAAAAGACTGAATTTATATAATTTATTATGTTCATTTTTAAAAGAATACTACATTTGGCCAATTCACACGACTTTGTATTGTGTGTGTTATATTGTGTGTTTCGTATTCCAAGCGTCAAAAAATGGTAAGAGGAACCAGAGGAACCAGCATTCTTAATTTCATTTTCAAGCAACAAAATTAAATATATTACGGAAAAAGGTAAATTAATTAATTTTCTGTGCGAACAATATAATTTTGAAATGTCAATTGTTGACTTAAGTTACATAGAAAATATTTTATATTTTTTTATTTTGATAGCACGAAACCAATACAACTTTTAAAAACATATGAACAAAATGTGTATAAGTTTACCAGATTTTTATATGAAAATTATCAACAACAAGCATGCACTTAATTGGCCAATTATAGTACATACGTAAGAGTTTGAATTTGAAATTCAAGTTGCCACAAATCGGGAGGTAAATTGAAGAGTTGCGGTATATTTTGATTTTTGTTTTTGTGATCACATCAACACTGTCCTATATTGTAAATGACCGAATAATCTACCAGATATAACGATTTGAGCCATTCGAAAAAGTAATTAAATTAATAGATTTTTTATTCATTTGAAGTCATTCGTTTAAGTTCCTTGTATTTTCCTTCTTTAACACAAAGTATTTTCTTTGACCTCATTTTATTACAAGAAAAAGTGCAATTTATTTTATATTGTTTAAGAAAACTATTTAAGTTATTCGCATATATGTACACACATACAATGTACGTCCATACATACCTATATGCCTTTCTTAACTTTCGTAATCCATTTAACATTTCTTAATTTAAAGATACACTTAAAAAATTATAAATAAATAAAAGGACATCAATAAATTATGAATATTTTAATTATAATATGTTACAAATGAAAAATGCATAACCGTAACAAAATAAAATGTATGACGTTTTAATTTGTTTAATTTTTTAACACCAAAGTCTTTTGTCTCTCAAAATAAGGAGTAAACCTTAGTACATATAACCCTGAAAAATTCAGTGTGAACACTTTGAGGGGGTATTCTCATCAAGAAATTAAAAATAAAAATTATGTTATTACTTATATTTTAATTCTTAAAACTACATATTAACAAATTGGAATTTATTATTTTCCGGATTACTTTTAGAGTGTTTTAATTTGTATTTATTAATCAGAATACAGGTAAAATTATATTTTAGTTATTACGAGCTAAGTTACTTAGATCTCAAGCTCAGTGTAGTATAACAGACCAGAGATTCTGGTAGGAATCGAACCACGACCCAAGAGGGTAGTCTAGTACACTACCCATTTTCAAAGTTACAGATGTTTTTATGGCGATTATCCGACTTACGATAGAATTTATATTGCTTTCAAGAACTTCAATAAATAAGTATACATGTATACATATCTACACACGGACAAATATTATTGCTAATAGCAAGCTTGTATACTTATTAATAAACTTTGGTTTTAACATCAATTGTTCTTTGATATAATTGTCAATAATATAATATGTGTACATATTAATATTTATAATAAACTCTCTCTTCTCTTTTTACTTTTGAACCATACAGACGTATTTTATTTACGCTGCACATATTTTAATACAGATATATGTATGTAGATATATAGACATACAACTGAGTGTTTTAGATCAAAAGTTATGGTGAAAATCGATTACGTAAAATTGCCTAAAATTACAAAAATAGAGGATAAGTAGGAAGTACAGTTGTAGAAGCACTTAAGTAACATGTAAAATTATACGTACTATTAAAGTAAACTGCAATAAACTTAAAAACTTTTTATATTTTATGTAAATGGGAATATAGAATGGAAATAAATACGTATGTATAAACAAATATAAATATTAACTGTCGCTATAAAAATTAAATAAATAAGTGAGAAACATTGTATAGAGTTCAGTTTAGGTCACCACATTTAACACAAGTGCTAGTTTCAACCTTCTTCTAGTAAATTAAGTCACGATATACATATGTATATGTATGTAGAAAACGTCAGCATACGTATAACATTCATAATAAATATGCGCATATACATAACTATTGTTGCGTGGCCAGTTATGAAGGCTGCTGTTGTCACGACTGCTGATACAATTTTTATTCTACAAAATCTTGATTTTCAAAACATTGCATGAATGTCATATACACCCAAACCTGTTTTTACACGGTTTTTTTTACGCGAATTTGAAATAACACGGTTTTCAATCAGACCTACAAACATGTATGGCTAGATACAGAGAGCTCTATAAAGAGCTTTCCAAAGTTGGATCGCAACGCACTATAACAGAATTTGCTGTTAAAAGAAATAAACCAGTGCCAGAAGCAGCTTGTGAAGATGTAGAAGTAATAAGTATTTCTATTGACGAGACTGATATTGAGCCACCCCAGCAAAAGAGAATGCGCTTGCTATCAGAAACTGACTCCGAATAAAATAAAATAAATTTTTTATTGAAAATAATTCCGTTCCTAATTGTCTTAAGAGTTTGATAACTAATTTTATTTTTATAAATGGAAGAGAATTTTTAAGTTTTTTTCTTTATTTTTTTATAATCATAAAATGAAATAAAATAAGAACTCTGTGTATACTATTGAACTAAATCTGTGCATTTTTATAAAGTTATTCAATTTTATAGGCATGTGTAGGCTGCTGCATCATGTATCATCTATGTATACATTTTCAGTTTGTTTATACACTTACATACACACATAATATTTGTCTTTTTTACGCGTTTTTTTTTCACGGTATCCACTGGAACGTATCTACCGCGTAAAAAAAAGTTTGGGTGTACTCTCTTCTTTATGACGGTTAAAAATTTTACAAATAAAAATTTCCTAAAAAGAGGGTAATAACGGTACCTTTTAAATTATGTATCTTTTATAGATGTAAAGTATAATGCTCTTAATTATTACCTTAAGACGGGATCGCTGTACATTTTTAAACTTAAATTTCATGCTTGCTTCTATGACTGATTCTCTAAATCATCATTTCGTATGTAGTACATCTGAAAATAAAAAATAAAGTAAAAAGTAAAGGAAATTCAATTTGTGGATTTTTATAAATTTTAAATATTTTTATAAATACGTATTCTTATTATTTCCTAATTCATAATAATACTTATTCATAATAATATTCTTATTATTTCTTAATTCATGATAATACTTATGGCATGTAGTCACGGTCAGTTATATGATAGATCCCACATAACTCCTACAATAGAAAATATTTTTATTAAGTCGCTAGTAAAATTAAGAGCATTAGGTTAGGTTGGATTAAATTGGCAATCGCTTCAATGGGTATAACTTGTAATACCGATATATCATATCATATAATTGCAATTATAAATTGGCATTAGTAGTGTGTTTATGGCGTTTCGCGACCAATTACTCCATACAAAATTTGGCTCATGCATAGCTGTAAAAGAGTAAGAACATTGCAGGGTTGTGAAATGAATTGTGTGCGTTCGGTCTTTAGGTTTGTAACATGTATCATGAAAAGGTAATGCTTTTTAATGTGTTTTTTTTTTTGTCCTGAGCCGGAGGTGGGAATCTTCGAAAGACACTTTTGTTCCAACAAAAGAGTGCACGATTCACCATCGCTGGTGCCTACGTACTAAACCCACCCCCTACACACTTCAACCACTCTCCCCCCGCGGGACTGCCGTAACGTATTACTTCGCGGAGGGCTGGTTAGCTTGAAAGCTTTATCACGTCAATTCAAATTTCGCCTCCATTCCTCCAGTCTTCGGAGTACTATCAAAACTTCAGCCATTCTCTGGCTATATTGACTCCATAAAATCCTACAGTTCAACAGCTCTTCCATTAGCCGGTTTGGTTCCAAATTCGTTTCTCCCGGCCATCTAAATCAGGGACAGCATGTAAGAATATGCTCCGCATCTTCCTCCTCATCTACACAGTTTGGGCATATAGGAGAAGCGTCATGACCAAATCTGTGCAGGTACTTCCTGAAGCACCCATGACCAGTTAGGAACTGGGTCACGTAGTAGTTCAACTCGCAATGTTCGTTCTTCATCCAAGGGGTTACATCAGGGACAAGACGAAATGTCCATCTTCCCTTTAGACTGCTCTCCCATCGTGACTGCCATTTGTGCATGGAAGTCCTTCGTTCCTCCGCTTTTATAGCCGCTATTTGTCCCGGGTACTCGAGACGGCGAAGGTATATCCTTCTCATTTCATCCGCCAGTATATCTATTGGTATTGTCTTTGCCAATACCAAAACTGCTTCATCAGACACTGTCCTGAAGCCACTTATCCGTCTAATCGCGCTTAGACGATACACCGAGGACAGTATCCTCCTCGTCGTCCCCACTGAGAGTGCCTCCGACCATATTGGGCAAGCATACAGCATTATCGACGTTACTACCGCCGAAATTATTCTTCTTTTAAATGGACTTGCTCCTCCAATATTTGGCATCATCCTCGCCAGTGCTCTCTGTGTTACAGATGCTTTTTACCGATGTATTTAACGTGCTCTTTGAAGTTCAATCTGTCGTCGATAATCACTCCCAGGTATTTTATCGCCCTCTTCGATTCGATCCTTGTGCCTCCAACGGTCAATTCCATCTTCTCCACTATCTTCCGGCCGCTTATCAAGACGGCCTCCGTTTTATGTGCAGCAAGTGTCAAACCTGCCTCATCCAGCCATGCTCCAACATTTCGAATCGCTGTGTTCGTTTTCTCCTCTAGTTCTCCTACCGTTTTAGCTACCGAGACTATGGCAATGTCATCTGCAAAGCCCACAATTGTAGTCCCGCTTGTCAATCGCAGTCGAAGTACTCCATCGTACATAATGTTCCACAGTAGTGGCCCAAGTACGGAGCCCTGCGGGACTCCCGACGTCACTACGTATTCCTGCTCTCCTTCATCCGTTAGGTATATTAGCTTCCTGTCCTGAAAGTAATTATTCAGAATCTCCATTAAGTATGGCGGCGTAGCCATGTTAAAGAGGGCTCTCATAATACGCCCCCAATTCGCCGAGTTGAACGCGTTTTTAACGTCAAGTGTGACAACCGCGCAGTACTCCTTGGTGCCAAATCTCCATCTTTCGCCCTCTATTGCATCTCTTGCAATGTCGACCACCCTCCTTATCGCGTCAACAGTGGACCGTCCTTTCCTAAATCCGTATTGCAGGTCCGAGAGAGCTCCTCCTGCCTCAGCACATGTTAGTAGTCGATTGTATATTATCCTCTCCAGTATTTTTCCCATCGTATCAAGTAGGCAGATGGGCCGATACGACGATGGTTCCCCTGGCGGTTTACCAGGTTTTGGAATGAGAACCAATTTCTGCTTCTTCCACCTACGTGGAAAAACACCCTCGACGAAGCACTTGTGGAACACCTTGGCGAACGTATCCGGTCTGAGCCGCCTTAAGTGCCCTATTCGGGATTCCATCCGGCCCCGGTGTTTTCCTATCTCCTATTATAATGCATGCTGCGAGTACCTCCTCTCCTGTTACCTCGCGTATGGTATGAATGGCCTCCGGCTCCCTACTTATAAAAATGTATGGCTGGCCACGTGGGAATAATGTACCAATGATCTCCCGTAGCAAAACTGGACAACCTAATTTAGGCTGTTCTCGAGCACCGATTCTCTTGCAGACGACTCTGTACGCCGTCCCAAAAGGATTGATGTCAGCTTCCTGGCATATCCGCTGAAAGGATAGTTTCTTGCTCCTTTCAATGGCTCTTCTAAGTTGACGCCTTAGATCCTCATATGAAGCCCGTTCGACTTCCCATGTCGGTCTTCCTCTCGTGCGCTGGGCCCGTCTTCTCGCCCCAAAGCACGCCGACCGCAGTCTTCGAATCTCGTCATTCCACCAGTAGCAGGGGGAACGTCCCCTACACACAGTTCTCCTAGGCATAGCAGCATCACATGCAGTGTTGAGCATTTCGTATACGCCGCTCACTAATTCCTCGACAGTACTGCCAGTCGTATGAAAAGACGACAACATCAATCTATACGTCTCCTCGTCAAAGCGGGAGTCCTTCCATTTAGGTCCCGTAAACTTCGGCAATCCGTTTCCTCTCGTGTTGCGCCCAGTAACCGTCATCACGATTGCCTGATGGTCACTATTCGTGAAGTCCTCAGTTAGCCTCCATGCGGTCCGCGAAACAAGGCCATCGCTCACAAACGACAAATCTATTATCGAGCTCGATCCAGCTCTCCTAAATGTGCTTCCTCTTCCGTCATTCATCAGCGCCACAGGAAGGGAAGCGAATGTTTCCAAGAGGCAGCGACCTCTGGCGTTAGTATATCTACTACCCCATTCGATCGCCCAAGCGTTAAAATCTCCTCCAATAATAACGGGGGTGTTCAGGCGCACGTGTGACGCCAGCCTCTCCAGCATATGTTGGAACTCATCCATTGACCACCTCGGGGGGGCGTAACAGCTGTAGACGAAAACTCCCTTTATCCTGGCCATAACAAAACCGATGTCCCGCGCATAGGTTTGCTGGAAGGGTAATGAACCACAAGTCCATATAGCCGCAGTACTAGATCCGTCCGTGATCCAAGTACTATTCATCGGTACTCTATAAGGTTCGCTTATGATTGCGACATCGATATTCTCCTCCTTTACCCTCTGGACCAATAGGTCCTGGGCTGCTTCGCAATGATTCAGATTAATTTGTATTAACTTCATCTCCTAGATCGTGATTTAAGAGCGCTTTGAAACTGAGGACACTTCCTGCTCCCCGCGATATGTTTGGCGAACCTTGGGTTGTCCACTTTGCAGAACATGCAGAGTGGTTCCCGTTCGCAATTCCCAGCAATGTGACCGTCCTATCCACACTTGCGGCATGTACCCGAGCGATCAACTTTACTCTTGCACAGGCGGCCTATATGTCCAAACTGCAAGCATCGGAAGCATTTCGTCGGAATGTTCCTCTCGCGAATCCTGCATATAACCTAGCCGATCCTAATTCTACCTTCATTCAGGAGGATAGCTACAGCTTCTGCACTAAGGCTCACTGTGGCCGTTTGTGTCCCACCGTATGCCCTCCTGAGACAAACTATGTCGGCTTCAGCGAAGCCCTCAAGACCTGCAATGTTCTGTATTGCGTTATATACATCTCCCTTCTCCGTGATCTCATCAATGCCCTTTATCTCAATTGTCTTCCTCTCCTTTAGAGCGCGGACAGTAGCGCATTCCCCTAGGAGCTCTCCAATGGCTCCTCTGAAGTCCTCCGTTCGCTCGCCGTTCTTGCCGAGCTGAAATAGTAGCTCCCTTTGACGGTTCTCCGAATTTTTGTCACGTTTTCACCTAATTTACAGACCTTAGGGTCCGTTTTAACCCTCCTCAAAATGTCAGCATACGATGTGTCATCCCTCGTTGCTATCGTTATCGCATCAGGCTTTGTTTTCCTCTCCTGAGGTTTCTTTTCCTTCCTTTTCTTCTTGGTGACTTTTTGCCACCCTGGCTCTCCAGGCTCGATTCCTGACCGTTTACCTGCTGACTCAGAGTCGGCTCAGTAGTCCTTCTCACCAAAGCATTCGGTGCTGGATTTGGAGTTCTCCTATTTGCTTCGGGAGTCTCAACAGTTCCCTCATGTCTCCTCTTGCCCTCCTGCTTTCTCATCCAGGGCGAAGTTTGAGTTGCAGAACTGCTGCAACTCTTCTCATCAGTTGACTGCCCCCTCAATTCACCTGCGTACAGGTCGTATAGGGTCTTAATAGAGTCAATTGCATCTCTCATTGGTTGGTGGATTGATATCCTCTTTCCATCCTCCATCATATCAACTAAGCTCTTAATTTGGTCTCCGAGTTGACCAAAAACCCCGCTGGTCGATGCCGTCGGGTTGCTTCGCGTTGGTTCCGACTCCGATGCCGCCAATCCTTAGGATTCTCCATTCACTGGGGATCTCGGAGTCCTCGTACTCTGACCGAACGGGTTCATTACCCGATTCCGCACAGAAGATCTCAGAATCCTTGAACTCTGCCCGAAAGCGTTCAGCTCCAAGGTATTCATATCATTCGTCGTCTTATTTGTATGTTTATTTTTGTTACTAATCATTTAATTTGGGCCCCAACTCCCGGCCGCTATCCTAATCCATCGTTGTAGTCGTCACAAAAGACCCCGTGGTTATCTATGCACAAGCAGGGAGGCCACGCGAGGGTTGACACATAACCTTATGGGAATACGTGTTCAGAGCCAGGTCGACGTAAACCAGGGATTCACATCTGGTCCTACAACACCAACTTAACGGTGATAAATCAGGAACGTACCGACAGACTTGCCATCATTTAAACGGGGCGGGGGCAATGACAGCATTAGCCCGACAGCCATTTCAGCCAGCTATCACACCGCCTACTAAAGTGCCGGAATATCACCAATTCAAATTCATTTTCCGGTATACCATAATTAGAACCTTACCGGGCTCGGTTCTAATGCCTCAATCAAGGGCGTCGTAGTTCGCCGCTTCGGTGGAACTGAGGGAACCACGGAGTCGTTACTCTCCTATTTTCCCATCTCTTGAGGGAACCCCCTGTGGGATGATGCCTAGTTAATGGCGGCATCGATTCGCCATGTCGCAGATAACGTCTTCGGTCACTTGTACCTTTTTGTAGTACGCCTCCGTATCTGCCGCTCTTGGTCGGGGACTGCTTATTGGTTATTCGCAGCTAGCCTACCTGGGATAGGCCGTTCAGTTATCCGCCACCTACTGACCCCCATGGTAGCCCGAAGCTAAGCCCCATGTGCTTTTTAATGTGTATGTGTGTGTGTGTGTGTTAAAATTTGGGAGAATGCATATCTGGAAAAGAATTAAATCATTTTTATTTTCAATTTTTTCCCTACAAATTTGGGATCATACCTGCTTTTTGTTGGTCTTTTCATTTGTATTGCTTTCAAACGAATGGTTGGACGGACATAATGAGTCTGTGCACGTTTCGTCATCTACATCCCAGAGTACAAGTAGACTGTAATGTGAAAATGTACGTATGTACGAATATTTGGACGGACAGAATGAGTGTGTGCGTAACATGTAATGTGTATGATCGTTTTTTTTTTAATAGTAAATTCTTGACACGCACTGCTCATGATCACAGGTAGAAGAAATAGAAATATAAACTGATAAGAAAGGGTAGGTTGGTTGTGCGGTTGTTTTTAATTTGATGAGAAAGAAATGTATAGCTGTACCTGTGGGGTTTTTTTTTCACGCATAAGTATAAGTAATATCTGTTTTCACATAATTGAATTTACTGATTGATCTACAACACCCCAGAGTATAAATAGACTTGTTTTTAAGGATTTAGAATTTTTAGTTTTACTGTTTTAAATAAATGAAATTATAGAATAAAGGGATTAATTAAAACAAATTAGTTTTTTATTTTTTGAAAATTTTATTACATATTTCTTTTTTCAGATTTTTACAGATTCGAATTTAAAAATACGTTTATACAGATTAAATAACTTAAGTGTTAACAAATATTGTGTATAGAATGTTTGACATCGACAAATGTTGAAAGATTGTGAATAAGTATTTTCACAATAATACAAACGTATGACATATTAATACATAAAAATGGATTACTAATTTTACTAATGTTGCATATTCTTAGTTCATTTATAAGTTTCATAAATAAATCTATATGTTTTATTAATAGTTCTTCCAATACAGCTGATGTTACCATTTTTGTTCCCCTTCTTTAAAAATTTAATAGTAGGTTGTGTTAGTGCGGGATGATGTACTCTGAATTATTTCATTTTAATTTATATTTATTGAATACAAATTTTAAACACAAGTGCCCACAATTAAATGTATTAAATTTTTGTTTTCTTTCATAATTATATTCAATAGGAAATTTTAAGTAGTTGACAATCTCAAGTGGTGGTTGTAAGTTTCCAAAGCTATCAAAGTATTCCTTATAGTTGTGGTTTTTATAATATGCTACCCAATGTGTTCCCATACCATTTGAATCATCTAAATTAACAATGCCGCATTCTTGTTTGAATGGTTTTTCAGGTAAAGAATCACGCATGAAAACACCCCTAAAATGTTTGAGATGTCTTCCATATTTATTCAAATCCAAATCTGTTAATGGGCGATTGGGAAGGTTATATAATAGTTTTTTGGAGCTGGACTATAGTAGAGACCATATCCAGTTTTATATGGTTTGAGGTAAAACCCTTTAGCCATTGCAATTGATTCCATATATCTATTATGACGGTTAGCTTCAGCCAATTGTTCTTTTCCATTTTTGATAGCATTTACTGCTTTGACAATAGCGGATCCTCCACTTGCCAAATCACCAAGCGCTGACAATGCTGTTAGTACGGGAATAAGTGGAAGAAATCCTCCAATTTTCGGTACAGGTATAACTCTCGGTATTATAATGTCTGCTCGCTTTTTCCCTTTAAAATTTGAATGAATAGGCTTTTGAGCTATTTTAACAGCATCATTTATATCAAGGGGTTTCTGTTCTTTCAATTGTTTTAAAGTTTTTCTCACAGTAGCTGTGAATAATTTCTTATTACACTTATTCATTTTTCCTTTTCTCATTCTTTTTGAATTTTTTCTTTTCTTATATCTCTGCTCCTTCAAACCTAATCCAAATTTCACTTTAGCTTTCATAGCGTTTGTCACAAACCACGCGTTAGCACGTTCTTTAATATCACTATCTTTAGATTTAACTCGTTGCCAGGCTTTTTCAGCTAATATTTGATCTACTTGATGTCTTGTGTCTATATCTTTTGATTGTGAATATGCAATGTCATGCTCTCTACAAGCTTTGTCTAATAAATTTATACCCTTATCTCCTCTTGCTAAACGTTTTTCAAGTTTTGTACCAGGTCCACAAAACTGATAACCAGGTAGATGTTATTCAACAGGTACTTTATTTATTAAGTTGTTTACAAATCCTCTTCTCATCTTACACTGGCTAAGGTTTTGTTTTGACTGTTGATTATAACAAATTTTTTTCGTTACTTTTATACCTCTTCGCAAAAATAGCTGAAATCAAGACGATCTCCTATATATACAGCAATTTATATGATTTCAGTATGTTAATTTTTTGATATTGATTTTGATCTGCTTTGTATCTGATCACGATCTACTTTATATCTGATCACGATCTGCTTTGTATCTGCTCACGATCCACTTTATATCTGATAACGATCTACTTTTTTGGTTTTTGGTTTTGTCTATTTTATTTTAATTTTTTTTTATTATTTTTCTTTGACATTACCATGTTTTAGATAAACATGTTCTACCTCAATGTTTAAATTGTTTATTTGATCAGCTAGATCATCATGTATTTGTGTTATATACATATATATATATATATATATATATATATTTTGTGTTTATGATTATATTTATTGAAACCTTCTCCAAATTTATTAATATAAGACATTTCTTTCACTCTTCTAATAAATTATGTTAGCTTCTTTAAGTTCTTCGATAATAAAGATTATTTCGTTTTGATGATTGTTGTGACCAGAACCTTCCGATGAAAGAAGTAAACGTAGTCTGTCAACTAGTTCATTAGGATCATCCCAATGTATGTAATTTGATTTCAGATTATTTTGTAATTTTAGCATTAAACCACTGCCTTTTGTTAAAATGTTTGTTGTTGTTTCGAATAAATATTTAATTATTCGTATATATTTGAAGGCTCGTGTTCCTTTCACTTGTTCATTAGGTTCATAGCGACGTTTATGTGCATTGGTATGAATTAAAATCTCTTTATATTTTTTCAAATCATTTTTAGAATAATGGAGAGGTTTTTTATGAAATACTAGTTCAAATAATCCAGGCGTCATTTTCAATTTCATATTCCCTATCTGCATAGTATTATCTCTATTAAATATTAATTTTTCCTTGCCATATCTCCAAATACCGTCTACATCTTGATTAAAACCATAAATTTTATCCAATTGCTTATTATTAATAAGTGTTTGTATATTTTCAAATAATGGAGAGCTTTTCGTCAGCTTTAAACATTGTTTTCTTTCCAAGTTCTTGATACATGTACTTGATACAGGTCTATTATTGTCATAGTTTTTTTCATCATCATTATTATCATCAGTTGAAATATTTTCATACTGAAAATCGTTATTATCACCGTTTACATCATCGTAATCATCGTCATCATCAATAGTGTTGTCTATATCCTTATGCTTATCTTCAAGTTTTCCGATGATTTCATTATCACCATTTACGTCATAATAATCGTCATCATCATCAATAGTGTTGTCTGTATCCTTATGCTTATCTTCGAGTTTTTCCAATGATTTCATTATCACCATTTACGTCATAATAATCTTCCTCATCATCTATAGTGTTGTCTACATCCTTATGCTTATGTTCAAGTTTTGGGATGTTTTCATTATCATCATTTACATCATCATAATCATCGTCATCATTAATAGTGTTGTCTATATCCTTATGTTTATCTTTAAGTTTTCCAATGATTTTTTTAAGTGGTTTTGTTATTGGTTGAAAGGTATCTTCTAATAAATTAACTCTATCTATTTGATTCAGTTTAATATTTTTTTAACTTTTTCTTTAGAACAGCCCTTGACTTTACAAGATCTTCCAACACTTAATTATGGTAATTTTTAGACATTATAATAATTTTTGTATTGAATTTGATCTGGTTATGATCTGCTCGCCATCTGATTATAATCTGCTTTGTATCTGATTACGATCTGCTTTATATCTGATCACGAACTGCTTGCTATCTGGTCACGATCTAATTTATACCCGATCACGATCTGCTTGATGGCTTGTGTCTATATCCATTGATTTTGAGTACGCTAAATCGTGCTTTCTACAATCAGCATCCAATAAATTATTCCTTTATTTCCTTTATTCTTGCTATTCGTTTTGAAGTTTTGTATCAGGTCCACAAAACTGATAACCAGGTGGATGTAATTCAACATATATCAAACACGATCAAAGAAAAACACCTAATCAGTGTAAGATGAGAAGAGGACTTGTAAACAACTTAATAAATAAAGTACCTGTTGAATTACATCTACCTGGTTATCAGTTTTGTGGACCTGGTACAAAACTTGAAAAACGTTTAGCAAGAGGAGATAAGGGTATAAATTTATTAGACGCAGCTGTAGAGAGCATGATATTGCATATTCACAATCAAAAGATATAGACATAAGACATCAAGCAGATCAAATATTAGCTGAAAAAGCCTGGCAACGAGTTAAATCTAAAGATAGTGATATTAAAGAACGTGCTAACGCGTGGTTTGTGACAAACGCTATGAAAGCTAAAGTGAAATTTGGATTAGGTTTGAAGGAGCAGAGATATAAGAAAAGAAAAAATTCAAAAAGAATGAGAAAAGGAAAAATGAATAAGTGTAATAAGAAATTATTCACCGCTACTGTGAGAAAAACTTTAAAACAATTGAAAGAACAGAAACCCCTTGTTATAAATGATGCTGTTAAAATAGCTCAAAAGGCTATTCATTCAAATTTTAAAGGGAAAAAGCGAGCAGACAGTATAATACCGAGAGTTATACCTGTACCGAAAATTGGAGGATTTCTTCCACTTATTCCCGTACTAACAGCATTGTCAGCGCTTGGTGGTTTGGCAAGTGGAGGATCCGCTATTGTCAAAGCAGTAAATGATATCAAAAATGGAAAAGAACAATTGGCTGAAGCTAACCGTCATAATAGATATATGGAATCAATTGCAATGGGTAAAGGGTTCTACCTCAAACCATATAAAACTGGATATGGTCTCTACTATAGTCCAGCTCCAAAAAACTATTATATAACCTTCCCAATCGCCCATTAACAGATTTGGATTTGAATAAATATGGAAGACATCTCAAACATTTTAGGGGTGTTTTCATGCGTGATTCTTTACCTGAAAAACCATTCAAACAAGAATGCGGCATTGTTAATTTAGATGATTCAAATGGTATGGGAACACATTGGGTAGCATATTATAAAAACCACAACTATAAAGAATACTTTGATAGCTTTGGAAACTTACAACCACCACTTGAGATTGTCAACTACTTAAAATTTCCTATTGAATATAATTATGAACGAAACCAAAAATTTAATACATTTAATTGTGGGCACTTGTGTTTAAAATTTTTATTCAATAATATAAATTAAAATGAAATAATTCAGAGTACATCATCCCGCACTAACACAACCTACTATTAAATTTTTAAAGAAGGGGAACAAAAATGGTAACATCATCTGTATTGGAAGAACTATTAATAAAACATATAGATTTATTTATGAAACTTATAAATGAACTAAGAATATGCAACATTAGTAAAATAAGTAATCCATTTTTATGTATTAATATGTCATACGTTTGTATTATTGTGAAAATACTTATTCACAATCTTTCAACATTTGTCGATATCAAACATTCTATACACAATATTTGTTAACACTTAAGTTATTTAATCTGTATAAACGTATTTTTAAATTCGAATCTGTAAAAATCTGAAAAAAGAAATATGTAATAAAATTTTCAAAAAATAAAAAACTAATTTGTTTTAATTAATCCCTTTATTCTATAATTTCATTTATTTAAAACAGTAAAACTAAAAAATTCTAAATCCTTAAAAACAAGTCTATTTATACTCTGGGGTGTTGTAGATCAATCAGTAAATTCAATTATGTGAAAACAGATATTACTTATACTTATGCGTGAAAAAAAACCCCACAGGTACAACTATACATTTCTTTCTCATCAAATTAAAAACAACCGCACAACCAACCTACCCTTTCTTATCAGTTTATATTTCTATTTCTTCTACCTGTGATCATGAGCAGTGCGTGTCAAGAATTTACTATTAAAAAAAACGATCATACACGTTACATGTTACGCACACACTCATTCTGTCCGTCCAAATATTCGTACATACGTACATTTTCACATTACAGTCTACTTGTACTCTGGGATGTAGATGACGAAACGTGCACACACTCATTCTGTCCGTCCAACCATTCGTTTGAAAAGCAATACAAATGAAAGGACCAACAAAAAGCAGGTATGATCCCAAATTTGTGGGGGAAAAATTGAAAATAAAAATGATTTAATTCTTTTCCAGATATGCATTCTCCCAAATTTTAACACACACAAACACACATACACATTAAAAAGCATTACCTTTTCATAATACATGTTACAAACCTAAAGACCGAACGCACACAATTCATTTCACAACTCTGCAATGTTCTTACTCTTTTACAGCTATGCATGAGCCAAATTTTGTATGGAGTAAGTGGTCGCGAAACGCCATAAACACACTACTGGCATTCTTCAGACATTCTAAAGGTTTTATGAAAATGTTTTTATTCAAATCGTCTTTGGCTAAACACATTCTGGCAATAAATTCTTAAGTTCCCAACCGCCTTGTATTCTCAGTATCCGTAGGTGTGCACCCGTTATTCATTTCGGTCCAGATCTGTCTGGTTTCTCTGCATGTAGGTTACGTAGGTAAGTAGAGGTGGCTGTCTTCCCAAAAAGAAGTCGGATAGACCATCTGAGAACCGTTGTGATATTACAGTTTTATATTTTCCCCGTAAGAATTCGGAGCTTCTGAAAAGAGGATTATTCAGTTAGCCAATATTTTATGCCTAATACTTTGTTTAGTTCGTCTATGTGGTACAACCAGAAAGCCTTTTCCTGCCTATATCACAAGGCATTTACCCTAAAGATGAAAAACAGTTTCTTCCTCTTCCTGCTTCTGCAGAAATTGTTAGCCAAGTGTCCCTGCATCACTTGAGTGCAAATAATGCAATGTCTAGTAATGATTTCAATAATTATATTGAGAGAGTTTTAGCTAAATTTTTTCCACCGTTCTTCCCCAAAGGATCCACGACTGTTTTGTCAATTATAAGTTCGCAGCTCCCTACAAGGATTCCCAAAGCAGAGAATTCATCAGAGAGTTCGATAAATGTGCCACACCTCGCCAGTCCACTCAACAATTACCCGGAATATCGCAGTGTCCCGGCACCTATGCGAAATGGACATCATACAGCTATACTTCGCCCCATATTGTTATTTTTACTATTATTTACTTTGCGTTATACGATATTATCTATACAGCCATATATTATCTTTTGTTATTTATTCTTAATTCTTATTCATATTCCTTTTTGTATTATAACGGTATACAATGTACATCTAATTGTCTTACACATTTATCTTTCATGTTGAATAAATTCAGTCGCTGTTTTATGCGCATACTACCATACGTTATACTCTTACACCGGATTCAAAAAATGGCCGTCTTTATAGCCATTATGCTACAGCCATAGTACTACTGTTGTAGGCTAGTATACGGGACAATATAAGATTCAATTGATCTGAAATGATTCCACATTCGACTTTGTCGCGTAACCTGTATTCATCAGTGAATACCTGTATGAAGTTCTCTGAGATGTGTAAATCATTATTTCAAATTAATCTTTGGTATAAAACCAAGACCGCAGGCAATGTGTAGGTGACAGGTATATATGAGATAACCTGTTATCCAGCATCTTAAGTAGAAATGAGGATGGGCTGCCGGACTTAAATTCTCCAGCTACAATGCTTTACCTTCTTTGGGAATAAAGATAATCTCGTAAAACGTCCATTACAACATAACTGATCTGAAGATTATCAAAGTCACGGCATGAAGATATCTATGTTCAAAAGTATAGGATAAGTGTTGACATTCTTAAAGTGAAATCTCTTGTGAAGAGACTTTATTTGATAAAATCGGACAAAATTTGCCACAGTTCTTATTTAAAGAGTACAACAATCATGACGTATTTCTTAAGCTGTGGTCACACTGAAAAAATATTTGCTTCAAATATGTTTACAATTGTTCCTCCATTTTACGTTGCAATTGAAGAAGATCTGACTTATCATCTAAAATGTAAAGTAAATTTGCAACGAAAATAAGCTTTATGTAATTTTGTAATTCTTTGTATAATTATTATGTTTTTTTTAGAATTCTGAATTAAGTTTTCGGGCATTACGCGTCGGAATTCGTATTCAACTAATAGAGACACAAACCACATTCCTTAAAAGACATTATTTTGCAGTGCATAGTGCACTGATATGAATTTAACAGATATAGGACCATTATTACAACTTGCCGTTAACTAAAGGAAGGATTTTAACGGACAGATAAATTGTTTTTCATTATTATGAGTACCCAATAAGATAGAAGTGATCGTTAAGCTAAAGGGAAGATCATCCTACCTTTAACATTTAAAGTTCACTTTATGTTTGAGCTTGCCATATTATATATTATTTTCATTATGTCAACTGCAAATTTAAACAAAATGAGCATATACAACAAAAAACGAATCCAGCGGTTGCCACTGCGTTAAATAAAACTTGTGCCATTGAGCAGTTTTATCGACATTGCTCCAGCACTACCATATTTTTGAAAATTTTTATCTGTAAGTTGTAATAATGGCCCATAGTATTTAATATATTTTATATAATATATTATATTAAATACTATCTATATTACATACTATATCTGTTTAATTAACAACAGTGCACTGTTAACTGAAAAATAAGCTTTTTTAAAAAAAAATTTTTGTGTGTCTTATTTTCTCAAATCTCAAAATTATTTGAGCTATCCCACTAATAGGGGACTACCAAACCTAATGTGCTTGAAGACAAATTCAAATTTAACTAGCACATACACTTAACAGTCATCAGAAATGATGAAATATATCTAAAATAACTTCAGAACTATAAAAATAATAATAAAAAATGTGGATCGTGAAGTCGCATATCAGATATCATAAATAAAATTGAGTTTTTAAAAAAAAAGCTTTAGAGGATTTGTGACCATTTTGGAAACTGGCTGAATGGTACGCATGCTACACTATAAAGAGGTACTTGTTGGCACTGTAGTAGTGAGATATCTGATTTAATCTTGCGATTTGTGAAATATAGATTTGAAAAATTATGTAAGGCATCATTACGGAGAATTTGGTGTAAAAGACATGTCCAATTTTTTTTGTCAAAATTTGAAATTTGGACATGTTCTAAAATCCCAAAGCTGGGATCCAAAAACGGAAAGTAGCTTTGAAAACCTTGATATGTTCCCTATTTATCCCCAAAGTCTTTTTTTCAATTTTTAGGAATTGCGGGATTCCTTTTGACAAGTTTTTTTACACTCCTTTATTTAGAATGACAAATTGAAAATATATTGAAAATTTCATTGAGTTTTGTTAATAAATAAAGATTTTATTACACATTTAATGAGTTTCTAAACTAAAATTTTTATAGGATTCCAAATATTATGAACAATTGAACCACATTTATTTTTAACAAAATTTTTGGTTTAGATAAGTTAATTTTTGGTCTCACAAAAAAATTTCAAGTCAATATCTCAATTAGATTCAAAAATATGCCACTTGCAAAGTCAGTCCTTCAAAAATATTGCACCTTTTTTACATTTTAGTATAAAATGTTACTAGATCAGAACCATTGACTTGTTTTTGAATAAAATATTAAGGCAATTTATACAAATTTTTACTTTTCTTTACTAAGAACATTTTAGAAGCAGTGAATAAAATGCCAAATTAATTATTACCCCCATTGAATTTCCGAATTTAGTCCAATTTATATAAAAACTTAGAAAAAAAGGTGGTTCAAAAATGGAATTATCAATGCATTTAGAGTAGGGGATCATATATTATTCTGCAATAAATTTAATAAAAAAGGTTTCATTACATATTTAATGAGTTTATAAAACTAAAATTTTGATAGCATTGCTAATATTAGGAACAATTGAACCACATTTATTCTGAACAAAATTTTGTCTTTTGGATAAGTTAATTTTTGTCTCATAAAAAAATTTCAATTCAATATATCTCAATGAGATTTAAAAATATGCCACTTTAAAACTCAGTTCTTTAAAAATATTGCACCTTTTTTACATTTTAGTATAGAATGTTACTAAGTCAGAACCATTGACTTGTTTTTGAATAAAATATTAACCCATTTACGGTCACTGTGCCAATTTGGGAACACTTAATTATTAAGGCTGTATAAAAAAACTGTTCAATAAACTGTGAAACATTGAAAAGCATTTTTAGTTTCATACAACAAATGTATAAGATCTTAGAAAACATATAATAATACTGTTCCAATTTAGGTACAATGGTCACAAGTATACTATTAACGACGCTGCAAAAACTAGTGACAAAATGTTTAAAGTACGTCAACTTGCTGATATTCTTATCAGAAAATTTAACCAATGGGGTGTTTTCCACGAACATCGACGAATCCATGGTGAAATATTACTGTCGCCATTCAGCAAAACAGCATATTCGAGGTAAACCTATTCGGTTTGGTTATAAAAACTGGGTTGCAGCAAGTTCCTCTGGATATTGTTACTCTTTGATATTTATTGTGGTAAATCAACTACACCTGTTTCTGAGCCATTGGGTAATAGGGTTGTGAAAATGCTGCTACAAAAATTGACCATGAATCCTGGCAACCACAAAATGTTTATTTACGTACATGGTTGATATGGCTATATCAAATGCGTGGCGCCTACATGAATTTTGTGAAGAAAATGCCATGGACCAATTACAATTTCGTCGATCCATAGCTAGGTTTTATCTAAAACAATCGTTCAAAAGACATTCTGCTCGGACTTCGTCATCAAATATTAAGGGTCTACATCTAGACGGCGCAGATCATGTTCCAGAAAAGCTTCCTAAGCGTGTGGGTTGTGTCATCTGCCACAATAGAAGCCGCTGGAGTTGCAAAAAATGCAAAAAAGAACTCTGCGTTAAAAAAAATGTTTTGCAAAATATCACTCATAAGTGGCCATTGTACCAATTTGGGTACACCCCTCTAATGAATTTTTTTTTTTACTTTTTTTTTACGTTTCTGTTTTTTGCATTGTTAAAAATAAATATACATTGAAATTTTAAAAATTTAACTTGTAGTTTTTGTTTGGCTGTAAATGGGTTAAGACAATTTATACAGATATTTAGTTTTCTTTACTAAAGGTCTGCACAAATGTATTTAACTTCAAAAAGTACATAAGATCTAGCATACACGCACACTTATCTGAAGTATCCGAAGAAGAAAAGTACTTTTTTTTAGAACAACAAAATTATCGAATAATTTCTTGTTGTTATTTGACTACGTTCGCTTCATACAAATACATGTTCAACTTTCTTTCTTACTCGAAAATACCGGCACAAAACATGTCGAGTACAATGAGTACCGCCAAACTTCACGTAGTACTACAAATACCAATAGTACTGCAAATTATAGACAGTTGTTTATTGTTTTGAGTAGAGTATGTCACAGGCTATTTTTTATCTCAAATAACTGTTGTAACCATAAGTATTTCAAAAATATTGGTGGTGAAGCCTGTATAAAGAGGATTTTGGTGCGTTAAGTTTGAGTAGAATATGTCATAGCTATGACTCATGTGATGTTTTTTTATTTCAATTACACCCAAAGAAAAATTTAATTAAAATGTCGTCATTTCCTACAATGTCACAAATAAAAAATAAACATAGATGCAAATTGACGAATAGTCATTTAGAAATATTATTAAAAATAAAAAATTATGACACAGAAATAAACATTGATCAACTCATGGAATTTTTAGATTCGCAAAAGAAATGTTTCTAATTGTAAATGAAATATTTCATCAGGTAGCAAACATGATTATGGAAAGATTTACATACATAATAATGTATGGAACTTTTGTGGTGACCGATTTGCGAAACAGAGGACCATAAAATATAACGCTTTGAAATATTCAGGTACCTGCAATATGTAATGATGACTCTTGCTACAAAAAAGGATTATGTTTTATGGACCTCTGTTTCGAAAATTGGTCACCACTAAATTTCCATACATTATTATGCATATAAATCTTTCCATAATGATATTTTCTATACTATACTAAAATGTAAAAAAGGTGCAATATGTTTGAAGAACTGAGGTTTAAAGTGGCATATTTTTAAATCTAATTGAGATATATTCAATTGAAATTTTTTTATGAGACAAAAATTAACTTATCCAAAAGACAAAATTTTGTTCAGAATAAATGTGGTTCAATTGTTCCTAATATTAGCAATGCTATCAAAATTTTAGTTTTATAAACTTATTAAATATGTAATGAAACCTTTTTTTATTAAATTTATTGCAGAATAATATATGATCCCCTACTCTAAATGCATTGATAATTCCATTTTGAACCACCTTTTTTTCTAAGTTTTTATATAAATTGGACTAAATTCGGAAATTCAATGGGGGTAATAATTCATTTGGCATTTTATTCACTGCTTCTAAAATGTTTTTAGTAAAGAAAAGTAAAAATTTGTATAAATTTCCTTAATATTTTATTCAAAAACAAGTCAATGGTTCTGATATAGTAACATTTTATACTAAAATGTAAAAAAGGTGCAATATTTTTGAAGGACTGACTGACTGCCACTTGAAAGGCATATTTTTGAATCTAATTGAGATATTGACTTGAAATTTTTTTGTGAGACCAAAAATTAACTTATCTAAACCAAAAATTTTGTTCAAAATAAATGTGGTTCAATTGTTCATAATATTTGGAATCCTATAAAAATTTTAGTTTAGAAACTCATTAAATGTGTAATAAAATCTTTATTTATTAACAAAACTCAATGAAATTTTCAATATATTTTCAATTTGTCATTTTAAATAAAGAAGTGTAAAAAAACTTGTCAAAAGGAATCCCGCAATTCCTAAAAATTTAAAAAAAGATTTTGGGGATAAATAGGGAACATATCAAGGTTTCCAAAGCTACTTTCCGTTTTTGGATCCCAGCTTTGGGATTTTAGAACATGTCCAAATTTCAAATTTTGACAAAAAAAAATTGGACATGTCTTTTACACCAAATTCTCCGTAATGATGCCTTACATAATTTTTCAAATCTATATTTCACAAATCGCAATATTAAATCAGATATCTCACTACTACAGTGCCAACAAGTACCTCTTTATAGTGTAGCATGCGTACCATTCAGCCAGTTTCCAAAATGGTCACAAATCCTCTAAAGCTTTTTTTTTTTAAAACTCAATTTTATTTATGACATCTGATATGCGACTTCACGATCCACATTTTTTATTATTATTTTTATAGTTCTGAAGTTATTTTAGATATATTTCATCATTTCTGATGACTGTTAAGTGTATGTGCTAGTTAAATTTGAATTTGTCTTCAAGCACATCCCCTATTAGTGGGATAGCTCAAATAATTTTGAGATTTGAGAAAATAAGACACACAAAAAAATTTTTTTAAAAAAGCTTATTTTTCAGTTAACAGTGCACTGTAGTGAATTAAACAGATATAGTATTTAATATAGATAGTATTTAATATAATATATTATGTAATATATATTAAATACTATGGGCCATTATTACAACTTACAGCTAAAAATTTTCAAAAATGTGGTAGTGCTGGAGCAATGTCGATAAAACTGCTCAATTGCACAAGTTTTATTTAACGCAGTGGCAACCGCTGGCTTCGTTTTTTGTTGTATATGCTCATTTTGTTTAAATTTGCAGTTGACATAATGAAAATAATATATAATATGGCAAGCTCAAACATAAAGTGATCTTCAAATGTTAAAGGTAGGATGATCTTCCCTTTAGCTTAACGATCACTTCTATCTTATTGAGTACTCATAATAATGAAAAACAATTTATCTGTCCGTTAAAATCCTTCCTTTAGTTAACGGCAAGTTGTAATAATGGTCCTATATCTGTTAAATTCATATCAGTGCACTGTGCACTGCAAAATAATATCTTTTAAGGAATGTGGTTTGTGTCTCTACTAGTTGAATACGAATTCCGGCGCGTAATGCCCGAAAACTTAATTCAGAAATCTAAAAAAACATAATAATTATACAAAGAATTACAAAATTACATAAAGCTTATTTTCGTTGCAAATTTACTTTACATTTTAGATGATAAGTCAGATCTTCTTCTATTGCAATGTAAAATGGAGGAACAATTGTCAAGTTTGTCAACAATCACCAATTCTAATGCTGACAAATCTTATAATCAGTCGTTTGATGTCACCAAAAAACTTCTGAATCAAAAAATTTTAAAGACAAAATTACCGGTTGAAACAATAACCGCCTTGCTACAAACAAAAATGTTCTAACTCCTAACGAATTAGATGTCAAAAAGGCTGCGACAGAAGTTAATGATTGTCAGTTATCTAATGCAATTAAACGAAGTTCAAAAAACAAACATTCGGTTAGTTTTACTGCAGAGTCTCCAATTTGCCAATTTATACAACCAATCGACATTACAAATATTCAGGATAGTCCAGTTATAAAACCACTTAGCCACAAAGAACATATGACAACTTTAACAAAAATAAAACTTCCACAAAATAAAAATAAAATTTCAAATCATTCAGCTGATGAATCTTCTTTTGTTAATTTTAACTTTACTGCTACTGACAATTTTCAACATGAGAATTCAAATAAATCAAGTCTGTCAGATGTGTCATCAATTCCCAACAATAACACCATAAATGTATCAGAATGTAGCGTAAATTTAGAAAGTTTTAAAACTCTAAGTTCAACATACGTATATGAAAATTCTGCTTCAGAGTATATTCCTGACTCTACATCGCGAGCAAGTATTGATAATTTTGAAAACTCTATAAGTTTTATATATAAAACTGCTAATGATGAGGTAGATAACCCTCCACATGTGGAGGAAATCGTTGTTCCATATTCTAAAACAAAATAAAAAAACCCAATTTGTTTGATAAGTGCATCAAGGCACTTCGAATTGTTGCTCATTGGGATGAAACTTTAATGTGGTTTAAAACTCCTGCAGTAGCGCAAAATTTAACATCGTGGTAAAAAGCAGAGAGCAGAACTTATTAAACAAGAACGTGAAGACCTGAAAGTGGAACTAGAAAACTTTATTTTATTATGGGAAGAAGAGATTCCAACATTAATAAATAAAAAGGCAATTGAAGATCAAATTAGTCAAAAACTAGTAAAAAAAAGTGGTATTACCTTCAAAAGAAGACATAAAAATATTGTACCATTACTTAAAGGAAAATATTATTAAAGCCATTGCAAAACTTTTGAACAAATTTGATATGTCAAGCTGGATAAAATTAGTCGAATTCACTCTCATATTCATCCAAATATTTAACCGTAGAAGAGCTGGAGAAATCGAACGTTTAACCATCGAAAATTTTGTTAACAAGGTAGTGATTACTGACAACGTTGATAACGACATTTTAAAAAATGTTTCCAAAGAATCTTTGAAATTTGCTAAACAATTTGTAAGACTCAGACTACGTGGTAAACTTGGTAGAACTGTTAGCGTGTTGCTTTGTCCAATGAGCGTAGAAGCCATCGAACTAATTTTAAAATATGGAGCAGAGGCAGGGATAACTAATGAGAACAAATATATTTTTAGTAGACAAACAACTTCAAAATTAACCAAGCCCTACTGCCGAGCATGTCCGTTATTAAAAAAGTTTTCGGAAGAATGTGGTGCAAAAATTCCTGAAAGCCTTAGAGGAACAACATTAAGGAAGCATATAGCTACGCATACATCTTTGCTAAACATTGAAGAGGCATCAGTTGATAGACGTGCTAATTTCATGGGACATCATAAGGATATACACAAAAGCATTTATCGAATGTCTATTCCCGTTGCTGAAATAACATGCGTTTCTAAATTGTTAATGGCTGCTGTAGGGGATGATGATGAAGTCGAAGGTGAAAACCAAGAAGACAACATTGATAACCTAGAAGACCATATTAATAATCCAGAAAACAATATTGATGACAGAGAATTCAATATTGATGACTTAAACGATACCGAAGGAAATTCTAAATCAGTGGAAACTTTGTTTGAAGACAGCAAAAATTCAAGTTCCTCGTCAAACAGAAAACGTAGAAGTAGTGAGTATTTGTATTAATTTAAACATGTACTTCGAAGGATTCGACACCATTAACTGAAATTTATAGATATTTAATTATTTTTCAGTCTTTTTTATCCAGCTAATTTTTAATTAACAAAGTTTTATTATGAGACATACTTTATTCTATCTAAAATGTTTGCTTTTTTTATTAGCTTCTCCATTTGGGAAAACAAAGCGATGCAGATGGAGTAACGATGAAATGGAAGCAGTATATGAAGTATTTGGTAATCTGCATAAATTAAAGAAACTGCCGTCTCTAGTAGAATGTCTAAGAGCGATTCGCCAATGTCCGGTTTTAAACAAGAGGACACCACAGCAAATGAAAAGTTGGATAGATAACCAAAGACGATACCACATGGAATAAAGTATTTTGATAATTTGTTTTTATTTTTAGAAGTATGTTTGATTCCTTTTGTTCACATAACAATTGACTTGAATTGTATTTTTTATAATATTTATATAATATAATATTTAAATTATAAACAAATTAAATCAAAATTACTTCATGAAATCTATTTATTATTCCTATATGCAATAATCAGTAAGACCCCTTTCAGATTAGACAATTTAGTTGCTCAAACAAAACAATAACAAAACAATATGCAAAATTTTCTTTTCCTTAACCCATCAAGAGACACAAGAGACTTGCTCAACTAAATTGCCTAATGTGAAAGGGCACTAATAAAACACATTCATATGTTGAAATATTCACACAATTTGTAAAAACTTCCTAAAGACGTGCTCATAATATAATATAAAATAATAATAAACTTGTTTTTTAGTATATATTTTATGAATTTTGTATTTAATTTTTTAAAAACAATAAGCTAGAAAACAACAAAACATAATATTCATTAAATATCAAATATTCATTTATTGCACAAAAAATAACATAAAAAATCTACATTAACCATTTTAATTTCAGAAATGTCTTATTATATTTCAGAAATTTCCAATTGTATTTGAAAAATGTGCATTTTTATTTGAGAAATTTCCATATTACTAATAAAATGTTGAAAAAAAACACGATATGAATATAAAATAATAATTGTTTTTTTAATTAATTTTTTAATTAATATATTTTATTATTTTTAATTCTACATATTTTAGATTTAAAATCTTTTATTTTGATCGAAGTTTTAAAAACTTCAAAATAAATATAAATTGAAAAACGTAAAAAGTTATTTAAAAATTAAAGATTGTGTAAATTACAAAATTTTTGGAAAATTATAAAAACATGTTATTTATAAAACACCAAGAAATAAAATAAATAAATTAATAACACAAATATCGTGTGCTAAGTTGTGATTAGTATTTAAAACAATACAAATTTTATATATCTAACAACAAAGTTCTATTTATTTACAAAAAGAGGTTTGTTTTAAGCATTGCTTATACAAATTAAAAGTACAGTTGTTTGTGTCTTAGATGAATATTTCTCAATATTACACACAGAATGACAAATATATATACCCTCATTCAACCACTTTTATGATAGAAGAATGTACCAAAAAATTTCTTTATGTATTTTCTGATACAAGCAGAACTCTATTTTTTATGTTCAGGATCCTTTGTTCAATATTATATAAAATTCAAAAAGTACTATTTTAATGTCGAAAAAGTACTCTTTTAAATTTTCTGATACACTCACGACAATGTATTGCTATTTTCATATTTATATGTCAAATACTATAAAAAATCAAAAAAGTACCAAATGATCCCGCAATAAGTTCTGGTTAGGGAATTTTAGTTTTAATTTCGTATTTCTAGATTTATTTTTCTTCCAAAAAAGTACCATTTGTAAAAAGTACCCTTATATGTTTTATTATTTATTCATGTCGGTGAATTTTTAATTTAATGTCTCTAGGCTTATTACTAAATAAAAGTACCAAAGTCTAAAATGTCAAAAAGTTTATAAAAATCTTAAAAGTACCAAAAAGTGCTTTCGAATTTTATTTTGCTTGTTACATATTATTAGAAATCCAAAAAGAACTATTAAAAGAACTTAAAAGTACCGAAAACTTTATCCATATACTAGTCCATATTTTGTAGGCTCAGTACTAGAGAAAAATCTAAAAAATACGTTTAATATGAAGAAAAATAATTTCATGATATTAAATTCACTCTTATTGTAAAGTTAATACAAGGTTACAAAAAGAAATACAACCCTGCATAAAAGATGATATGACAAAGCGAACTCATTATAAGGTTGTGTTGATGGCACAACACAGAGCTGTCAAATTCACTAATGTTTGTTGTTACGAATACTACACCAAGCATTAAAATAAATGGCGGCAAAAAAATAAGAATTCCAAAGACGGTCGGCTGTTACTTTGTTAACGCCGTTGCAAATGGATATTTCCAACGAAAGTGTGGCAACTTCATTAGTCAGAAATAATTTTTAAAATTGATATATATGACATTAATAATGTATATATAAACAAAGCAATGATTAAATATAATTAAGAATACATTGCGGAATAAAAATCAATAATAAAATAAAAATCATTAAAAATGTCCTCAAAGTAACATGTCCCCAAACTATGCGCAAGATATATGATTATTTTGAGGACAGTCCCCAAACTATGCAAATGTCCCAAACTATACGGTAGATCGAATAAATGTCCCGAAAGTATGCGCTGTGCATATATATATATATATATAGTATATATATGAATATATATATATATAGTCAACCCTCCTATAATGCGGTGAGTGCGTACCTGCGTTGTATGGAAACCGCGCTGTAAGAAACTCGATTTAACCGCACAAACCAGGCTAATTCGTAGCGCGTTCTATGGAAACCGTATACTCGGAATTAGTACAAATCGCATCATTCGTACCGCGTTATATGGAGACCAAGACAAGATAAATTATAAATTATTTTTATTGAATAAAGAGTTCATATAAGGAGTGATAAAAAATGGAACAAAAACTAAACTAAAAGACTGTTTTCCAACAAAAAATAAGAAAGACTTTTATAAAATTACGTAATTTTTCAACATTCATCCTCATCGTCAGATTTGAGTTGCAGAAAAATTTTTAGGGAGACTTGGTCACTAACAAAACGTATGTATTGTGAAAGAGCTCTAAGATGACTGAAACCGATGTCGTAGACAGCTACGAAATAAGCTGTCATGTTTATATAAACATGTTGTTTATATATCTCGGCTGTGGTTTTACGTTGAAAATAGGCTGTGTGGAAGGAACTTATGGGATGTTATTGAACGGAAGTCGCGCTGTAAGAGTACCGCGTTATAGGAGGGCTGTCGCAATTTCAGCTCCGCATTATATGGAAACCGCGTTCTAAGAGTACCGCGTTATAGGAGGGTTGACTGTATATATATATGAACCCCGAGGTTACTGTTTCATCAATTTAATATCATCCAACAATGCGTGATTGCTCCGATTATCTCGAACAGTACCTGTTGCCATATAACCTTTTCGAGATAATGTACATAATAAATTATGGCTTGTAAAAAAGTTGTCGAATGTAATATTATATTGGCTTGGATCTGAAATATTATCTAATAATCGTAGTACCACGTTTTCTCCATGGCCTTAGTCAGCATTATTATTAGCAGAAACGCCAGCATATGGGATAAAGGAATAACAATATCCTCTCATAGAAGCTAACACTCAGTATTTGCAGACAAATCGTATTGGCTTGCTCTTTATATACATCTTTAGGGAATGGCGACCATAATATGCGATCATGTGTTGATCCACAGAAAGGCTATGAAAAAATATGCCATTTCATTTTTAAGCCACATTTTGCCCTACATAGGCACCCACTACATTTAAAAAAATAAAAATATTCATATCAATACAAATACTCCAAACACTATTTGTGCCAAATTCCACCGAATTTGGACCACCGATTCTAGGGTCAGGCGTTAATGGGTTAAAATAAAACTACATAGACTTTTACTGTCCACTGTATACAGTCTTCGACACAAAGTACATTGTGTCAATAAATTTTTAAAAAACTAATGTCGATTTTCCTCAAATTCATTTTATTTATAAAAATTCGCCGACAAAAGTGTAAATACAGGTTAAGAAAGAAAAAACGGGATATTGCTTGGTCTTCTGCTACTAAAACCGCTTTCATTTAATGATCTTCGTACTGTTCGCGAATGTCAGATGCTCCTGATCTTTTGGTTACCTTTGGGGTATCTGATCTTAGGTTTTTCCGCAGTTCCTGAAGAATAGACCTAAATAATAATTCTACCTACAAGCTTCTTTTGGCCTTCACTATGAGGTTTGCTTTCGACTGCACCACTGTTATTTAAATTTTTATATTAATTTATACAGTCGGCCGATTTTTATTGCGAATTTTTGCTATTTGATCCTAAGATTTCGATTCGTCTCTTAATTTAACAACCTAATTTCTAACGTAGTACGATATTTCTTTTCTTTAGCCCATTATCAAGATTATTTTTCCACTTAAAGCTTTAATTGATACTTTATGTTTAATAACACTATGCGACTAACTAAAAATCACGATCATGTTTACCTGATCAGAACTCAGAACATTTAAGAGTGAACCAAATGTTTATGTATACCTCATCTCTCCCTACTTTCAAAAAACTTTGGATTTTAAAAATGGGTTAAAAAATATTTGGGTCATCAATAATTTTGTGTGAAAGGATTAAAAATTTTATCAAATAAAACAAGTTTGGAAGGTTCAAGAAATATAAAAAAATATTTTTGAGCACCATTTTTTACTACTTCATTTTTTTCGTTTTTTGTTTATATCTCTTAATTTTTCTCTTTGCAATTAATATTTATATTTTTTATTATTTTACTTTTTTGGGCAATTTTTGAAACCTTAAATGTATACGAAATTATTGAGGAATTTCGACTTTTGTCCATAACTGTAAGTATGTATATTTTTCCGCGCCATATTAAGCACTAAAAATTCTCAGAATTGTATTACATAAATATCGTTTAATTTTATTCAATATAGTGTAATAATATTTGATTTTTAATATTACTACCAAAAACTTATGTGCTGTTGCCACTTTCTTTTTATAAATAATGCAGAGGCAAGTTGTTTATATAAATCTAGAATGTAGATATAGAATATAGATGTTAATATTTTTACAAAAAAAATAAAATGAAATTGCGGAACCTCTCCTAATAACAGCTTTACTGAAGTGGATATCTCTTATGGGTGGAAGTTCTTTAAAAGAAATCATTGAATGAAGTCTCTCATGACACTTTGCTGTATGTGAACACGTCCGAAGATAAATACAATCTTCTTACTCTCTTAAAGTACCTAAACTAAGAGTTTTTAATAAAAAGCAACAAAATAATTTGCCAATTGTATGAAAGTTCAACATGAAATGCGTCTGAAATAATGACGGTGAACGATTAAAAAGTTTAAATAGAAACATGACAGGTCAATGAATAAATGGTGAATAATACAGCAGTATGAAAAACATTAAATTACATTTCTAACGTCCTAATTGTACTTCAATTAACCAATTAACTTAATATTGTTTATTTTAAAATTCATTTTTTTGATAAAATAATTTTTAATTAAAACTCAGCATATTAGACAACTTCTAGTGATTTAAGCTTGTAGGTTTGTTTTGGAGTATCTACGGTGTTTGTCCAAGAGAGTTTCCAATGTACTGTCATATTTAGAATTTTTTTATGTTTTCTTTATCAAACTTTGGGTCGGGCAATTGTGTAAACTTTTGCAAACGTGTACTGGAACCCAAAGTCTAAATGTACATACATATGTATATACAAAATGCAAGTATTAAATCTCACATATGCGAAAGTATTTTGTATTTGTGTATTTTTTTGTTTCCAATTAAATTGACAAAAATATTGACTTTAAACGATTTTAACCATAAATCGAGCCTTAAAGAACTTCATAATTCTAGCTTATGGTATCACTTTTGATACATACTTGTGGTACGTACAATTTTCGCAAATATTGATAGATTTTGGTAAATTTAAATATTTATTCTAATTTATTTATTCTAATTCATTTTAATAAAATTATTTAATATTAGTTGTAGCGTAGCATATTTTAATTATATATATTTGAAAACATATTTTATTTTGTAATATACCGATTACCATTAAATTGTACGTCACTAGCATGTGTGACTTTCTTAAGATACAACACTGTCATTAGTTAAATACAACACTGCTATTTCGTTGAATTTGAAATAGCAGCGCTTGCTGTGATTAATATGAGGAAAAGCCCTTATTGAAAAGGGTATAAAAGCAGTGCACTCAACTGAATCAGTCTTTTCTATTGTTGCAGGTTAGTGAGAGTGGTCGCACAACCAATTGCAAGTGCATTATAAGCTTCGTGGCAGCGATGGTTGCCGTTGCTTATTTTGTATATGCAATTGGTTGACAAATCCTAAAGGCAGAATTAGCCAACCGTAAATGTAGAAACCGTAAATGTAGTCGTGTCAGCTGATCGTTTTTGTTATATGAAAAGCTATACAAGTGCTTACTTCACCATAATGTAACGTAACTTAACGTCCCAATCTGTTGAAAATAGAATTCTACAGCAACGTTACGTGACATTTGTCAAACAGTGATGGGCTGCTTGTATGTGGAATATTAAGAGGGCATTTTTACTCTTTTTTTTGGTACTTAAATTTTTTGGTACATATGTAATAAATAAATAAAAATGTTTCAAATTACTTTTTTTATAAAATCTAATAAGAGCATTTGCCACTCGTAATAAGTAACAATATAACATATAATGTAAATAAGAATAAAGAAATATAAATATGTTTTTAAGTAAAATACATTCTAGAAATGTCTGTATGTAGATAACCAGAATTAAATTACATATAAAAATGGGAGGGTGTCACAGTATCCATTTTTCGGTAATTTTTTCTTCTAATATTTTAACTTTTTTATTTGTTAATATGGTTTACATACATACATACATATGTACATCGAATATTAAATATAGTATTTTAAGTACTTTTTCCTTTATAAAATCTATCAAGACATACATACAAACATATAATAAAAATTTAAAAAAGGTACATACGAACATACATAAGTATGGATAATAGCAATAATGTATAGTTATATATATTTTTAAAAGTATTAAAAGCTAAAACTGCAATGTAATTAACAAAAATATTAATATTGTGTGTGGTACTAATTTAATGTTTTTCGTCCTTTTTTACATAATCACAAAAAATGTAAACAAACGGAACTCCCATCAACGTTTTAAACATATGTTCAGAATATATTTAATTTTTTATTTTGGCTTGTGCAAATTGAAATATAATAATTTAAATTTTAGCTTTGTGATTTAAATAAATAAAACATAAAAAGAATGGATGACGAAAAATTAATACTGCTGGTGCAAGCAAACGAATGTTTGTATAATAAGTTTTCTCTGGGGTACAAAAATCCTGAAAAAAAAAGAAATATATGGAGGAAGATTGCTGAAGAAATGGATTACCCAGGTATGTATAGTGCAAATAATATTTAAAAGTTCTTACATGTGTTATAAATGAAGAATTTCTCTGTTATAGAGGAAGTGTGCCAAAAAAGATGGACGTGTCTGCGGGACAGATACGTCAAGGAGAAGCGGCAAGAGAATTTTCCATCTGGTAGCGGAGCTAGCTATACATGCCAATGGCCGCTTATACAAACAATGAACTTTATTGCTCCATATGTGGTGCCTAGACCGTAAGTAAAAGTTAAAGTGTCGATATATGGCTTTTGTATTATAACACTTATTGTTTTATATCTTTTATGTCCAGAATGCGATGTTCATTCAGCATTTTTCGAGAAAATACACAATCACCACTTTCTTCACAATCACCACTTTCTCAACATTCGCCAGGGTGTGAAACGTCGTCACTATCTGTGTCCCCACTACAGCCGGAAACGTCAACGTCGTTCTTTGAGCCAATTTTAACATCACCAACTACACCGGCGAAGCGTAAAAGAACAATAGAAAATGATGATGACAAACTTTTTGTTCAAGCTACTAAAACATTTCAAAAGTTTTGTGAAAGCAAAATGGAAAAGCCGCAAGAAGACGCACTGACTGGTTTTGGGAACATGATATTGGCGACTATTCGTACAATGAGCGAGACGAATCAATTGCTGGCGATGCAAAAAGTGACTTCTCTAGTTATGAAACTGAAGTTGAACAACTGAAATTGGCAAATATTTTTGATTTTCCATAGCTAGATTTGTTTTGTTATAGTTTTTTCAGTGATCTAATAGTCTTTAAGCACTATATGTAATTTAATAATGAATTGTTGTTTTTGTTTTTCTTTTTTAACGAGACTGATCTCATCCTTATGTTTTTTGTTAAGTTTGTTTATATTATTATATTTATATTTTTCCTTAATATGAACTATTTTTTATTATTAATAAATCATTCTTTTTAGTTTTATCAATGTATGAATTCATTTTATTATATTAAATTTAATTCACATTTACATACATACATACATGCGTATTGTTTGAAGTTATGGTTTAAGGGTTGGGTTTTATTGATAATATATAAAATTTCTTTTTTAGGAGCTATATTGTGAAGGAATAGCGCCTTCACTGCAAAAATATTCTGCCAACCTTTTTCTTAAATTGATTGCTGTTTGTGTAGATCTCCGTATGTGGGTAGAAATCGATCTCAAAGACCTTTCACCGCTGATCCTTAGTTGATTTCTCCACTCTCCTTCTTGGAGCGAACCATCTTCTGCTTCTCGGTCCACAAAGTTTAACATAATAAAATTATGTAATACTGCACAATCTAGTACAACAACATCAATATTGTCCGGCGACATTTCGATTGTTGTTAATAGAATTCTCCAGCGTGCGCAGAGTATTCCAAAACAATTTTCAATAACACGTCGGGCTCTCGATAGCCTGTAGTTAAACACTTTCTCGCTTGGTTCCAGATTTGATCCTGGAAAGGGACGCATTAAATTACTCCGCAATGGAAAGGCTGCGTCGCCTACAAAATAATGTGGAAACAAATCTTTGCATGCTGAATTTAAAGGCTTATTTAGTGGCACAGGTACTTTGCCAGAAATGACCGATTCTCCAAATGATGACAGACGAAATATCCCTGTAAAATATAAAACGAATTACTTTCTTTAATATAACATAAATTCAAAACAAATAATTTTCTATATATTTACCTCCATCACTTTGGCTTCCAAAGCTTCTCATACTAACTGATGTAAAAGTATATTTTGCATCACATACGGCCATCAGTACCAAACTAAAGTACTTCTTATAATTATAAAACATAGAATTCGAATTCGGGGGGCATTTTATAGCAATATGCTTGCCATCTATAGCGCCCACGCAGTTGGGCATATTCCATAATGTACTGAAATCATGTTCAATGTCCTCATATTGAGATGTTGTTGGCTCGCTTAGGTAAAGAGGCGATAATAAACGCCACAACACATCACATGTTTGTAATACGATGGATCGGATCGTCGATTTGAAATAAGCTGTCATGTTTATATAAACATGTTGTTTATATATCTCGGCTGTGGTTTTACGTTGAAAATAGGCTGTGTGGAAGGAACTTATGGGATGTTATTGAACGGAAGTCGCGCTGTAAGAGTACCGCGTTATAGGAGTGCTGTCGCAATTTCAGCTCCACGTTCAAAAAGGCGATAATAAACGCCACAACACATCACATGTTTGTAATACGATGGATCGGATCGTCGACTTCCCAAGCTTGTGACTCCATGCTAAGAATTGTAAAGAGCATCCATGACTCAAATACCTGAATTAAAGTTATATATGTATGAGTGTTATGTACATATGCAATTAATTTTTTTTCTTACAGTAAAGTTATTGAAAGTCTCTCTTCGGGACCAATTCTTTGTCTCGGCTTAGTGAGTTCATTACGAACCATGGCCAGCAGTAAATCAAAAAGGTAGGGAGTCATACGCGTGTGTAAAAAAAATTGGTCCTTATCAAACTTTTTTATGTTTCGGAAAACTTTTTTATTATAACCCGCGACAATATAATCTTTGTTTATGGGTCGAACACCCCACCCGGTGTGTGCGTCTTTTTTTCCTATCTCTATACATTTTACACAAACGCAAAAAGTTATAACCACAAAATAACTCCTCCACATCCATTATATTTATTATTTTTCAAAAAATTGAATAAAAAATGTAAATATGTAAACACAATATAATTTATTGAAAATTAATTTCTTTATGTCAAAAACACATGACACGATTTTAAGCATTCTATAAGTGCAAATACATTTACGTTTACGACACATTTACATTTACGATACATTTACGATTTCTACGGTCGGCTAAAGAGGCCTTAAGTAAATGTTGGTCGCGATGGTAGCCGCAAATACTTGGAATTTTTGTGACTCTCTCTCTACTTCTTTTCTACTATTGCAGTTATTACTTGTAAGTATTGTCAATAAAGAAAACGTTATATATTATATTTTATTATTACTTCTATGAAACCTACGCCAAAATTTTTGACATGATATACATTGCAACATGAATTTTTACGTATTAATCAAACACTTCATGTGAGCTTGGTTTTATTTGTTTTATCTAAATGGTAACATTTTGATACCTAGCACCTTACATTTGCGGCGATTTATAAGTTTCCAATTGCTTAGACTTGGCAGCTTGTTGTAACTCGCATCGGTAAGGCTCTCAATTGAGGGCTGGCTGAAACCTGATGGTACATACCATTGTTATATTTCGATAGAAAAATTTGTTGCTAACGTCATGTGAGTTAAAAAAAAGTTCCGTTGAATTGAACGGGATAGAATATCGATTATGTCAATAACAATGCTCTCTCTTTGATTGTTCTCTGGTTTTCCGGATACAGGTTTCCCCAAATACGGCTATAAGTAGTTGCTACGAACGTAGCATGGACTTGAATCTAAAACTGGCAATTCGATTTCGGTGGACTACTAAATTTACAACGACCATAAAATTCAATTAGTTACTAATCTACAGCGACAAAATTATTGAGATTATTAAAGCTGAAAGACTCATTTTGCGAAAAGACATAATAGGTGTAAATTTATCATTATTTCCGAGTAGTACATTATCAAAGCGAATTATTCTGTTGTCTCAGACATACATAGTTGACCGAAATATTATCGTCTGTAATATCTATGAAATAAAACATAGGACGAAACACTTTTTTCTAATGTCTGTCTGTCACGTGAGATAAATACGAGAAGAGCAGTACAACAAGAGTAAAGAAACTGCTGCCAGCAATCTGTGTGGAAATTGGTAATATTTTCTCCTCGCAAACTACTAAAGGCATATGGTTTTCTGTTCCAACTAGTACCATATTTGGCGACAAACATCCTATTGTCAAGCTTGCTGCCGCCAATACTTTCGACATTTCATTTCTGCTTTCTTCTTCTTCAGTGTCGTCAGCAGCAGGAATATTACTTACGTACATAATCGGTCATTACATTTCGTTGTAATTTGGAAATGTATGACCTGAGGTTTGAACCTTGGTTTGACGTCTAATAATAAGTTAACACTACTACTACGACTACTTCAATCAATATCAAGAAAGCACGATCTACGGTTAAGCAAGCATTTTTTAAGATTTATTAATTTTCCTTTGCTGCCTTTTTGTGTATAAAATTTAAATTCTACTTTCATATGTTAAAGAAATTTAAATTGAATACTTAAAACCGAACTCTTTTCAAAAATTGTAAACAATTTGGATTTTTTTGTTATAGAAGAGAATAACACATACAAACTTGTTTTGAATAGAAAATGCGAAAAATTTAAATAAAATATGTCTCGTTTCGATTTAAAATCATAAATAATAAGGGAATGGAAATATATTTTGATAAAAATGTGAGTTTCAAATATGCTAAAAAATCTTGTATAGAATATGATAGCACATTGGTCCTAATGGACTGGGGTAAGCAGAAAACTCACGTAATTACGTATGACAAAGCCCCACAACCTAACTTAAATGTAAACTTATCTTCTGCATTTTCTAATTGTGCTGCACTCGTACACTATATACAATATACATATACATTATATACACTGTATATAAAAACATTTATTTGATTTATTATAATTTATGAGACACATTTTATTTTTATATTTACTGGCAAACGTTCACTTTTTCACAAAATAATTTTTTTTTATTAAATAAATTACATTTTTCACTCTCTTCTTCAAAAATCAGTTTTATTTAACAAATATAAGGAATCTTTTCAATGTTTAAGAAATTTAATTATACACACATTTATTATTATTTTTTAGTTAAATATTGACTGAAAACTATCACTGTTGTTAGGCTTTGAAAAACACCCGACGAAACCACCACTTCAACTCAAACTCCTCGCACTGACTGTTCAAAAAATCAAATTTAACACAGAGCTTACAATAGTCATGATTGTTCAGTGTTGCCATTTAATTCTTGATAAATTAAATAGTTGACTGAATATGTATGAATTATTATAATTATAAATATATTTTTATATATATAAAATTAAAATTTTTATTTCAGAAGCAAATTTTATTATTTTAAAGGATATAGTTAAACAGATACAAAATCCGTTTTATACCTTCAAAGTTTTTACGGAATTTATTAAACAAAAAGCTTAAATATTGAGTAGAGCTCAAATAAAACCAACTCAGTGCACCGAACTTATTTTAAAAATGTGTAAAAATGTATAGTTTACAATGATTTAAATAATAAATGATTAATTAAATAATAAAGTTTTATAGGTTTAGAATTGTGTAAAAAAATTATGTGCTCTTTTATCGACGACAGCTTCAGACATTTAGAATTTTAGGTTTTTTAATTCCACAAGAACCTCTTCCTAGTTTTCGTCATTGCAAAACAATTAAAGAGGAAGATAGTAATGGTTTTATCCTTCTCGATACCAGACACAATGTGTACGCATGCGTCGCCAATAGAATTTAATAATCTTCAGCTTCAAGCTGTACTAATAGATGCTGATCTATTGGCCAATACCTGATCTGGCAGTCAAGAGTCAAATTTGAATAAAGTTATTCTTCTCCAATACCCAAGAAGCCGTTGACTATCTGTAAAGTTGCGAATATCCATACCGAACACATAAAATAGTGTATTTCGTTACTTTACAGGCTTACTCCTAGCGGATACTTTTACTTGAAGGACACTATAATCGTTTCTAAAATAAAAACTTATCATCTTGTTTATTCTTGTGTTGTAAAAGCTTTCCATTGGTGTAAATACCTACCGGATCTGTCACACAATGAAGTGAAATCAGTTTTAGGAATCATATGGGAAGACAATAACCTAGTCTTGTGTTCTACTCCATGATCCGTCCCGAAAGAAGTGGAGACTTGTAATGGTAGCAATTACATAACACCGTGTTACGAGTTCTCAATAAGATTCAGGACTTTCATTGCGTGCAAGGAAGTCTATCAGGGTATCGGCAATAGAGGCTGCGGCGAAAATTATTATGAACGCAAATTTCCTCAAGCAGAACATTACCATACTTTCCGATATCCGGGCGACTATCAAAGCAATGAACTCCAACGTGATGATCTCCTGTGGGACAGTGTGCATCTCGCACAATCTGGAGAAACTGTTACGCATTAGCACTGGCAGTCTGAGTCACTTCATCAGAAGCTCCGAGTGGTTCCGGAACTACGGGATAATGGAAAATTATAGTATCACTTTTATTATGACTGCCTTAAGACCACATTTGACCACGATGTCAGACGATCAATTCACATTTCGCTTTAACTTGTTCACTCTGAGTTTGTTGGGAAGCAGCAACCCTATGCCACAACAAAAACTTTTGAATTCATTTCTTCAAAACAAATTAATCATATTAAACAAATTTGAGGTTATTTTGAATACAATTGAGCTTGCTTTTCTCTTTTCCATGGAAAAAAAATATTTTTTTGTAATTTTCATGAGATAAATATTTTTTCAGAGTTTTAAAAATTTTAATGGCAACACTGAAAATGTTTATATGAAAATTAATAAAGCAAATGCCAATCTGTTACACTGACGCAATCGAAATTTCAAGTGTATAGGCATACTAATAATGGATTTCTTGGAAATATTACTTCAATTCTATTTCTTTTAAGTCATAAATTTTTAGTGTTGCTTTGTTTATTTCTTTATAATACTTAAAGGATGATTTGTTCATTTAAGTTTAACTATATTACATTTTCATAAGTATTCAACTCCTATAACCTGCCGGCTTTATTGCCATTTTTTAAGTATACTATTTTAAATATACCCAATTGATCGCTCTCTTTATATTGTTCATAGTTTTAATGTCAAATTTAATTTAATGTTTTTTTCTGTTGCTATGTGTTCTAAATGGAAAAAGTTTCGAGATGGCAATATACAGTTTAAACAACAGACACTTTTTGATAATTCCAATGAATACAATACGTGACAAAGAAAGTAAAATCATATTAGCTAAAGAAAAGGCTCTGGTCCCGGTGTCACCTCTGTTTTAATCGTAATTGGCAAGCAATATAAATACCAAAGGCTGTCTATTGGAACCATTATATTTCCAAACTCAATGATACCAATAAGATTCTTAAATTTTTCAAATGCAACTAAAAGTTTCAACTGATATTTTTTGGACGTCACACTATGTGGCATTTTGCCTGAAAACCTGGCCAAAATTAATAGAAGTGTTTTATGAGTTAATGGCTGGAATTTTTTGATAGTGTTAGTGATCACATTTGACCCTGGTCCCCATATAAAGTCCCCTTTAGAAATTCACGTTTGCGCTTATAAATGGCTTAAAAACATCGGTATCGTGATGAAATTCGGTATGAACGTGTATTTTGTAAATCTAAATCATATTACCATATTTTGTTATTGCCGGTCCATAATTGTCCCTGGGTCCATAATGGGGCCCCTTAAGAAAATATGTTTAGCAATTATAATTGGCTTAAAAATTTTATTACCACGATGAAATTCGACATGAACATGTTTAATATGAATGTGAATCATTTATGATCACATTTTATTATGATCGGATCATAAGTGCCCCTAGGTATCACATAGGGTCCATTAAGAAAATCAAACATACATCTCATATTGTTATAATAGTCGATATACATATGTAATTAAGTTTTTAAACTTCTATGATAATTAATATTTATTCATAATATATATTTTACATTACTTAATACTTAACTTAAAAAACTTAAAAAGTGAAACTAACTACAATCGTTAAAATCGTTATCATTTTCATCATCAATGTCAGGAAGGAGTAATTTAATAGTATCTGGTGAAAATGCTTTTCTATCCCTTCGCGATTTTTGTGTACTGCAGCTTATAAAAGGGTCACTGATTAAAAGTAACCTATTCAGGACATCTCGATTGGTATCGCTTCTACTGAATCCATATAGTTTTATTTCTCATTCTATTGAGAAATAAGGCCATATGGCTTTATTGCCTAAGGCTTTATTACACTGCGTCTAATTTTTTAATTTTTCAAAAAAAAGTAAAATTTTCAAAAAATCTCCAAAAATAATGGCGCAAATTTGCGCAAACTTTTTTTGTTCCTGAATGTAGAGAGTTCATATTTTCTTGTGGTATATAACATTAAACTACTAAAAACTACTTTCACCTTTAAATTCCTTATCGTTTTTTTTTTTTGGGTTGGGTAAAAAAATGTGAAATTTTTATTATTTTTAAATTTTGAACGAATAATTTTAACATTAATATATGAGATAATATAAAAAAAACTGAAAGTAGCAGTTGCTCATACCTTTCAAATAAAAAAATTAATATAAAACCTCTAATCGTTTAGCCACAAAAAAATTTCATATAAACCTATTAAAATTTCAAAAAAATTCACTATATTATGCAGAATTTTGTTGTCTATCGAAATGCATACTCAGTTTCTTAAATTTCTTTAAATTCATTTTTGCCTTTTTGGCCAGCATTTCAGGGTAAATGCCACATAGTACGTCATATTCCATATAAGTATACATACACTAATAGCAGAAACTAAAGCAACTGACCTAACATTTTGACATTTCCATAGGAATCTGGTATAAAACAGATTTGAAAATTTTGAAAGTTAGTTATTTTTACTTTTTGAGGTCCTTAAATTTAAATTTTTTTTATTTTCTTACATATCTTAACAATTAACATACATACATACATAATTGGTCATTACAACCCTTCAGTCAGTTCAGACTAAAGGGTTGTAGACTAATTATGTATGTATGTATGGAAATGTCAAAATATTAGGTCAATTGCTTCAGTTTGTGCCACTAGTATGTATGTTAGGGTGACCCTTAAAATTAAAAGTCAGATTTTCTCCAGTCTCACCCCCCAGTTTCGTGAATATTGGCAGAAAAATAATATTGTCAAAGTTTCAGATCAATCGGTTGGAATTAAGACGTGCCGCAAGACCGATTAAAATTTAGAGGAAACCCTAAAATAACTCATAACATAAAAAATATTAATAACTTCAAAAATATGAATTTTATTGAAAAATGTTGTAAGAGGAAAATGTTTTCTTTAAAGTTTTAAACATTTTTTACATTGACAATATTTTTCTTATCCCCAGCGTTGAGAAAATAAATTGGAAAGAAATAAATAAACTCGTCATAATCCAAGTTTCTATAAGCGTACACCTCATTGAAATATATTTTTAAATGTTTATATTTTAAAAATATATTTAGACAATGTATATAAATACTTTACTTACTTACTTAACTGGCCATTAACAAAGGTTTTCGGCCTGATGCCTTCCGGATTTCCTTGACTACATCAAATGTATAGTTATCGGCAGTAATCTGAGATCCAATACGCCGCATATCCCTACCTGTTGATAACATATACTCCGTTTTGTCCTCATTTACATATATACATGTAGAAAATTATATTAATTTAAATGTTTAAAGTGTGTTAAATAATTAACTTTTTAGGCAACCAGAACACCTATGTCTTGTACTGCTTGTAAAATATACTGTTTATGATGTTCATATTTTGTAAGAATCGAATATAATCAGCTTAACACTATTTCTACCACGATTTTGTGTATACCTATTTCGACCAAAAGGTGTCTTTTGACACCTTTGCGTTTGGATGCAAGTTATTATGGAAATAATTATTAAAACATGTCCTATTTCTGTTCCTATTGTTCCCAAACAACAATCGAATATAAAAATTATAACGGGGAATTCAGTGTAGCTAAAATTTCTGGCATTTTCGAAAACTTGTTGAACAGAATTTCACAGAAATTCCATGGCACGGCATTTCGCAGAATTTCCAATTGCACAGAATTTCCATGGCTTGGTATAATAACGAAGAGGAAAAAACCAAAAACAAATTATAGTTCAGTCCAAATGTGTGTTTTATGTATGTATGTGTAGTTTTTTATAATTTTTATTTCTTGATGTAAAAAAACCGTAAAGGTGTCAAAAGACACCTCATGGTAGAAATAGATATATCATGTGCGCTTGTACTTATCCAGGATGAGCTGGAGGAAAGTGAAAACGCTAAATAAATTTAACAATTATTATACGAAAAGTCAAAACATTAACTGAGAAAAAAATTATTAAACTGTGAAATAAATTTCAAGTTCAAATTTTAAAAGGTGTCTTTTGACACCTTTGGTAGAAATAGTGTTAACACCACTTTCCGCTGCATCATTGATAATATTTAAAAGACAAAGAATATTCTACATTTTCGGGATTGAGATACCCTAAATGATCTAGTAATTTTTTTAGAGCAATCTGCGCTATATCCTTGTTAATGATTTTAAAAATGAATATTTGCAGAAATAGGCGAAAAACAAGCTTCTTTATACTACATATAGTTATTATAAAGATAAATATTTGTCGCAAATCATTTTCTTCTTGTTTTGTCAATTTAAATTCTTCTCGAAATAAAAATATCTTTATGATAAATAGCTTTCGCCATCCATCTCGCATTGAGAACAGCACTAGGTGCACATTATTGCTTTAGAATTGTGTTTCATAGGATGCTGTCCTAAAAACACAAAAGTGTAGTCATCTCCTGATAGTTTTTTTTCAAGCACAGACTGATCAAAATTTGTAACACGACTGATTGAATCATTAACATTAGATTTTGTTCTTCCGTCATCTATTTCTATATTCCAATCTATATTGACCCAGGATAGGTTGGCGTCTAGAAAGAATTTCCGAGTGACATGCCCAAGTCTACTGAACAGGATTCCGGAAGGAGTGCACCAGCTCTGCCGAACTCATCGGCCCTGCAGTTCCCCAGAATGTCACTGTGCCCGGCGACCCAGACCAGTGAGACACTAAAGGGCTCAGAAAGAAGGTCTAAACAGCGGCGACATTCCCTAACGATCCTGGAGTTATTCACCACACCCGATAGAGATCTTATGGTGGCCTGACTGTCAGAGAAGACCGAGACGCGTGTAAAAAGAGCACCGTTGACGAGGATCCATTGAGCACCCAGGTAAATGGCCATCACCTCCGCTTGAAATACGCTACATTAATCCGGCAGTCGAAGAGCGATGCTTAGGTCCAGTTTCTCAGAATAGACTCCGCTCCCAACTCCATTGTCGAGTTTAGAGCCGCCCGTGTAGGTGTCCAGGAGTTCCGGGATACCAGTCATTTCTACTCGGAATCAGAGATTGAAAACCACAGTCAACACAGTATTCCGCAGGGAGATAATCGATGTTCGGTGGGGCCCCTTGGTGAACTTCCAAAATAGAGGAGTGACCAATGTGCCAAAGAGATAGGGCATTAAGTCTTGCTGCAGCCAACTTGGCTGCCTGCTCAGGGGGAAGCATAGTAGGAAGCCAGTTGAACATTTTGAACGCGACCTTTGTGGGGGTGGTGCGCAGAGCACCAGTTATATAAATGGCCGCAGATCTTCTGACCTTGCAAAAAGTCTAACGTTGTGTAGCTTGTTCAGAGCAGTCCACCAGAAAGCAACACCATATAGGAGGTTGGGTTCGATAACCGTGGAATAGATCCATCACATGATTTTTGGGCGAAAACCCAATATGGTCCCAACCGCTCTGCGGCAGCAGTAAGCAGCACAGGCAGACTTACGCGCCCAGCAGCCAGGTTCGCCCTCCAGTTCAGTTTGGGGTCGAGGATCAGGACTAGATATTTAACTTCGGGACTCAACTTGAGTCTGGTCCCACATATGCTAGGAAGGGTGAAGGTCGGAATCTTATATCTCCTAGTGAAAAGAATCGTATCGGTCCTGGAGGGGTTAATAGACAATCCAAAATCCATACACTAGTCCAGTACAGTCGAAAGCTCCAAGTTCAATTTGTCCGACAGCGTCTGCTGGCATATTCCCGACGCGGCATTAGCAATGTCGTCAGTGTAAGCTATGGCGTCATTACCAGTGGATTCCAGCCCTATCAAGAGTGAGTTGACTGCAAGATTCCAGAGAAATGGAGATAGAACACCACCCTGCGGTGTACCTCTGGAGACCATTATCTGACAATGTGTGGTCCCCACTGTGGAGGTTACTATTCTCGACTTAAAGAGAAGCTCGATAAACCTGATCAGATCCTGTCTCAGGTTGAGAGAACGAAGAGCCCTAACTATAGCGTCTGAGTCAACGTTATTAAATGCACCCTCAATGTCCAAAAAGATGGCCAGAGTGAATTCTTCAAGGTACATGGGCTTTTCCACCCGAGAGATGAGAGAGTGTACTCTATAATGAACATCCAGAACTCTTTCCAGTGGGTTCAGAAGAAAGGAACTCAGACTTATGGGTCTATAAGTGGGACGGTTTCCCAGCCTTGGGAATAAAGATAACTCTAGATATTCTCCAGCTTCAAGGGATATAAAGGAGCCTGAGACTAGCGTTGTAGATGGCAAGCAACCAAGGGAAAATTATCTCCTCCCCATGTTGAATGTCACCCGGGATAATACCATCCGGTCCTGGGGACTGGAATGGTTTGAAGGAGCTATCACTCCACTGTACTTGACCAAGAGTGAGAATTAGGGGGTAGTAGTTTCCGGATGGTGGTTCATTAACCTGATAGAGGGCCTGACAGCCAAGGGTAACACTTCCTGGAAAGTGAGTGTCGAAGAGAAGTTCAATCGTCCCCAAACTGGACGTAGTCCAGCAGCCGTCAGTTCGTTGTATACAGTCAAGGGATTTGTGTGTGGAACTTAGAATTTTTGTAGACGTCTAGTTTCAGAAGAGGATTCCACACTCGCGCAGTAGATGCTCCACGAAACTCTCTTCGCCCGCCTTACAGCATATTTAAGTTCCCTTTTTTGGCCTTGTAGATTGACCATTCGCCGTTCGCCTTCGCCCTGTTAAAGAGCCTGCCACTAGATAGGTTTTCGCTTGCTCTATGGGCAGAGGGTTTGACGGAGGATGTGGCTGCCCCCCTGAGCGTAGCTGACAATGTGTTCGCAGCCCTATCCACATCAAAACGTGTCATAATAGGCGGGGGGGGGGGGGTTGTTAGAGGGAAGGCTGCTACGCAGTCTCTCTCTAAATATGGTCCAATTAGTGTTTCTCCTATTGACCGGATCGATTAGCTATAACTAATAATAAAGTCAAAGAGGCACTCACCACGTTCGTTGGTACCGGGACTGGGTCGACGGTAGAGGTTTCGTAAGGGGGCCACTCTCGGGATGGCAACCCTCCGAGCGTTTGGGAGGCTGGAGTGGACCGTTTAGCTCGCTAGACCTTTGCCTCTTTGGGGCCGCCTCTAGGGGAGGAGATCATTTTGATGGGCCTTAGCCCAGCATAGACGACCCTTCCCCTCCTCTGAAAGAAGAGCCGGGTCAGTCGAGCCTATCCTAGCGATGATTCGCATGGCTGATCGTCGAGTTCTGTATGCCCTAACGCCAGCACCCAAGCTACTTTTGGCACCCGAAAGTGGGTTGGTGCCTGGGGACTGCGCGCCAGGCTTGACTGGCAATGCCGCAGCCTTGGAGGTAGACGGTGCTTCGGTTAAAGGTGCCAGGGCGGGAGGTGTGGCGACACTAGGGGCCGGTTTCACAACTGGAGCCTTATGTGCCAAATGGGATGTTATCAAGGTCGATGTTTAGGTCTTAACTTTTGGGGTAGGAGCAGCTGTATTTCTGACAACTGCCTGCCTTGAGAGGGTGCTACGACCACCGTCTTTAGTAGATCTTTTTCGCTCACCGACTTGAGTTAGGGAGGGTTTGTTTTTGGGGTTGTGGTTAGAGTTCATTGCAATTGGGTCCCCACTCAAAGCCGCTATCCTTGCCCGCAATGTGTAATTACCCATAAGTGGTCCCGTGGTTATATATGCAAGCAGGGAGGCCAGGGAGGGTTGGCACCAACCCTTATGTACCAGGTGCTCAGAGCCAGACCGGGTGCTAATCGGGAGTCTTCTCAACCGAACCTACACCACCAACTTAACGGCGACGGACAAGGAACGTACTTTGAGGCCTGCCAGGGTTTTAACACACTGCGGGTTTCACCCCGGTGTTACCGTGCATGCTCAACTAGGTCCAGAAAGCTACATCCACCAGCTCAGAGCAATCCAATCATAAACAGGAGAGGTGAGTGGTCCGGAGAACAAAAAGGGTCGTGCAAAAAGGGGGGTTCAGCCATAGTCACCCCGGCTGAAGGGGAGGTGTTTATTGACTCCCCAGTCTCGATCCGTAGTGTTTTGTTGAGGGCAGGGCCACCTCTAGCTAAAGTTTACTTGTTTAAAATTCCTGTAAATTAAGCAAACTGGCCACTATGGTATGTAGAGAAGTGTTCAAAATATTTGCAACCTTATTTAAATCGATTAAATATTTCATCTGGTACACAAGCTTAAACTTATATTCGTGCAACAATTATACTGTTTTCCATTATAAAAAAATTAATGTAAATTAATGTAAAATTAAGCTACTTCTTATTAAAAACTTCCCATAAAGTGAACTTTGTGAACTTCTTACTTCTATGGAAGTCCTCGTGTAGTTAAATTATTAAAATTGCGCTTTAATTACCTGGACTTATTTCGGTTTATTTCGAAATTTTGATCAAATTTGCTACTGTAGTAATCACTCTTTATGTTTTTTTGAAATATACAATTGTTCCTACCGAATTTAAAATATAAAAAATCATTGTTTGAAGTTAGGTAGGTAGGTAGGTAGGTAGAGGTGGCTGCCCATCCAAGAAAAATGTTTCTTGTTGATGGACACACTTAGGCCGCATTGGGCCCATTGTGCTACCACAGTCATCCATTATCCCCTAGTCTCGAAACCATTCGGAGCTCCTGATGAAGCGATTTAGGCTGCCAATGTCAATCTCTGACAGTTCCTCCAGATCATCCATGTAGTAAGTACCCAAGTACTTCCTTCTCCTTTGACATAGAGCCGGGCATGTACCCAGCAGGTGAGAGACAGTCTCCTCTTCTTCCTCATCTCTGCAGCTTCTACAGAAGTCGTTGGCAAGGTGTCCAAGTCCAATGCGCCTCGCATGCGTACCCATAATGCAATGCCCCGTAATGACACCGACAACTACACTGAGCGCGCCTCTTTGGAGTTTAAGTAGACTCTTTGTGCGCCCCTCATCCAGCCTTGGCCAGATTTTACGAGCCGTTCTACCCGTGTCCGAGGCCGCCCACCTGTCGTTGACGGAATCGACGATCGCATTATCAATTATGAGCTTGCAGGTCCTCATTGGTATGCCTAGATTCGAGAACTCAGCGGTGAGCTCGATGGTCGTGCCCCGCCTGGCAAGTTCATCAGCTCTACAGTTGCCCGGAATACCACTGTGTCCCGGTACCCATACGATATGGATGTCATATCGTTCCGCTATCTCGTCGAGATATCTGCGACAGCCGTACACCGTCTTGGAGTTCATCACGTTAGAACTCAAAGCCCTGATAGCCGCCTGGCTATCAGAAAGTATGGTAACGTTCCGCTTGGAGACCTTTCCATCCCCAATAATACTCGCCGCAGCCTGTATGGCCACCACCTCCGCTTGAAAGACACTGCAGTGGTCTGGTAGTCTTATAGACTGAGCTATTCCAACTGATTCCGAAAAAATTCCACTGCCAACCGCTCCGTTCAGCTTAGAGCCATCGGTGTAGATTTGTACGGAGTCTCTAAACAGGTGGGTCACACCACCCTTCCAGGCTCCGTTATCCGGAACCGATGTCCTGAATCTCTTCGTGAAGTCGTACCTCGGTGTCATGTAGTCACTGCTCCCGACAGCTCCAACTTCCCTCAGGATTCTTGCGTGGCCTATGCCCGAGTCATGCCACTGTCCAGTCGCCCAGAGACGTTTACTTATTTTAGCAGCCACTCCCCTACAGAAAAGGTCAAGCGGAAAGAGGCCCAAAATTATCTCCAGTGCCGACGTAGGTGTAGTGCGCAAGGCACCACTAATGATAATACAGGCAGATCTCTGCAGTCGCTGTATTAGTTTCGAGTTAGTTTTAATTTCAAGGGATTCCCACCAAACTAGGCATCCATAGGTTAAGATAGGTCTGACCACCGCTGTGTAGATCCAGTGTGTCATCCTAGGTCCTAGGCCCCATTTTCTCCCCAACACTCTGTTACAAGCATACAGGGCAATGGAAGCCTTTTTAGTTCTGTTAATGATATTCGATTTCCAAGACAGCTTCCTATCCAGAATAAGTCCTAGAAAGTGTGCCTCCTGTTTGAGTTTCAGTTCCGTCCCGTTAAGTTTCAATGGACGAAATGTCGGTGGCTTGTACCTTCTTGTGAAGAGTACTATTTCCGTTTTCACCGGGTTAACACCCAAACCACGTTCAGATGCCCACACGCAGACCCTTCTCAGAGCCAGTTGCATCCTATCTCTGATAGTGTCGACAAATTTTCCGGAGATAACAAGAACAATGTCATCCGCATAGGCAATTGCCTCACATCCATTTTGTTCTAGTATCACTAGTAGCTCATTCATCACCAGATTCCACAAAAGAGGAGAGAGTACTCCGCCCTGTGGAGTTCCCCTCCCTATAGCCCTGGTTGTCTGTGAGCTCCCAAGTGTGGGGTAGATTGTTCTCCCACAAAGTAGCTTAGTTATCCAGTTCACTATAGTGGATCGTACACCCAGACTATCCAGCGCCCTGGTTATAGCGCAAAGTTCCACATTATTGAAGGCTCCTTCGATGTCAAGGAAAGTAGCCAGAGTGTATTCCCTCTGTGCAAGCGATTTCTCTATCCTGCACACCAGGCTATGTAGGGCAGTCTCAACAGACCTCCCCTTAATGTATGCGTGTTGTCCCCCGGAAAGGAGATTTACATCCAAGGTCTGACGCAGATTCACATCCACGAGTCTCTCCATAGTCTTCAGTAAGAAGGAGGATAGACTTATGGGTCTGAAGTCCTTGGGTGTAGTATGAGAGTTTCTTCCAGCCTTCGGTATGAAGACTACCCCCACTTTACACCATTCCGACGGTATATGGCCCATCCGAATACTGGCGACAAACATCGCCTCAAGCATTCTGATGTGTTTCCTTTCCAGACGTTGCAAGAGTGCCGGATATATTCCGTCCGGTCCCGGAGATTTAAACGGTCTAAATCCGTCTATCGCCCATTTTATCGCGTCCGCAGACATGATCGAGCAGTATTCCCACTGTGATTCACTCCCCGAGACGGTTGTTCGCACATCCGAACCTTGTCCCGGTGGAAAGTGGGTGTCCACAAGACGATCCAAAGTTTCCTTCTCAGAGTTGGTCCATGAGCCATCCTCCCTTTGCAGTACACTGGGTATAAAGGATGTTGTCGAGAGAATTCTCCTTAGCCTAGAAGTTTCGTTGATAGTTTCCATGTTGCTACAGAAATTTCTCCACGAGTCCCTCTTAGCCCGTCTTAGAACTCTCTTGTATTTTCCAAGGGACACTTTATAGTCCCTCCACTGATCCGCATTACCGGACTTTCTCGCCACATTGAAGAGTCGTCTTGACTCCTTTCTGAGCATGTCCAGATCCCGGTCCCACCAGGGTGGTTTTTTTCCACCCCTGTTGACCCTTTTCGGACATGCTTTTACAAAAGCCCCTACTATGACCTTTGTGAATTCAGCCACTGTAGCCTCAAGTCCAGAAATACTATCTATACTACAGCTCGTGAGTGGGTCCAAGCCCAGCCTGACAAGGCGATCATAAAGATCCCAATTCGTATTTCTAGGATTTCTAATCGCCCTTACAGTATTGTTCTCCCTACCAAGGGAAAATTCAATAAACCTATGATCAGAAAAGGAGTGCTCCTCCGAGACTCTCCAATCTCTGACACTATCATAAATATTGCCGGAGGTAAGGGTTATGTCCAAAACCTCCCTTCTGTTTTTCGTTATAAATGTGGGCTTATTACCCGTGTTACAAACTAATAGGTTATTAGATATAATAAAATCAAAAAGAGACTCACCCCGTTCGTTGACGTTCGTGCTGCCCCATATAGTGTGATGAGAGTTGGCATCACAGCCAATCAGCAGGCCAACATTTGAGCGCTTTGCCTCTGTAACCAGTCTCTTCACTGGATCTGGTGGTGGGTGACTGTTTAGGTCATGCGGCATGTAACAGGAGGAGATCCAATGTTGCTTACCATTGATCTCCGCCGTTAGTGTGGTTAGGTCTTCATTGCTGAAATTAGGAAGCAAATATGCCATTAAATTGTTCTTAATGAGTATACAGGATCTGGGTCTACCTACACATTTGGCATGGACCAGCCTATAATTTTTGTGCCCTAATCCACAAACCTTATTGGCTATGGACCATGGTTCTTGGATCAGGGCTATGTCTTCTCCTCTGTTCGCCAGCCGGAGAAGTAGTGCAGCCGATGCTGCCTTAGAGTGATGGAGATTTATTTGGATTACTCGGACCATCCTCTCTCTTCTCCACCATCGTAATGTCTAGGCCATAATCTTCTTGATCAGCCTCGTCCAGGAGATCAGATTCCCTTAACAGCATATCAAAGGCAGATGCTATATCCGACCCAGTGGAAGAGAGAGAGCTAACTCTGGACCGGGTATGAATCTGCGTTGAGGATGCTGTAAGGTTATCCTCCTCCTTTTCTTCATTGACTGATGCGCCCATGTGTTCGTCTTGTGGCTTGTCCCCCTGAGGGGCGTTGTCACTCGACTCCATGGGGCGATTATCCTTTTTATATACTTTTAGTATAATATGTTCAAATCCAAAGGCCACCACACCATTGGATTTTGCCAGGTGCTCCAGGGATTCCTGATTGATTATGATAGTCGCACAGCGAGATCCATGGCGCTCCTCCAACTTTGCAATTTTCCAATTGTGTGTTGGTAACTTTGGATTGCACATTTTTATTATTTTTAGCACTTTTTCTGGCTCCTTTGGAGTTAAAGGTATCCAAGAGCGTGTTCGGGGTCTGCTAGGTATGGCATCCTTGGGCACTACTTCTAGTTTGGCGCCCTTCCAGATTTCACCTACCCTCATTATGGCGACGGAGAAGAGATCCAGGGCTCTCTTATCGGCACACGTTACTAGCTTCACGTGTCCTTGGTGCCAGCCACACATTTGGTAGACTGGAACTGGTCCCGGATTCTCCTCCATTACTTCTAGGAAGACGTCTGCAAGGGCGTCTGCTACAAGTCTCCAGTTCGACGGTGTAATACTGCCGTCTGGATCTGAGCGATCTACAACCGCCATTTCTATACTGTCTTTAAGCACCTCACTGTATAAGGTGTTGGTGCGAAGATCGCTGTCTTTTGACAGCCACCTCCATGGTCGACGTCTTGTCTAGTTCTTCGAGCTTTTCCTTAGCCCAGGCCAGTGATTGTGCTTCGCGCTGCGTGCGGTTATCTATTGGGATCTTGGAGATCCTGTCTAGAACCCGCTTTGCGCTCAATCGCTCCCTGTACCTCTGCTTCGATTCTTTCATTTTCTGAGCCGTGTCAACCTTTACATTACCAAGGCCACTCTTGCTGGACGAAGGTCCGGCTTTTGGAGCAACCTTGCTTCTGGAGAGGCCGACGCTTTTGGCTTGTTGTGTTCTATTATTTTTTGAGGTACTAGGTTCTTGGTCTGCTTTAGCATCAACCAAGTCTTTTCCCTCTTCTGTGGAGACGGGCGTCGGCTTAACACCCATACGCGGATTTTTACGAGTTCCGTTCTCGTCCTCACTAGTGGAGGCGGTTTCCTGATTTTCCTTTAATTTATTTTTATTATTCATTTTTGGTCCCACGAGTTGCGGATAAGGGGAAGGTCCACCTGAGCAGGGATCCGCTGTGCCCAGGTAAGGCTAGTTAATCCTGGAGGTCGCCCGGTATCCAGGATACTCCGTTTGTTTGAAGTTGTTTTAGGGTACAGTTTTTGATTTACTCTTAAGCTCTGTTGCCTACCTTTTTCCTATGCCACCTTTCGCAGATTAGCAGCCAGCTGAGTCCCTGTCGGCATAGTACGACAAGGTGATTATCCCCGCGTATTTCTCAAATATAAACTCCTGCTTCTTGGGAGCCTATAAAGTGAATGCAGTTGTCTATTGGGAAGTGAACTTTGAAAGTAAAGTCCTGAGATGATATTTGCAACTCATATCACATAAGTTGTCATTCATAACCAAGGCGTAAATTAATTATTGAAAACATGTATAGAAAAGAATACTTTGGACATAAAATATTGCAATGATGGAATTTGTTACTTGAATCAGCTAGGACCAATACGCGAAATCGATTTATTAAAAAATAAATACAAAAAATTATTATAATAAAATTATTCCCTTGTAAATATATCTTCGACTATTATGGAATATTCTTAAACTATAGGATTTTGTAGGCAATTATTTTTCTAATGTATGGTTTTACTACTGAAGTCCCCATAGTCTAGTAGGTAGTATGTTGGCTCATCAGACGTGAGGCCTCGTTTCAAACCCAGATCAAGCATCAAAACAAAATACAAAACGTATTTCTTCGGCGACTTCCTTTCAGAAGATTTCTGGCAAAAACTCTGAGAGTAATTAAAATTGTCACGAAAAGTTTCTCAAATATTTGTCGTTCGGAGTCGACTTTAAACTGAAACAGAACTGTTGAACACGGATATTGAATCGTGCTTTTTCAAGAACGATATAATTCAGAACGCTAAAGCCAAACGAAAGAAAGTGAACTAATTGAATTAAGAAGAATGTACCACATGCCTCTTGCCACGGTATAGTCTACTGTGAGGCGAGTTTGATGAGCAATTGATCTCTCGTTTTGTAGCCAGATCGTACCATTTGAAGCCATTAGACTATTTTTTTCATATACTGGGAGAAGCCAGCTATGAGATAAATTTGTTTTTTTTCAAAGTAGAACCCTTTTCAAGAAAATGAACATATTGATTGGAATTAACCTTAATAATCTTATATTTTGTACGTTTCCTTAATAAAGAAAGATCTAAACCGATTCTGTGGATGCATATACAGCTTTTGAAGCTTTACATCTATTTGTATTGCGTTTTACAATATCTAAAAATTCTTACATAAACTATATTATTCTGCTTAATAATACACATTTAAGCCCGTTTTAAAAGTATGTTAAAAAATAACACAATGCTAATTGATATAGGCATTGGACACTTTCAAATTTTTATTATTGCATAAATTTATTCACTTCATTGATATTTAATTTGTTTTCTTTTTTCTTTTTTTTAATTTTTTAAATTTATTCACTTCATTGATATTTAATTTAATTTGTTTTGTTTTTTCTTTTTTTCCTTTTCAACACTCTATCCAAAAATATTTTTTCATTTAAGTATTGTAAGGAATATATTGTCAACAATACGTGGTTCTTATTGCAATACAGCAATCAATGTACAATCGTTTAACCGCTCTTAATTTCTTTACTTAATTTGTGTTCTTTAATTTATTGCAGTAACAGTTACTTCTAGCTTTGTTTTTTATTGACATTATCAAGACTGCAAAACAAAGCAATAGCAATTATTAATCTAACGGCATTTTAATATTGTTGTCAATATACATTAATTTTTAAACTTGTTACTATTTTTAGTAAAACATTCGTTTAACCGCAACAGTTAATTTGTTCCATTCGACGTTGAAACAAGTATTATGCTAACTTTTTCGTTTAAATTGAAAATTTTATAACAAAAAAAAAAAACAAAAAATATTAATGAATTGGTGAATAATTAAAATAAACTATTTAGAAATGGGTTCAGAACCCTGAAAAGGGCTTAACCGATAAAGGGATAATACATCAGAAAAAATCTTGGAAAAATATGATGTTCATATGAAAAACTACATCAAACGAACGTCAATGAATTATGCGACTGCAATAACGTTTGCAAGTTGAAATATATTTCATTTCATGTCATTTTACGTGAACACTTAATATAAATAAAACTTACATGAACGTTTGATGGATAATCGACGAAAAACGATATACACATATGGGTGCGACTTATTAACTGTTGTTGTCAAATTTTAAATGGCTACTAAGCATTAAAGTTTATCAAATGTTTCCCAGTGATACCACAATAAATATTTCTTATGTTGTGTGTGTTCATTTTATCCAGGCTGGACCTACAGTTAGAAGACTGCTGAGAGGAAGTGGCCAGAAAAGAATTTTTTATATGGGTTTTGTTCGAGATGTTTTGGCTGGGGTTTGAATCACAACCTTACATCTAAAAAGCCTACACTCTCCCTTATCTACTACAACGGCTGTTATTAGTCAATAAATTTAATTAAGTGTGATTTCGCCGTTTTAATAGCAAGCAAGAAATATAACTTCTGTGTTAGGAATCTTTTGTAGCAACTATGAAATGTCAATAACTACGTTTTATTTCAATATAGTTATCTTAAAATGTTTGACCACAGCTCAAGATAAGGTCTCGGGCTCTCTTTGAAGGATAAGGTTTCGCTTAAGCCTTGAATCTAAAATAAATTGTTCTGTATATTGTATAAATATTTGATTTGGCGAGCAGTCGAAGGTGACAGGAAGGAAGACGATAAGAAACGTCGGATGAAAACCTATTACTGCAGTGGCTAGACCATCAGGACATACCGTCAACATCGTCGCAGCTCCTCTACCAGTTTCTGTACAACGATATTTCACACATGAAAGCATTAATCAACCTTCAGGTCGATAGTTCCCTAAGAGACAAATTCTTATTCACCATAACTTTTTCACTGTAACTCACTAAGGAGTTTAGTGAGGACTCTGAGCATCAACTCCTAGTGTACTCAACTTGAGCACTATCAGCACGATTAGAAAATATTTCGAACCCTCTCCAGTGGTTAAAAGCGAAACTTCTCGTTAGTTATAGATAAGTCGTCCTTTGAGACCAAAAGAACCCTCTCCTCTCTACATTTAATAGGGACATAAGGGTAACTGAGACAGACTATTGTGAATCGAGGAGAACTTTCAATATGAGATATAAGAAATGTTATTTGATTTCATAGACCCCATTGTTAGTCCTTGGAAGAAGTTTACGTCTACTAGCTTTATTGGATTCCTCTACCTTCTCTTAAAAGTCTCACCAGGACTTTCTCTTTGCCTTCTATGTTAGGTTTTTAATCCACGTAATTTGAGTTATTGGCCAACCCAGAAACTCACTAACTTGACCTTATGCATTCGCAAAGGTGTCCGTCAGTTTATCCACAGCCTTATTCAAACTGGTTAACTGCGGGCTAACAGACATATCTCCAAGCAGTAGTCATTGTATGCCATTGAGAAAGAGCAAAAGACTTCATAGTCAGTTTCTCCATTCAGATCCAATAAGGACTTCCACAATGTTGACAGCAGGTTACAGACACCACTGTCACTTTATTAAAACTATTAAAAGATAGCGATTAATATCAAACGTTCTTCTAATCCGTTCTATTTTGTACGAGTACGATATTTTCTCTATCATTACAGGCACATTCAAATGATTTTACCACCTTCAAATTGCCTAGATCCCTATAGTATGTCCACTATGTCATAAGCTAAGACATTATTCATAATAGACGTTAAGGACCAAATGCCAAGAGGTTATTGAGTGATTATTAAATATTTTCAAACAAATACTTAAATTAATAAAATGTTCTTGAAGGAAATTTAATTCATTTTAAATTTATTTAAAACATTTATTCAGTTTTTTTTAAATCACAAAATTCTTTTGGGGAGACTTTTGCCAGATATCGCTTAGTATTTAAAAAAGATTTCAGTTTACATTATCTATGAAATTTTGTTAATTTTCCTCTTGTTTAGCGTTAACACATACATAATATTTTCAGTTTCATTCAGTATAACAAGTGAATAAAAAAAGACAAATTCAAAATACAAAGGCGCTTAATATTTATAGAAAAAGTAAACGGGTTTTTTGGATTTGAATGATAATATTTTTGTTCATTTACGATGATGGTTTGATACGGATACAGATTTGTTTATATCAAATATCATTTTTTTTTCGTGATACTAAGAATTGAAGAATGATTTCATTAAAAAAATGAGTTCGTAATTGTTTTTAGCATAAATTTTCTTCTGATAGTGTAATAAACAAAAAAAAATTAAATTACTGGGAATCGAAGGCCACACACAAATTAATTGTTTTGTTTTCAAATCGAAAAACCTTAACGAAAAATATGTAGATATTCACACTTGTGAATATATATGTGTTTACAATATGTGGTCAATATGGTCGAATTTTGTACCATTTACATATAATTTCAATGGCAGAAAAAGTTATGGAGTTATTTATTAATATAAATATAAATAAAAATTATATAAAGGTTTTCTTCGTACTGGCGTTTGCTTGTATACGTGCTACCTTAAATTAAATTTAAATTAAACAAAGTAGAAGTAAGCCTTTAAAAATGAAGGCTTCTATGAGTAGAGCACATACAAATGTCCAATTATACGGGTTTCTGGCTCATAAGGCAGACGAAATTTGACCTATGGCATAACTTTTGCTGGCTTTGACCCCTGTGGTTTTATTCACATACATCTGAGACTTTACAAAATCCCACAAGAAAAAGTCTAACGGTATCTAATGGCACGATCTCAATGGCTAGTTTACATCACCTTCTCGTAGGCTGACCATGCCCTCAAATTGCTTGTGCTGAATATATAATGCGGCATGTAGGGCTGTCCTTTTGAAACTACATGTAGTTACAGATATCGAATTCATACAAAAAAATAATCGTCGACTTAAGATGTTCGCCGTCGACTGTGATGGCCTGGCCAAACGTCGTTCTCAAAGAAATACGGACATAAGATGCCGCCAACCCACAATCCACACCAAACAGTAACTTTTTCAAAATGCATTGGACACTGTTGGATCTTATATGAATTGATATCGTAGCAAATTCGGCAATAAAGATTGTTAATGAACCCATTCATACAGGAATGGGACTCATCTCTGAAATTTAGGGCCAGTTGCCAACTTCTACAGAACAAATTCAGCGAACACACATCCTTGCTTATGGTCCTCCATTGAGACAGAATAAATAAAAACTCATTTGGCTGATGTAGCTTCAGTATGATAGTCGTTATCAACTCTCAAAGTCGCCCTGTTTGAAGATCCTATATTTAAAAAGTTTGTAACCCATATGTCAATACCCTTGTATTGACTGTACCTGTTCAGAATTGACTGCAAAGGGAACAAATGTCATTTAAAAACATATTAAATTATAGAGAAATATACAAAAATACTAGCATATGAAGCCTTGTTCTGAACTGTCAACATTAAACTGTAGTTGGATAAAAATTCATATAAGTTCATTACTTTGGCATACCACTGAGGAGTTTGCTTGACACATTTAGAATAACCCCCTTTGGGTCAAGTAATATTCGAATTCTGCGATATGCCTCTTGCCCTATTAGCATATTTTGATGGAATCGATTTGAACAACATTCTATTGAGAAAGCTCTTCCACTAACAAAATTATTTGCCAGAAAGAGGTGTTATCCACTTTACAGTGTAGGAAAACTCTCTGTAAACTCCTGTAGCTGCAGGCGAGTCAGGCATAGTTCTTGTTGAAAAGCATTGTTTAATTAGCATCACTAATATTTCAATTATTGGAGATTTATCTTTTATTCTAAATATTGTACTGTCAAAACAAGATCTACCTTTACATCGCCAATGACGTGTCATATTCGTATTGGCGAATGCAATTCGGCTATTTCTTTTTATAATAATCATTACCCTTTATACCTATGTTCTTATTTCTATAGTATACACAACGTGTTTAGCTTTTGACAAATACACTTGATTCTTATGTAAGTAAAACTCCACTCGTGTTTCATTTTTATCAGGTTATGGGCCCAGTGAGAGCCTTGTTAAATAAGAATTAAGTTTTTTAACATGGTTTACCGCCTAAATATCAAAATTTTAAAACAGTTTGGTATAATATTAAAGATGGCAGAACTCTTGAAAATTTAATGGCAAAGTTACAATTGGAAGAAGACCAACACAAAAAGAACATCGAAAGTGAAGTTACCGAAGCAGCATTCAATGCAAAAACAGAGAAATATAAAAAATCTATAGCAGAAGAAAAGAAAACGTCTAAATTCAATTTTTGTCACAAAATCGGCCACTGGGAAAGAGAATGTCGAGCAAAGAAGAGACAAATAAAAGCAAAGACGGAAAATAATAGACAAAGAGAAAGACATGAAGATGAAGTTGCTTTTATTGCAATAACAACAACAAGTGATGTTATTTCGGCTCCGTGTACAGATGTGTGGATTGCTGACTCGGGTGCTACTCAGCATATGACGTCACGCAAAGAGTGGTTTTCAGATTTGCATATGATACACGATGATCGTTTTGTTTACATTGCAAATAATGAGAAATTGCGTATACATGGCTTTGGTACAATCCACATTAAAGCATTAGTAAAAAACATATATAACACTGAAGACATGGAAATGATGCAGTTCGATGTTAAAACAGCTTTTTTGTATGGCGACCTTGACGAAGAAATATATATGGAAATTCCAAAAGGCGTACAAACCGAACAAGGCAAGGAATTCGTTTTTCGGCTCAAAAAGGGTCTATACGGGTTAAAACAAGCCTCCCGCAATTGGAATTTTAAATTTGTAGATTTTTTGAAAAATTTTAATATGAAACAGTCAGATGCTGACCCTTGTGTCTTTGTTGGAAATATTGACAACAACAAAATTATTTTATTGTTATACGTTGATGACGGCTTAATTATATCACCCAGTAAATTTGCCATTGAATTATTTACTGATAAATTATCAAAAAGTTTTCATGTTAAGTATGGCGAGCTAAATTATTACGTCGGTCTAGAAATTCATCGTGACAGAATAAACAAAACTATCAAGATTAATCAACAGATGTATATAAACAGAATTATTTCCAAATTCAACATGGAAAATGCCAGCCCTATTTCAACTCCAGCTGATACCAACGTATTTTTGTCGAAAACAAGTGATGAAAGTGAAGTGCAATTTCCATTTAGACAAGCTGTTGGGTCGCTGATGATTGCTGCAATAGTATCAAGGCCAGATATTTTTTATGCGGTTGGCGAAGTAAGCAAATTTACTGAAAATCCTGAACTTTGTTATGTAACAGCTTTAAAGCGTATTTTTCGATATCTAAAAGCCACAACCAACTACTGCATCGAATATAAAATGAAAAATTGTATTAACTTAGAAGGTTATACCGATGCAGATTTTGCAAGAGACGTTGATACTAGAAGATCTACTACAGGTTATGTTTTTCTAATAAACAACAGCCCTATCACTTGGAGAAGTCATCGTCAAAAAACTGTCGCGTTATCGACGACAGAAGCCGTATGTATGGCAGTATGTGAAGGTGCTAAGGAGGCGGTATGGCTTAAACAATTATTAACTGATATTGGTTATAATCAAAGTCCACAAACTATTTCAAATGTAGATAACCAAGGAGCTATTCGACTCATCAGTAATCCCGAACAACACCACAGCACAAAACACATCGACATAAGAAAATTCATTAGAGAGCTTAAAAATAATAACTCTATTGAAGCTAAGTATGTAAATACAAATCTCCAGTGTGCAAATATTTTCACAAAGCCATTGACGACTCAACGTTTCGACAAAAATATAGAACTTTTAGGAATGTCTCAATTAAACAATGAGTGAGAGTGTTGAAAAGCATTGTTTAATTAGCATCACTAATATTTCTATTATTGGAGATTTATCTCTTATTCTAAATATTGTACTGTCAAAACAAGATCTACCTTTACATCGCCGATGACGTGTCATATTCGTATTGGCGAATGCAATTCGGCTATTTCTTTTTATAATAATCATTACCCTTTATACCTATGTTCTTATTTCTATAGTATACACAACGTGTTTAGCTTTTGACAAATACACTTGATTCTTATATAAGTAAAACTCCACTCGTGTTTAATTTTTGTCAGTTCTCCTAAAGGACATACGCTGGGACGATGCAATGGTTCACAGTAAGAGTTTGGCTACTTGCTTACCATTGTCTTGGAGAGTTATCTTTCTTCGTAACTATAAACAACATCCTATGTCGTTTATCCTAAATATTATGGCCTACAGCGTACACTTATTTCACGTTGTATCTCTCTTGTTTAAAGTTACGCGTGCATTTGTCCTGGCATTTAGAGAGTTGACATTTGTAGTTAAATGACACGAACGAATGTGCATTAGTATTTTTATGTCAGTCGACGGATTGTAACCACCAAAAATTATCCATAACACAAAGTCATTTTAATGACATTTGTTTGTAAGACTATGCCTTCAATTTTTTCTACAGTGTGTATTTGGTTCAACGTTTCTCTCCCTCACTGTAATTTTTTATGTCACTTGCTTGATTTAAATGAAAGGGGCAAATCATACAGAGAGATAACTTACTCCCTGAATATTGCCCAAAACAAGGTTTATTGTTATTTTAAAATCCGTGGCAAAAAACTGACAAAGTTTACTTAAAATACCAACATTCTGCGCATTTAACTGGTGCGAAACAGGGCACTGTAAACTTAAAGTATATTTCTTTAGAATGAGAATCGCATCGAACCTACTATGTAGATTCTGTCATGTTGTGAATAAATCATTAGAACACATTCTTGGAGCCAGTGAAGCACTAATGCACACCAAGAGGAAGCATATAACATATTAAGTATTGGGCGGGAAACTGTGCGTAGAACTTTGCGTAAAATCAGAATTGTAACAGCTGTAAACAAAAAAAACAAATGGCGCTATCAAATGAAAATGTGCGTCTTATAAGAAATATAGAAACTGGACAATTGATGATTGGAGACACGATTTATGTGAGATGAGCAAGAGCATTGCTGATACCGTCCACACGAAAATCTCCAACAATATCAAGTAAAGCAAACTCTGATACATAAATATATGTTCGTACATGAAGTAATTGGTTAAACTAATTGTTTTTTTTTCGTTTATTGAATTAATAAGTTTAAACTAATTCCTAGTATTTCCATGTATGCAAAGTCCCATAATATGCTCTCAAGTATAATTTAAACACACGTTTATGGTATAATTATATTACACTTGTTTGTTTTCAAATACCACAATAAACTTCGCAATTCAAAGGGGGAATGCCTATATAAATTTTTTAATGTTCTGGAAAAAACATCTGCATAAAAACATCTGTCACATAATTCAGTATGTTGGGGTTTATTGGGCTAACGATGATGCCAAAAAATCATCTTTTCCGATGAAGCTCATTTTAATCGTCATTCAGAATACCCACTTGTGGTCTTACCGAAGCCAATGCATCCATTACGAGTGACTTTTTGGAAAGGCTTGTGGAGCGTAGGCATCATTGGTCCATATTTCTTTGAAAATGAGGACGTCGCAACCATTACGGTCAATCGAGACACCTAACGCACTATGATAATCGAGCTTTTTGTACCCAATTTCATGGTATTGATGTGAACGGTGTTTGGTTTCAACAGAAAATGCAACTTGCCACACATCTCATGCCGCAATCGATTTATTGCGTCAAATGTTTTATTGCCGTTTGATGTCAATTAGCTGCTAAGAAGCTGCGATTTGACACCGTTGGACTATTTTCTGTGGGACGCCGTTAAAGAAAAGTGTTATGCCAACAAACCAAGTGCAATTAAGCATTTGAAGGCCAACATTCATGGAATCAGGAATCACCGAGATACGATCCCATACACCCGAAACGTGTACGAAAATTGGTTCGACCGAATGAGGCACTGTGAGGTTAGCCGCGGCAGCCATATGAATAAATCCATTTCTAACGGGAACAATTGTACTTCACAACAAAGAAATAAATTTAGCAAAATTTCAAACCGTTTTTGTTTTATTTATTTTTTTTTTTTAATTTAAACTTTTAAATTTCCAACCCTATATGTACACTCAGGTCTCGATTTATGCGATAAAATCCGTTTTAAAAAATGGCATAAATTAATTTGCATAAAATGATACTCGCGCTTCATATAAAAACTACTGATACGTTTCAAAATCCTGAAAAACCGCATTAATTCAAATTTTAATTAAAAAATGCAAATAAGATCACATAAAAGATATCAACAAAAAAGTATTTATTTCATTTACTTAAGTAATAAAAACAAAAAAGTCTAAAAAATAAACAAAAGTACAATATTAATTAATTAATTACCGAAAAAACAGAGAACGATCTAAAGCCATAATCCTGAAACTTTTTTGGAAATTCGATAAATAAGATTACTCTGAACCACTGAATAATTGTCTGCATGGTTTTGAATTAGTTCTATGTCACTTTCATCACTATACGATACATATAATCATAAATACGTATTGTCATAATATGGTAAATTACTTGACAAATTCAAAGTGCAACTCGCAACAAAATCTTATAACTTTACAAAAATGTCACGAGGAAAATCGCAGTAAATATGCGTAATGGTTCACCAAACCAGGATTGATGTTCGGGAAAGATTTTTTTGTGTTTAATTAAATTTATAGCAAATTTTCTGCTATTGTTCTTTTCTTCGATCCAAGTCACACATCTCCAAAAAAATTAAATATATAAAAATTAATCTGCCGCATCTCAGCAGAGTTAATAAAATTGCATTGAAAAGTTTCTCAAAAATCTGTCGACTTTAAACTGATCCCGCCTCTCACTACTCATGTAAAAATTAATACACACAACGTAAGTGGTGTGAGAAGCTAGGTCGTAATTCTGACTCAAGGGTTGTAATGAAAAATTCAATCGATCTCAATCAAAAAATTTTCAGAGTTTTTCTAAAGGTATTAGTTCAAAACGTTGAACCACCCAGCTATTTTAGAATTCTGCTAGCAATGATGTTTCAGAGGTAATTCTTAAAATTTTCCCTAATGCTATTGGCGTTTGTACACAAAGAAGGAGTACATCTACCTTCATGGTGAACTATTGGTGGCTGGTATTGTATATTTATTTATTGAAACGTATACTAAATATCGGAGTCAAATAAATTGCATTTTTTAATTAATTTTCTCTTTGTTGACTTGCCTGTTTAGCGATTTTTTTGTATTAATTGGTCATGTTAGTGGATAGAAAGTTGTGTATTATTTATCAAAGACTATTGTAGCTGAGGTACCATTTCATTCTTTAAAATGTTATAGAAACCTAACGGACAAAACTAAATTAAAAATTAAAAAAAAATATTAAATACAAATATATGTTGTATATAAATGAGCAAATAAATGTGTATATTTATGTGTAATTAGATTTGTTTACTATTAAATATTGAATTCAACAAATTTCTCAAGAATTAAAACAATAAACAATTTCAAGAGGTTTAGAGTTGTGAATTTCTTTTATTTGAAAAAAAAAAATTTCAAACTGAAGAAATTGAAACAAACTTCGTTCCGATATTTTTAATAAAGTTCTTGTAATAAAGTGAATTAGTAGAGAAAAGAACTGAGTATATCGTACATATGTGTGTATATACACACACATACTTCATTGAAAACATATTGTGAACCAAACAAGTTGAAGTAGTCTCTATATTGGGGAAAGAAGCAGAGAATGCGCGTTTGTTTAACAAGTAATTAAACTTACTTTTAATGAAAAAATAGCAAAGAATACATTAATAATATAATAAATTGAATTCAAGAAATTTTTACAAAATAAAGAATTTTATGAGAATTGATAAAAAAAAACAAATCATTTTCAAATATATTTAATCACTCTATTGACAAGGTAGTTTTCATCGCAGTTGCTTCAAGACTATTGCGAATTTTTAAATCTTTTTTATATACTGTGCCTTGTGACATTATCGTGGCGATAATTGATTTCACTAAATGGAGCAGTTACACCTCATTTTTATTAGCATCAACAGACACAACCCAATTAAATGTCTCAATAAAACGATCTCCCAAACTTATTATAAAGAATCAATTAAAATATAATTTCTAGTGACCATTTGAAAACAACGTTTATAAGGCTTAGAAATAATGAATCGTGGGAGTTCTTTTTTTAATTTTAATCAACGAACAGAGTGTACTTAAACTTTTTGTGTGGATTTTGTACTTGTGTTAATAACTGATTTTTATTTCAGAAATTTTCCGCAATGTGTGGTTTTTTTGAAAAAGACTTATTTCAAAATATATGCGACCTGTGTCACGATGCAATGGATGGTAGCCTTAAGTTCATGGAATTATGGTGATGTGGACATAGATTTCACAAGCATTGTTTCGAACTGTACGCCTTATTTCATATAACATGTCCGTCATGTAGGTGTATATTTGGCTCATTGTAATATTTTTAATAATTTTTATCTGTTATTGTATTAAATAAATATAAAGCATAAAATTTATTTTTTCATAACAATTGTGAATCATATTTGTATCAACTTCTATGTGTACAAGTAGGTATGTGTGGACTTTTTTCTAATATAATTACGGTTTTGATGTTAAAGATATTTTAAAATGTTTTGTTATTTTGATAACAACGTATATTTACATCACATAATATTATTGAAATGAATGAAAGCTATTTATGCAACACATTTTTTCATCTGAATTAATGGAAACATAACTTCTAAGTTGTTTTTAAACAACGAGTAGCCTAAAATTATGTACATATTTATTGTAAATGCAATATTTTTAAAATAACTATTACAATTGCGAAATGGTTTCAATCTGAGGTAAAATAGAACACAAGATATTTGTATACTTTTGTATGCTCTTACCAGTTAATGATACCAAGTCCTTTTACACCTCTTTGCACTTGGTTATTACAAAAGTTATTGGGTCATTTTTTCATATCACCCATTCATTCAGTGCTGGAACATAATATTGTGTTCGCTTAATATGTTTACACCAACGCAATTGTGGTGCTTTTATTGTGCAGTTTATGGTCCATATAAATAAATAAATAATTAGTTATAATAAAAATAATTAAAACTCCCGGAAAAAATGTTTTTCGGAAACTGCCAGTGCGGACTCAGCCGAAGTTTTAATTGTGCACATTCCAACGCCGTTGCAGTAAAATACGAATATTGAGTAATCCCCCTGCAAGTAACGACCGAATACCGCCATGTATTTATACGCTTCAGATATTTTTCTTCTCATGGTCTCAAGATCTTTAACGTACGACTTTTTGAATGCAGTTAAGACGGCTAAAAACCTCGGTTAATTTTTTGATAACAATCTTACCTGGACATATGGTTCTGATTTTGAGACATATGGCAGTGCACTTTTTTATTATTCTATAAGCAGAGCAAAAGTTAATATTCTATTGAATAATATTACCAGATATGTTTATGATCTGAAAAGGGTTGATTTCATATGGTCGTACTCTAAATTAATTCTTGGTGTATCTTATGACAACAGAGTTTTTATTATATAAAATTATATACAGACGTAAACCCAAAAATTTATTTGGTCTCTTCGAATATCTTAGTCTATGGGCCATTATTACAACTTGCCGTTAACTAAAGGGAGGAGTTTAACGGGCATATAAATTGTTTTTCGTTAATAAAATTAAAAAAACTTGTATAATTGAGCAGTTTTATCGACATTGCTCCGGCACTGCCATATTTTTGAAAAATGTTATCTGTAAGTTGTAATAATGAAAATAAGTTAAAGGTAACTTTGCAGTTCCCTATAGCTAAAGGTACCTTTAACTAACCCCAAGTTTAGCGACAAGTTGTAATAATGGCCCTATGAATGGCAATTGATGTTAAATGCTACATGTCTTCGGAGCTCCATTACACCCTCCTTACAATTTAACAACAACGCAGTGTATTTTAGAACACTTTTCTTTAACTTTTTTGAGAATATCTAATACCGTCTATATTTGAAATAATTCTTTTTTTTTCAAACTTGAGATATTAAATAATTTACTTCCTTTATTTTTTTTATAATTTTTTTTTAATTTAAATGTAATATCTTTTAAGTGTCCTTTTTATGTTTTTTCTTTCATAAGCTGTTATAGTCGAATTTTATTATGTAAACTGTTGTCTTATTGTGAAAAAGTCATACTTGTTTAAATATTCCTGTATATTAATTATAAGACTTGTCTTGTTGTGCAGGAAACTAAAACAATAAATAAATGAAAACAGAATAAATAAAATAAAATAAAAAAATAAGAAATGTAGTTGACGTGACCTTTCCCAACTTTTACGAAACAAAATTTTAGGAAACAAATCGGCAAACGATGTACCCATACCAAAAAAGTATGACAACAAGCCCCTGATAAGCCCCATGCGATTGGATATTTAATACTGTTGGCGAGTAGCTGGCAATTGTCATGCATCCACTCCTGTAGTAAGTACATATATACATATATAATTGGTCATTACAACCCTTCAGTCAAGATTACGACCTAGCTTCTCACACCACTTCTGTTGTGTATGTTAATTTTATACACGAGTAGCGGGACCTATAGTTTAAAGTCGATTTCGAACGGCAAATTTTTGAGGAACTTTTACATGACAGAGGAAATCGCCAAAGAAATACCTTTTTCATATTTCATAAAAAAGCTGCAAATACAATTTAGTGGCGCCATTGATAAAGAATAAATAAACTGTTTATTTTTTAATCCTTTTACTTATGTCTGCCGCTGCTTTTACATACGTATGTATATACTAATTCGTGCGCATACAGCTTACCTAAGGCTGCAATCGCAAAATTGTTGTGTTTGCTGTGCTGCGTCTATTATGTTTATGGCATTAACTTGTTAATTCTTTTACATTATAATTACATCATTTATTATAATTTTAACTCAGTGCTTTTTTCATTTGATTTTAAATTTAAAATATATTCTAATAATATAAAAAAAATTCTAAAAATTCTTACATAAAAACCTACTGTTCTGCGTAATAATACACATAAATAAGGCCGTTTTAAAATTTAAAAAATGATAACACTGGTAAAATTATTATTCAACCATTTTCAACTGCCATATCATATATATGGCGTCTTAAACACAAATGAATAACATTAACTGACTGACCAATAAGAAACTTTGTCACGTTTTGAATGAAACCATTATTTCTACACATACATATATGTATTTACTCATCAGAGAGGCATTCTAGCACCAACAATACTTTCCTTTGTTGATTTTCGTCCTTTTTAAGATTTCCGTTTTTTTCCTTTTTGAATTAAGAAATAAGGGAAGGTATGTTAAAAAAGAAACACATTCAATTAGTTCGTGAGAATTTTTATTATGGAATTATTTGAACTCAAAGACATATCACACTGCATTTGCAATTTTAATATTTTTAAAATCTATAAGAAGATTGAAATCACCCCTAAAATGCATGGAGGTGATTTGTGATCAAACTACACGATGTGATATCTATTTATCACAAAATAAATCGATTTCTTCAGTGCATTGATTGATGATTTTTTTAAAAAATGTAAATAAAAACAGGGTATTGATTTATTCTACTGTCCCCAACCTATGTAAAGTATTCCCGTAATGTCTCTTTCAATTCTGTTACTTTGGCAAACATCAGGATGCTATACGGCATTAGTAAGGATATAACTCTGCCTGTTATTTTATATATGCCCTGGTATTTTCTTCTGAGATGCATTAACGTGTTCCTTGCTTGGTAAAGCGCCGTTTATATCCTCAGGCTATTGCTTAATATTCTGATGCATATCGCATCTTTCCTAGATCACAGAATGGTTCTGATCTTCTCAGTGGCCTAATCTGCGTGTTAATTACCGAAATTTTCCACATGATCAGCATAGGTGATTCAGCTGTCCATTCTAATCTTAAGCCAACTTCATAGGAGCTGAGAAGCCGGATGACGGCCTGACTGTCAGATAGTATTGCTATTTTTCATCCTAAGCACATCTTGCGATGACGCATTTTTTCGCTTTAAAGCAAGTTTTGCTATGGATTCTGAATATTTCACTTTGAATCCGAACATTTTCGCTACTGCCCCTTTTTATGCAATTGATCCATCTGTACACCGTAGAACGCTCCCTCTCTTAAAACTGTATGTTGCTCCCAAATTACTCCACTCTAGCGTAGTAACTCGTTCTCGTTGCGAAGCACTTCCGAAAATCGGCGAGTTTACTGGTGCTGTTTAGGGCGTCGCGTCGATTGTGTTTATAGCACAAAGCTTTAAAAACACTTAAAATTGATTCATATGTAAAATATCTGAGCGCTGGAAATGCGAGTGTAAAGCAGAAAGAAGATGTAGAAGGATATGCGTCTATGCATGAAAGAAAGGCCGCCGATAATATCGATTATGAAATTGAGTGGTTTGTTGATTCAACGCTTGGACCTGACTGTGAAATGACTGACATCATTTGACTAATAAAACGAATATTTTGCGAAATACCTACTCTGAATTTTCACTTTCAAAGGAAATTTAATTCATAAATGGTTATTATTATATGATTACGGAATATAGCTGTTTATATCCGGAGATCGAAAAATCCCTTCCCTGGCGATCAACCAGAAGAGACCTAACGTCCAATTCTTTATACAACATAATGTAATGTAATTAGAGCTTTTGGGACTTTCTAACATTTCATTGTAACTTAAACTAACTTAGGCCTTTGAGTTATAAAATCCTTTCTAAAAGAATCATTCGCATAAAACCCAGCATAGATTGATATCGTTAAAAACAAAGAGTTGTGTAAAAAGAAAATTGTGTCTTTTGACTTAAATATTGAACGAATTATAATAAATTATTTGATTTGAGAATTGAACAACTGAATTTTTACCTAAATATTGTAATTTAAAAAAAAAAAAGAAATATAAAATTTGAAAGAAACAAAAAACAAAATACAATAATCAAATTTTCTGGAAAAAAAAATAATACATAGAAAAGAAGTTGTTTTTTTGGTTCTTTATCGACAACCCCAGTGAGTGAAAGACAAAATATAAAAAAGGATATTCTCGTAAATGGAAAGTGCGATATTTTTTTTTCTTCTATATTAAGAAAGGATATTTTCTTATCATACCAATTTTTATTGCCAGAAAGTTCAACATCAGTTTGGTCAACGGGAGTCGCCACAACCACCACAACAGCATCTTCGCCACCATCGACATCCATACAGTCCACGATTTATCATTTGGTCCAATCGAGCCAGATTTTGGAACCTGTTTTTTTGGATTTTTGGAACGGTGTTTTTTTTTTGTATTTTGCCGTCGTGTGACCTTCATCTAATTAATCTTCAAAGTAACCTTGGAATGTTAAGGTAAAGTTGTTTCTGTATTTTCTTTTATATTTTTTTGAATTTTGGTGGTAATTTTATATACAAGTAAAGTTCTGTTAGACTAGACAACAAAACTTTGCTTTTATATAAAATTTATAACAGTGCATATATATTTACAAAGTGGTGTGTTAAATTTCGATAGCACTGACACACTTTGTAAATTTATCGAGTATAAGAAGCAAAGTGTTCTTTTTATGCACTGTTATACCAACGTGTCTTGACTTATAAGTGACTAGGATATCAGATTGTGGTGTGAATATTCCAGTTGGGAATCCAGCTCAGCTACCCAATTTGATATCAGTTATAAGTCAATAGTTGTGTTATAATTGGTGATGGTGCGGTGGCTAAATAGCAAGGCACGTTACCATTTATAACAATCCTTAAAATCCACCGAGTACATGATAGATATACCCATAAATAGGTGTTATTTGTTTCTATTCTCGATAGATCTGGTTTTTTTAACAGATCTTTAAGTGAATGAAAAGTTTGAATTTTCGACAAACTGAAATGCAATAACGCAATAAAATTTATTTATGGGTCTCCTTTTGATTTTCTTTATTCCTTTATTTATTAATTTCTTGTAATTGTTTAAAGTTGATTTCTTTAAAGGAAAAATTTGAATTTAATTTTTTTTAAAACAAATTGGTTGAAATAATTGTTTATTCTGGTAAATTGGTTAACAAATAATTTATTGCAGTTTTATTTGCCTTTATTATTTTGTAATTAATTTTTGATTAAATTTTACACATTTTGAATTTTAATATTGATTTGCTGCATTGACAAAATTTATTTATGTCTTTTATTTTATTGATGATTTGGAATACACGGTTAAAACAGATAGTTGTACGAAACTGCTTTTTCACCTTCGTATTTTCTTTTATTATTTCGTTTTATTTTGGAAACAATAATAAGTATCGGGTTATCGGCCATTGGGAATTCGTCCTGTTGGCTTAGTTTCGCGGAGTGCGTAATTTTTTTTTTGAATTTATGCCCATTTTATTGGACATTTATTACCTTTTTGTTAAGTTGCGGTGAGGCGCTAATTTGGTCGCGGAAGTACGTTGTCAGGGTGGTCACAGTGACCTTTGGTTTAACTTTTGAAATCTTTTCGTTTTTTTTATTTTGTGTGTTAGGAGATTAATTACAATCGGGACGCGATCATTTTCTAGTTTCGCTCAGGTTCAATTTATTATTTATTGAATTTTGGAAAATTTTTTACTCGATTTAATTTCGTTTGGGGAATTAGTCCTCGAATAGTGTGGAATAGAAACTCAACTATTCTGTTAGTTCCCTTTGGTTTCCACTTTTGCTGTTGTTGTTAGCTGCTATTGATAAATAATAATCGAGATGCCGAAGTCGAGGAGATTATTAACGTTTGAGGGGTTTGCCCAGATATTCATAGATTTTGAGAGGGAATTCAATGCTACTCCTCAGGAAGGTAATACGACCTTCTATATTGAGGTCCAGAGGGAGGAGTTCAAGTCACTATGGGCAAGGGTGAGGGATTCCTATGAAGCCTTTGCCACAGGTGACGAGGAGGATTTGGAAGGTGACCGGGAAGCTGCACGTGAACTTTTTGGACACTGTAGGTTGGGATACATTACTGTTGCCTCACTAATTTGTGAACTTTTCCAGACCTTGGTCAACCAAGCTGGGATGTCATCGACACAGTGTCTCAATGGTCCAGCCAACGAGAACCGCATTCGGCATAGCATGCAGCTACCCCCTTGTGCCATGGAGGTGTTTCATGGGGATTACAAATCTTGGCCATCCTTTCGCGACATGTTCATTGCTGTTTATGTGAACGGAGCCAACATTTCACCAGTGGAACAGCTCTTTTATTTGAGGCAGTTCACGCGTGGTAAAGCCTTACAGATTGTAAAAAAATCTCCTCTCACTGTTAGTGGATTCCAGGAGGCGTGGAAAATCTGAAGGACAGGTACGAGAATAAGAGGATTTTGGTGAATTCTCAGCTGAAGGTTTTGTTTACTCTAGCACCGGTCAAATCCGAAGCAGCCCAGGATATCAAGAGGTTGCAACGGGATATTAATAATTCGATATCGGCACTTAAGATGCACGATATTAATATCTCCAATTGGGATCCAATTTTTGTTTATTTGTGTTCCACCAGGCTGCCTGTGCTCACTTTATCTCTCTGGGAACAGACAATCCAAAACAAGGTGGAGATTCCCAAATGGAGGGATTTGGATACTTTTTTGACATCACGGTTTCAATCTCTAGAAACTGTGTCTGAAATTCGAAATTTTGAACCAGTTGTTAGCGGTTCTAGGCCTGCCCCTGAAACTCTTCCTAATCCGAAAAGGGGAATTCGATCCTTTTCCACTAAGCTGAATAAGAGAGTTTGTACGTATTGTTCAGGAGACCATTTGTTGAATATTTGTCCTAAATTCTTGGATTTATCTCCTGAGAGACGGTTTGTGATTGTAAAGAGGTACAATCTTTGTATTAACTGTCTCACAGGTGGTCATAGACTCAATGAGTGTAAGAGTACTGTTGGTTGTACGGTGTGCAAGTTGAAGTACCACACTCTACTGCATCGAGAGGTGTCTGGATCCTCTTCGGGCGTTTTGGATACGCCAAGTTCTAGCGGTGCAGTCAGGTCGAATGGTGAGGTCCAAAATTGTATTGCTGCTACGTCGAGACAGATACTTTTGGGAACTGCGGTAGTTGGTATCTACCACCGAGGGGAAACGTTTAGAGCTATGGCGGAGAATATACATGCTAAGGTCTCTGGTTTGAATGGAGCATGTGCTGGTGCAGTCCAAAGACAATGTTCGTTGGTCTTAACTTCTCTGTCTGTAGATCAACCTAGTGTGGAGGCAATCGGTTTGGTGTTGCCGAAGTTAACCGGAATGTTACCCAGCTCAACTATTAACATATCGCGATCTGCAGCTTTTTCGGGGATCACATCGGTTGATCCTAAGTTTAATGAGAGCGATCGATTGGACATCCTAATTGGAGGCGACATTTATCCTAACGTAATGTTGGAGGGCGTTAGGAAGAATCTTCTGGGGAATTTGATGGCCCAGGAGAGTATTTTTGGTTGGGTTCTGACGGGGTAATTACCCGAACCGCGTTCCAAGAGCTATACGACTCTCGTGTCGTATTGCACTGAATTGGAATTGGATAAGCAGCTGGAGAGGTTCTGGAAATTGGAGAAACCTCCAAGGCATTCGAAGATGTCGCCTGATGATGAGTACTGTGAGGAATATTTTAGGAAAACAGTACGTAGGAATTCGGCTGGGCGATACATAGTCTCATTGCCTATCAGGCCACAGTATGGTTCCCTTGATTGTTTTTTTGCGAAACGAAGCTTCCATGCTTCGAAATCCGTCTCTTAAACTGGATTATGATACGGTTTTAATGGAGTACGAATCTTTGGGTCATATTGCAAAAGTGAATTTGAGGAATACGAATGAAGGAAATTCGTATTATTTGCCTCATCACGCTGTACTCAAGCCTGAAAGCTCTTCCACGAAGGTTAGGGTTGTTTTCAATGCGTCTAGTAAAACGTCATGTAGATTGAGCCTGAATGACACCTTATTTACCGGGCCTGTTTTACAACACGATTTGAGGCTTCTAATCGTTAGATGGCGTTTTTACCGATATGTCTTTAATGGAGACATTGAGAAGATGTATCGACAGATTCTCTTGGACCCTGATCAGGTGAAGTACCAACGAATAGTATTTCGTAAAGGGTCGGATGGGGAAGTAGAAGATTTTGAATTGAAAACCGTCACGTTTGGTGTAAATTGTGCTCCTTTTTTGGCAATAAGAACATTGCTTCAACTCGCGGATGACGGTAACTCGAAATGGCCTTTGGCATCGGAAATTTTACGCGTTAGCTGGGGCTCATGATGTTTCTGGAGCGATAGAGGCCCGAGACCAATTAAGATCGGCGTTGATTTCTGCGGGATTCTCAATGCGAAAGTGGACCTCAAACGACAAGAGAATTCTTCAGGGATTGCCTTCTGATCACTAGTTGAGGGAAGATTTTTTGGAATTTGAAGATGTCAGCTCCATCAAAACCCTGGGCGTACGATGGAATGCCAGGTCTGATCAGTTCTTCTTCACGACAACGACAATAGATATTAAGGAGAATTTTACGAAAAGAGAGGTATTGTCGGTTATAGCCAAGCTCTTCGATCCTGCTGGATGGTTAGGTCCGATAGTTGTCACTGCAAAAATGCTCATGCAGAAAATATGGAGCGAGAAGACTGATTGGGATGAATTTTTGACAACGGAGAGCCTTGCGAAATGGAAGCAATTTCTTAATGAATATAGTTTCATTAACAATATAAAAATACCTCGATGGGTAGGTTTTTGACCCGATTATAATGTGGAGATTCATGGGTTCTCTTATGCTTCGGAGAAAGCATACGGGGCGAGGCATATAGAGGATGAACCCATCTGTTGTTGGCTAAGTCGAGGGTCGCTCCTTTGAAGACAATTTCCTTACCTAGGCTGGAACTTTGCTGGGCTGTCTTATTGACTGAGTTGATGGAAGCTGTGAAGGCGAATTGGAAATTTGACGCATCAAAAACAAAATTCTATGGGTGGACAGATTCTACCATAGTATTAGCTTGGCTTCAAAAACCACCCAGTTCGTGGAAAACTTTTGTTGCTAATCGGGTTGCAAAGGTGACAGACCGCCTGAATAAGGCATGCTGTAGGCATGTTCGGTCGGAGCAGAATCCGGCTGATTTGATAAGTCGAGGAGCTCGACCGCAGGATTTGGCGATGGACAATCTGTGGTGGCAGCCTTTAGGACGTTGTACAATGGGTCAATCTGACCTCCGGGTACTGTACCTGTCTTGACTGACAGGTACACGTCCTCTAACCTAACCTAACCTAACCTAGCTGTGGTGGCATGGTCCCCAATGGTTAGGTTCTCCTACCGACGAGTGGCGTAATCCTATTCCCGAGGAATATGACACTAAGGATGAAGAAAAGTGTCACATGGTTTTCTTCGCTTATTTTAAGGAGTTCGATGACCTTTTGAATCGGTTCTCTTCCTATTCGAGGGCGTTGCGTGTGATGGCCTTAGTGTTTAGGGTTTTTGACAAGGAAGGTTCGAGTTGTGGTTCTTTGGAGATTACTCCACACGAAATCCAGAGGGTGAGAGGAAAGCTGATAAAAATAGCTCAACGAGCTTGGTACCCTCAGGAATACCGGTGGTTGTCTGATTGAGAAAAGGTTGTTGAAGGAGAACTTTTGAATTTAAATCCCTTTTTAGATGGAGATGCTTTGATGAGAGTCGGTGGCAGGCTGGCTAATGCGACTAGTCTCAAGTACAACGAACGGTTTCCGATTCGTTTACCAACAGCAATTCGGTTCTCCTATCTGTTGATCGATTTTATCCATAGGATGACTTTGCATGGCGGAAACCAGTTAATGCTGAGAGTCTTGAGGACTGAATTTTACATGCGCAGGATGTTGCAGGACTTGTACTATCTATAAAGGAAAGACTCAGAGTCAAATAATGGCAGCTTTACCTACGTCTCGTACCGTTTTCACTCGTCCTTTCGCTAGCACTGGTGTAGATTTTGCTGGGCCCTTTGACATTCGAAATTGCACAGGCAGAGCGTGTCTTATAACTAAGGGCTACGTGTGTTTGTTTATTTGCTTTGCTACGAAGGCTATTCATTTGGAAGCGGTTAGTAATTTATCTACGTCTGCATTCTTGGCTGCTTTGGCTAGATTAATTTCTCGTCGTGGATACCCTACGGATATGTATTCCGACAACGGGACCAATTTTGTAGGAGCGTCGAAAATCTTAAGAAGTGAATTTCGGAATTTTCTTAAGGAATCAGGTTCCCAGGTCAATGCTACTTACGGACCTAGGGGGTTAACATGGCATTTCAACCCTGCTGGTGCACCTCATATGGGAGGTCTCTGGGAAGCAGGTGTCAAAAGTTTTAAACACCATTTCAAGAGGCTGGCAGGGAGCTTGGAATATTCTTTTGAGGAGTGCTCCACTCTCCTAACTCGCGTCGAGGCGTGTTTGAATTCACGTCCATTGTGTCCTTTGGCAGATAATGCCGATTGCCTGGATGCTCTTACGCCAGGTCATTTCTTAATTGGTGGCCCTTTACTGTCCCCACCGGGATTGCAGATTGCAGACCCTTTACCCTCAATAACAAACCGATGGCAAAGAGTCAAGGCTCTAAACCAACGTTTATGTCTCCGTTGGAAGGAGGAATATTTGAAGGAGTTACAGAAGAGGAACAAGAAGTGTTTGAGGAAGGACTTAGAGGTCGGTGAGATGGTGGTCATCCGCGAAGATAACGTGCCTACCAATGAATGGTGCCTAGGTCGCGTAGTTAATTTGCATTCGGGTAAAGATGATCATGTTAGGGTGGTGGATTTGAAGACGTCACGTGGAACAATTACTCGACCAGTTGTGAAACTGGTAATTCTTCCGACTTCTTCAACTTGAAATATTTAATAATTTCAGCTTATAGTATCATGGTTTCGGCGAAAAATACAAGCAAGGCGACATTAAGAAGATGGTATGTCGTGTCTGTTTAAAAACCACCCGTTGCGATTTTGCGAACGATTCTCGAAGGCAGATTATGAGGAGAGAATGAAGTTGGTGACGATCTACAAGTACTGTGCTGGCTGTTTGAGTCACGATCATACCTGGAGGACGTGCGTGAGTACTGGCAAATGTAAGCGTTGCGGAGATATGCATCACACGCTTCTCCACAAGCCGGACAATAGACCTCGCTCGTCTGGTCCGAAGAAGGTCACGAGATCGAAGAGGGGCAACCGCAATCGTAAATCGCCTGCTCGCACATGTAATAAAGGACCTCGTACGTCCCGAAACTCCGCCGGGGGACCTCGTTCGTCCAATGATCGTGAGAGTCGCAGACCTAGTCCGTCTAACGCTCTGGTTCCGAGTCGATCGACGAACCGCAAATCTCATCAGCCAAGGGATTCCTCTCGTTCGACAGCTTGTAGAGCTTTACCGTCTACGTCATATACGTTGACGGACAGCGTTCTTTTAAAACCAACTGCTGTGGTAAACATTGTAGCGCATGGACGATACGTCACGGAAAGAGCTGTCATCGACCCTACTGCGGAGCGTACCCTCCTTTCTGAGAAGGTTGTTCGTCGGCTAAGTGCGAAAACAATCAGGGTTGGACGCTCAGAGCGGGTTCTTTTGGTAGTTAGAGGTAACTAGGTAGCGACACGGTCGAGACATATGCGGAGGTGCGAAGCAAGGTGGATGGTCTCACACCGCACAGTGGACCAAATGCCCAATCTAGCGCGCAAGAGAGTTTAACTCGACTTTGAAAGCACTTAGAAATCTGAAATTTGGAATTTGACTAGAAAAGATGTGAGCTGTGAAATGTGGTTGACATTTAAAGGGGCGTGGCACTAATTAAAATGAAATAGGGATAAAACAAACAATTTTGAACAAAAAATCGGGTTTTGATCATGAACCATTCATTCCGATATTGATGAAATTTGGTACACACATTCTTTGTATAAATACAAAATTTAAAGTTCTCAAAAAATTCCAAATTCATCACGGTAAAGATTTTATCGAGGTTCAAAGTTCATATTTTTTAACTTATTATTTTACCTCTTTGACAAAGTACATTTATTTAAATAAAAAATTAACATTTCATTTAGTTTAAAAAAGGATTTATTTAGAAAAAATACATATAAAAACATAATAAAAATAAAATACTTTTCATTTCTTCGTCCAAAGAGTTAACTAAATCGAGCTGATGGGCTATACATATTTATTCACTGCTTTCATCACTTGAATAGTCTTCTCCAATATCGTTTCCGGTTTCTGCTATGATGGGTTCCGAAAGCAAAGATGCTACGTCAGCACAAATAGACTCCGATTTTCGATATATAAACTTTTTTTGATATTGATGATATAATGGGATCAGATGATACTATTAAAGATTGAAACAAATCTTGCGTAGTTTTTACCCGGGAAATCTTTTGGGTATGAAATTCGCCTTCATTTCTAATGTCTTTATTTCTGGACTCTATGGCCTCTTCTGATGTAGTACCAGGGATAAAGTCCTACATATATTTTGGCTGTTTCTGATAAGTATATTTATCGTATATCCACTGGATATTATACTTAAAATGATTCGCAGTCTCTTTATTAAAACTTCGCTTACTCCAGTTACACTTGACGCTAATGACGATTGACTAAAGAATCGTCTGGCCGTATTTCCGCCATTCGTTGATCCCATTCCAGGTTTTGGGGCATCGACCAATAAATGCATTTCAATTTTAATTTTTTCTTTTACAACCTTTTTTTGGGTTTCAACTATTTCCCTTTCTTCCGGTTTAGAAGGTCTCCACTTTTTAATTCCAATCTTGTATGAATTGTGTAAAATGCACTCCAAACTCCTTATCTAGGCATGCAAAATAGAAATTCCGAACTTATATAGATTTTCATTGCAGTTTACATATTTAGATTCGAATTTTTGCATAGTTCTATTCACACTTTTCCATTTCTCGGAAAGATCATGGCCAAATTTATATACAAGTTGCTTCGCCTTATCATAATCAACACTTTGTGTTGCTTGCTTAACCCGATTTTTTCCATTACTTATTCAATAATGGTATCACATTTGTTTTTATTGTCATGATTGTTTACCCAAATATTAAATAATTTGCGTCTTAATATGGACATTTCGACTAATAACAAAGAAAGGGGCAAAAAGTGGCAACCAATTTTTCTATTATTTTAAAGATGAGGATCTATTCTTTCTAATATATATAAAATATCGACAGAAGTAAGCGGGAGTAGTAATTAAAAACTTTAATAAAATTCAAAATTTTTTCAAAAATAATTTCAAAAGAGGCTTACGTTTGATCGCAATTTTCTGGCGAACGCAATTTTCTTCGCAATTTTCTGACACAAACATACTATATATATATACACCGTTATTTAAGCATACCTTAGAGTTGAAAAATAATAAATTTATTTATTAATTACCTTTTCACAATTATAAGAAAAAATACTTGAAACTATCAACACATCTCGTCGGAATTTGGAAAAGTTTTTATTTCAAATTATTGCATAGCGTACATAGCATACAGCGTTGTTAATTTGGTAGTAAACAAAAAATAAAAATTACCGTTAAGTTCACTGGGAACATGACAAGTGTAAAAGCGACAACAATTTTATTTTTAATACATAAAATTTCTCGACCAATTTCGCGCCAGATTGGGCATTTGGTCCACTGTGCACCGTCAAGGTCGATGGACGGGAGGATAGTGGACGAGTTTCCGGGGCTACAACTGGCAGACCCAACGTTTTTTATAGCAGCCCCAGTTGGAATTAAGTTGGGCTGTGACGTGTACAGCAAAATCATTCGCAATGGTGTATTTGGCTCAGTTTTCTATTTTCGGCTACATAATTTCGGGATTGTGTTCCGTATAATACATAGGTATGCAACACATCGCTTTGAACCATGATACGTATTAAATATAATTTTCATTTATAGTTATAATTTCCTTTATTCCCCTTAATGCAGCTGACGGATACCCATTGAAGTCCGAATCGTGACCTGATGTAGTTTTAGTTCCATTTCTTTTGTTCATCGGAATTTGGAGAAATAAATTGATTACATTTGAATTAATATAATAGTTTTCTTTGTTCTTTTCGATTTCGTTTTAATATAGCATTCACTTTGGCGTCATTTTCTTGATTGCAGTACTGCAAGTGCGGCGGAATGTTTATGTCCGGAGAACGAAAAATCCCTTCCCTGGCGATCAACCAGAAGAGACCTAACGTCCAATAGAGGGCGCCACATTAATTTAAGCTTTCTTGTATTTCTTTTCTTTACACAACATAATGTAATGTAATTAGAGCTTTTGGGACTTTCTAACATTTCATTGTAACTTAAACTCACTTAGGCCTTTGAGTTATAAAATCCTTTCTTAAAGAATCATTCGCATAAAACCCAGCATAGATTGATATCGTTAAAAATAAAGAGTTGTGTAAAAAGAAAATTGTGTCTTTTGACTTAAATATTGAACGAATTATAAAAAATTATTTGATTTGAGAATTGAAAAAGTGAATTTTTACCTAAATATTGTAATTAAAAAAAAAGGAATATAAAATTTGAAAGAAACAAAAAACAAAATACAATAATCAAATTTTCTGGAAAAAAAATAATACATAGACAAGAAGTTGGTTTTTTTTGGTTCTTTATCGACAACCCCAGTGAGTGAAAGACAAAATATAAAAAAGGATATTCTCGTAAATGGAAAGTGCGATATTTTTTTTTTCTTCTATATTAAGAAAGGATATTTTCTTATCATTACAATTTTTATTGCCAGAAAGTTCAACATCAGTTTGGTCAACGGGAGTCGCCACAACCACCACAACAGCATCTTCGCCACCATCGACATCAATACAGTCCACGATTTATCATTTGGTCCAATCGAGCCAGATTTTGGAACCTGTTTTTTTGGATTTTTGGAACGGTGTTTTTTTTTGTATTTTGCCGTCGTGTGACATTCATCTAATTAATCTTCAAAGTAACCTTGGAATGTTAAAGTAAAGTTGTTTTTGTATTTTCTTTTATATTTTTTTGAATTTTGGTGGTAATTTTATATACAAGTAAAGTTCTGTTAGACTAGACAACAAAACTTTGCTTTTATATAAAATTTATAACAGTGCATATATATTTACAAAGTGGTGTGTTAAATTTCGATAGCACTGACACACTTTGTAAATTTATCGAGTATAAGAACCAAAGTGTTCTTTTTATGCACTGTTATACCAACGTGTCTTGACTTATAAGTGACTAGGATATCAGATTGTGGTGTGAATATTCCAGTTGGGAATCCAGCTCAGCTACCCAATTTGATATTAGTTATAAGTCAATAGTTGTGTTATAATTGGTGATGGTGCGGTGGCTAAATAGCAAGGCACGTTACCATTTATAACAATCCTTAAAATCCACCGAGTACATGATAGATATACCCATAAATAGGTGTTATTTGTTTCTATTCTCGATAGATCTGGTTTTTTTAACAGATCTTTAAGTGAATGAAAAGTTTGAATTTTCGACAAACTGAAATGCAATAACGCAATAAAATTTATTTATGGGTCTTCTTTTGATTTTCTTTATTCCTTTATTTATTAATTTCTTGTAATTGTTTAAAGTTGATTTCTTTAAAGGAAAAATTTGAATTTAATTTTTTTTAAAACAAATTGGTTGAAATAATTGTTTATTCTGGTAAATTGGTTAACAAATAATTTATTGCAGTTTTATTTGCCTTTATTATTTTGTAATTAATTTTTGATTAAATTTTACACATTTTGAATTTTAATATTGATTTGCTGCATTGACAAAATTTATTTATGTCTTTTATTTTATTGATGATTTGGAATACACGGTTAAAACAGATAGTTGTACGAAACTGCTTTTTCACCTTTGTATTTTCTTTTATTATTTCGTTTTATTTTGGAAACAATAATAAGTATCGGGTTATCGGCCATTGGGAATTCGTCCTGTTGGCTTAGTTTCGCGGAGTGCGTAATTTTTTTTTTGGAATTTATGCCCATTTTATTGGACATTAATTACCTTTTTGTTAAGTTGCGGTGAGGCGCTAATTTGGTCGCGGAAGTACGTTGTCAGGGTGGTCACAGTGACCTTTGGTTTAACTTTTGAAATCTTTTCGTTTTTTTTTTATTTTGTGTGTTAGGAGATTAATTACAATCGGGACGCGATCATTTTCTAGTTTCGCTCAGGTTCAATTTATTATTTATTGAATTTTGGAAAATTTTTTACTCGATTTAATTTCGTTTGGGGAATTAGTCCTCGAATAGTGTGGAATAGAAACTCAACTATTCTGTTAGTTCCCTTTGGTTTCCACTTTTGCTGTTGTTGCTAGCTGCTATTGATAAATAATAATCGAGATGCCGAAGTCGAGGAGATTATTAACGTTTGAGGGGTTTGCCCAGATATTCATAGATTTTGAGAGGGAATTCAATGCTACTCCTCAGGAAGGTAATACGACCTTCTATATTGAGGTCCAGAGGGAGGAGTTCACGTCACTATGGGCAAGGGTGAGGGATTCCTATGAAGCCTTTGCCACAGGTGACGAGGAGGATTTGGAAGGTGACCGGGAAGCTGCACGTGAACTTTTTGGACACTGTAGGTTGGGATACATTACTGTTGCCTCACTAATTTGTGAACTTTTCCAGACCTTGGTCAACCAAGCTGGGATGTCATCGACACAGTGTCTCAATGGTCCAGCCAACGAGAACCGCATTCGGCATAGCATGCAGCTACCCCCTTGTGCCATGGAGGTGTTTCATGGGGATTACAAATCTTGGCCATCCTTTCGCGACATGTTCACTGCTGTTTATATGAACGGAGCCAACATTTCACCAGTGGAACAGCTCTTTTATTTGAGGCAGTTCACGCGTGGTAAAGCCTTACAGATTGTAAAAAAATCTCCTCTCACTGTTAGTGGATTCCAGGAGGCGTGGAAAATCTGAAGGACAGGTACGAGAATAAGAGGATTTTGGTGAATTCTCAGCTGAAGGTTTTGTTTACTCTAGCACCGGTCAAATCCGAAGCAGCCCAGGATATCAAGAGGTTGCAACGGGATATTAATAATTCGATATCGGCACTTAAGATGCACGATATTAATATCTCCAATTGGTATCCAATTTTTGTTTATTTGTGTTCCACCAGGCTGCCTGTGCTCACTTTATCTCTCTGGGAACAGACAATCCAAAACAAGGTGGAGATTCCCAAATGGAGGGATTTGGGTACTTTTTTGACATCACGGTTTCAATCTCTAGAAACTGTGTCTGAAATTCGAAATTTTGAACCAGTTGTTAGCGGTTCTAGGCCTGCCCCTGAAACTCTTCCTAATCCGAAAAGGGGAGTTCGATCCTTTTCCACTAAGCTGAATAAGAGAGTTTGTACGTATTGTTCAGGAGACCATTTGTTGAATATTTGTCCTAAATTCTTGGATTTATCTCCTGAGAGACGGTTTGTGATTGTAAAGAGGTACAATCTTTGTATTAACTGTCTCACAGGTGGTCATAGACTCAATGAGTGTAAGAGTACTGTTGGTTGTACGGTGTGCAAGTTGAAGCACCACACTCTACTGCATCGAGAGGTGTCTGGATCCTCTTCGGGCGTTTTGGATACGCCAAGTTCTAGCGGTGCAGTCAGGTCGAATGGTGAGGTCCAAAATTGTATTGCTGCTACGTCGAGACAGATACTTTTGGGAACTGCGGTAGTTGGTATCTACCACCGAGGGGAAACGTTTAGAGCTATGGCGGTGAATATACATGCTAAGGTCTCTGGTTTGAATGGAGCATGTGCTGGTGCAGTCCAAAGACAATGTTCGTTTGTCTTAACTTCTCTGTCTGTAGAGCAACCTAGTGTGGAGGCAATCGGTTTGGTGTTGCCGAAGTTAACCGGAATGTTACCCAGCTCAACTATTAACATATCGCGATCTGCAGCTTTTTCGGGGATCACATTGGCTGATCCTGAGTTTAATGAGAGCGATCGAGTGGACATCCTAATTGGAGGCGACATTTATCCTAACTTAATGTTGGAGGGCGTTAGGAAGAATCTTCTGGGGAATTTGATGGCCCAGGAGAGTATTTTTGGTTGGGTTCTGACGGGGTAATTACCCGAACCGCGTTCCAAGAGCTATACGACTCTCGTGTCGTATTGCACTGAATTGGAATTGGATAAGCAGCTGGAGAGGTTCTGGAAATTGGAGGAACCTCCAAGGCATTCGAAGATGTCGCCTGATGATGAGTACTGTAAGGAATATTTTAGGAAAACAGTACGTAGGAATTCGGCTGGGCGATACATAGTCTCATTGCCTATCAGGCCACAGTATGGTTCCCTTGATTGTCTTGGCTCTTCCCGCCTAAAGGCCTACAGACAATTTTTGCGAAACGAAGCTTCCATGCTTCGAAATCCGTCTCTTAAACTGGATTATGATACGGTTTTAATGGAGTACGAATCTTTGGGTCATATTGCAAAAGTGAATTTGAGGAATACGAATGAAGGAGATTCGTATTATTTGCCTCATCACGCTGTACTCAAGCCTGAAAGCTCTTCCACGAAGGTTAGGGTTGTTTTCAGTGCGTCTAGTAAAACGTCATGTAGATTGATACGAAAAGAGAGGTATTGTCGATTATAGCCAAGCTCTTCGATCCTGCTGGATGGTTAGGTCCGATAGTTGTCACTTCAAAAATGCTCATGCAGAAAATATGGAGCGAGAAGACTGATTGGGATGAATTTTTGACCCCGGAGAGCCTTGCGAAATGGAAGCAATTTCTTAATGAATATAGTTTCATTAACAATATATTTTCGACCCGATTATAATGTGGAGATTCATGGGTTCTCTTATGCTTCGGAGAAAGCGTACGGGGCGAGGCATATAGAGGATGAACCCATCTGTTGTTGGCTAAGTCGAGGGTCGCTCCTTTGAAGACAATTTCCTTATCTAGGCTGGAACTTTGCTGGGCTGCCTTATTGACTGAGTTGATGGAAGCTGTGAAGGCGAATTGGAAATTTGACGCATCAAAAACAAAATTCTATGGGTGGACAGATTCTACCATAGTATTAGCTTGGCTTCAAAAACCACCCAGTTCGTGGAAAACTTTTGTTGCTAATCGGGTTGCAAAGGTGACAGACCGCCTGAATAAAGCATGCTGTAGGCATGTTCGGTCGGAGCAGAATCCGGCTGATTTGATAAGTCGAGGAGCTCGACCGCAGGATTTGGCGATGGACAATCTGTGGTGGCAGCCTTTAGGACGTTGTACAATGGGTCAATCTGACCTCCGGGTACTGTACCTGTCTTGACTGACAGGTACACGTCCTCTAACCTAACCTAACCTAACCTAGCTGTGGTGGCATGGTCCCCAATGGTTAGGTTCTCCTACCGACGAGTGGCGTAATCCTATTCCCGAGGAATATGACACTAAGGATGAAGAAAAGTGTCACATGGTTTTCTTCGCTTATTTTAAGGAGTTCGATGACCTTTTGAATCGGTTCTCTTCCTATTCGAGGGCGTTGCGTGTGATGGCCTTAGTGTTTAGGGTTTTTGACAAGGAAGGTTCGAGTTGTGGTTCTTTGGAGATTACTCCACACGAAATCCAGAGGGTGAGAGGAAAGCTGATAAAAATAGCTCAACGAGCTTGGTACCCTCAGGAATACCGGTGGTTGTCTGATTGAGAAAAGGTTGTTGAAGGAGAACTTTTGAATTTAAATCCCTTTTTAGATGGAGATGCTTTGATGAGAGTCGGTGGCAGGCTGGCTAATGCGACTAGTCTCAAGTACAACGAACGGTTTCCGATTCGTTTACCAACAGCAATTCGGTTCTCCTATCTGTTGATCGATTTTATCCATAGGATGACTTTGCATGGCGGAAACCAGTTAATGCTGAGAGTCTTGAGGACTGAATTTTACATGCGCAGGATGTTGCAGGACTTGTACTATCTATAAAGGAAAGACTCAGAGTCAAATAATGGCAGCTTTACCTACGTCTCGTACCGTTTTCACTCGTCCTTTCGCTAGCACTGGTGTAGATTTTGCTGGGCCCTTTGACATTCGAAATTGCACAGGCAGAGCGTGTCTTATAACTAAGGGCTACGTGTGTTTGTTTATTTGCTTTGCTACGAAGGCTATTCATTTGGAAGCGGTTAGTAATTTATCTACGTCTGCATTCTTGGCTGCTTTGGCTAGATTAATTTCTCGTCGTGGATACCCTACGGATATGTATTCCGACAACGGGACCAATTTTGTAGGAGCGTCGAAAATCTTAAGAAGTGAATTTCGGAATTTTCTTAAGGAATCAGGTTCCCAGGTCAATGCTACTTACGGACCTAGGGGGTTAACATGGCATTTCAACCCTGCTGGTGCACCTCATATGGGAGGTCTCTGGGAAGCAGGTGTCAAAAGTTTTAAACACCATTTCAAGAGGCTGGCAGGGAGCTTGGAATATTCTTTTGAGGAGTGCTCCACTCTCCTAACTCGCGTCGAGGCGTGTTTGAATTCACGTCCATTGTGTCCTTTGGCAGATAATGCCGATTGCCTGGATGCTCTTACGCCAGGTCATTTCTTAATTGGTGGCCCTTTACTGTCCCCACCGGGATTGCAGATTGCAGACCCTTTACCCTCAATAACAAACCGATGGCAAAGAGTCAAGGCTCTAAACCAACGTTTATGTCTCCGTTGGAAGGAGGAATATTTGAAGGAGTTACAGAAGAGGAACAAGAAGTGTTTGAGGAAGGACTTAGAGGTCGGTGAGATGGTGGTCATCCGCGAAGATAACGTGCCTACCAATGAATGGTGCCTAGGTCGCGTAGTTAATTTGCATTCGGGTAAAGATGATCATGTTAGGGTGGTGGATTTGAAGACGTCACGTGGAACAATTACTCGACCAGTTGTGAAACTGGTAATTCTTCCGACTTCTTCAACTTGAAATATTTAATAATTTCAGCTTATAGTATCATGGTTTCGGCGAAAAATACAAGCAAGGCGACATTAAGAAGATGGTATGTCGTGTATGTTTAAAAACCACCCGTTGCGATTTTGCGAACGATTCTCGAAGGCAGATTATGAGGAGAGAATGAAGTTGGTGACGATCTACAAGTACTGTGCTGGCTGTTTGAGTCACGATCATACCTGGAGGACGTGCGTGAGTACTGGCAAATGTAAGCGTTGCGGAGATATGCATCACACGCTTCTCCACAAGCCGGACAATAGACCTCGCTCGTCTGGTCCGAAGAAGGTCACGAGATCGAAGAGGGGCAACCGCAATCGTAAATCGCCTGCTCGCACATGTAATAAAGGACCTCGTACGTCCCGAAACTCCGCCGGGGGACCTCGTTCGTCCAATGATCGTGAGAGTCGCAGACCTAGTCCGTCTAACGCTCTGGTTCCGAGTCGATCGACGAACCGCAAATCTCATCAGCCAAGGGATTCCTCTCGTTCGACAGCTTGTAGAGCTTTACCGTCTACGTCATATACGTTGACGGACAGCGTTCTTTTAAAACCAACTGCTGTGGTAAACATTGTAGCGCATGGACGATACGTCACGGAAAGAGCTGTCATCGACCCTACTGCGGAGCGTACCCTCCTTTCTGAGAAGGTTGTTCGTCGGCTAAGTGCGAAAACAATCAGGGTTGGACGCTCAGAGCGGGTTCTTTTGGTAGTTAGAGGTAACTAGGTAGCGACACGGTCGAGACATATGCGGAGGTGCGAAGCAAGGTGGATGGTCTCACACCGCACAGTGGACCAAATGCCCAATCTAGCGCGCAAGAGAGTTTAACTCGACTTTGAAAGCACTTAGAAATCTGAAATTTGGAATTTGACTAGAAAAGATGTGAGCTGTGAAATGTGGTTGACATTTAAAGGGGCGTGGCACTAATTAAAATGAAATAGGGATAAAACAAACAATTTTGAACAAAAAATCGGGTTTTGATCATGAACCATTCATTCCGATATTGATGAAATTTGGTACACACATTCTTTGTATAAATACAAAATTTAAAGTTCTCAAAAAATTCCAAATTCATCACGGTAAAGATTTTATCGAGGTTCAAAGTTCATATTTTTTAACTTATTATTTTACCTCTTTGACAAAGTACATTTATTTAAATAAAAAATTAACATTTCATTTAGTTTAAAAAAGGATTTATTTAGAAAAAATACATATAAAAACATAATAAAAATAAAATACTTTTCATTTCTTCGTCCAAAGAGTTAACTAAATCGAGCTGATGGGCTATACATATTTATTCACTGCTTTCATCACTTGAATAGTCTTCTCCAATATCGTTTCCGGTTTCTGCTATGATGGGTTCCGAAAGCAAAGATGCTACGTCAGCACAAATAGACTCCGATTTTCGATATATAAACTTTTTTTGATATTGATGATATAATGGGATCAGATGATACTATTAAAGATTGAAACAAATTTTGCATAGTTTTTACCCGGGAAATCTTTCGGGTATGAAATTCGCCTTCATTTCTAATGTCTTTATTTCTGGACTCTATGGCCTCTTCTGATGTAGTACCAGGGATAAAGTCCTACATATATTTTGGCTGTTTCTGATAAGTATATTTATCGTATATCCACTGGATATTATACTTAAAATGATTCGCAGTCTCTTTATTAAAACTTCGCTTACTCCAGTTACACTTGACGCTAATGACGATTGACTAAAGAATCGTCTGGCCGTATTTCCGCCATTCGTTGATCCCATTCCAGGTTTTGGGGCATCGACCAATAAATGCATTTCAATTTTAATTTTTTCTTTTACAACCTTTTTTTGGGTTTCAACTATTTCCCTTTCTTCCGGTTTAGAAGGTCTCCACTTTTTAATTCCAATCTTGTATGAATTGTGTAAAATGCACTCCAAACTCCTTATCTAGGCATGCAAAATAGAAATTCCGAACTTATATAGATTTTCATTGCAGTTTACATATTTAGATTCGAATTTTTGCATAGTTCTATTCACACTTTTCCATTTCTCGGAAAGATCATGGCCAAATTTATATACAAGTTGCTTCGCCTTATCATAATCAACACTTTGTGTTGCTTGCTTAACCCGATTTTTTCCATTACTTATTCAATAATGGTATCACATTTGTTTTTATTGTCATGATTGTTTACCCAAATATTAAATAATTTGCGTCTTAATATGGACATTTCGACTAATAACAAAGAAAGGGGCAAAAAGTGGCAACCAATTTTTCTATTATTTTAAAGATGAGGATCTATTCTTTCTAATATATATAAAATATCGACAGAAGTAAGCGGGAGTAGTAATTAAAAACTTTAATAAAATTCAAAATTTTTTCAAAAATAATTTCAAAAGAGGCTTACGTTTGATCGCAATTTTCTGGCGAACCATGACACAAACATACTATATATATATACACCGTTATTTAAGCATACCTTAGAGTTGAAAAATAATAAATTTATTTATTAATTACCTTTTCACAATTATAAGAAAAAAGACTTGAAACTATCAACACATCTCGTCGGAATTTGGAAAAGTTTTTATTTCAAATTATTGCATAGCGTTCATAGCATACAGCGTTGTTAATTTGGTAGTAAACAAAAAATAAAAATTACCGTTAAGTTCACTGGGAACATGACAAGTGTAAAAGCGACAACAATTTTATTTTTAATACATAAAATTTCTCGACCAATTTCGCGCCAGATTGGGCATTTGGTCCACTGTGCACCGTCAAGGTCGATGGACGGGAGGATAGTGGACGAGTTTCCGGGGCTACAACTGGCAGACCCAACGTTTTTTATAGCAGCCCCAGTTGGAATTAAGTTGGGCTGTGACGTGTACAGCAAAATCATTCGCAATGGTGTATTTGGTGGAACGATGGGCAAACCTTTGGCTCAGTTTTCTATTTTCGGCTACATAATTTCGGGATTGTGTTCCGTATAATACATAGGTATGCAACACATCGCTTTGAACCATGATACGTATTAAATATAATTTTCATTTATAGTTATAATTTCCTTTATTCCCCTTAATGCAGCTGACGGATACCCATTGAAGTCCGAATCGTGACCTGATGTAGTTTTAGTTCCATTTCTTTTGTTCATCGGAATTTGGAGAAATAAATTGATTACATTTGAATTAATATAATAGTTTTCTTTGTTCTTTTCGATTTCGTTTTAATATAGCATTCACTTTGGCGTCATTTTCTTGATTGCAGTACTGCAAGTGCGGAGGAATGTTTATGTCCGGAGAACGAAAAATCCCTTCCCTGGCGATCAACCAGAAGAGACCTAACGTCCAATAGAGGGCGCCACATTAATTTAAGCTTTCTTGTATTTCTTTTCTTTACACAACATAATGTAATGTAATTAGAGCTTTTGGGACTTTCTAACATTTCATTGTAACTTAAACTCACTTAGGCCTTTGAGTTATAAAATCCTTTCTTAAAGAATCATTCGCATAAAACCCAGCATAGATTGATATCGTTAAAAATAAAGAGTTGTGTAAAAAGAAAATTGTGTCTTTTGACTTAAATATTGAACGAATTATAATAAATTATTTGATTTGAGAATTGAAAAAGTGAATTTTTACCTAAATATTGTAATTTAAAAAAAAAAGAAATATAAAATTTGAAAGAAACAAAAAACAAAATACAATAATCAAATTTTCTGGAAAAAAAATAATACATAGACAAGAAGTTGGTTTTTTTTGGTTCTTTATCGACAACCCCAGTGAGTGAAAGACAAAATATAAAAACGGATATTCTCGTAAAAGGAAAGTGCGATATTTTTTTTTCGTCTATATTAAGAAAGGATATTTTCTTATCATTCCAATTTTTATTGCCAGAAAGTTCAACATCAGTTTGGTCAACGGGAGTCGCCACAACCACCAACCACCACAACAGCATCTTCGCCACCATCGACATACAGTCCACGATTTATCAATAGCTGTGGCACTATTAACATATTTTCATATAACAAAAACAGTGGGGTGGTAATCACTGGAATAATGGTTACGATGAAATAAATTTTCTTAGGTGAGAGTGTCAAAAAACTGCCTTTTTCTAAGTGACATTGTAAATTAGGACATCAAACCAACCCATTTGGAGATGGAGAGAAATCTCAATCGTGATTTTCAGCATTCAACTCTACTGCTCTCTTATTGTCGAGTAAAATAAGATTGGATCACAAAAATTCGTAGAATACAAATCTATAATCTATTCTAATAATAATGTTTTCCTTTTTTTATTAACGTTCTACTTCCTTACTGTATATATTTAATGTATATATTTGTATATATTTAACAAATTAAAAACACCAAGTTTTATTTAAATACCGTGAAAGGAAAAGTTACTTCACAATTCAAATATGCAGATACTCTCAGACAAGTCTATTATTTGGTATAATTCATTAAAGGTTTTACTGGCACATCAAAAAGAGTCCGATTATAGTATTTTGATAATAAAAAATTGAAATTACGTGTTTGTCTCACAGGAACATTGAATTTCAATTGACTAAGCAGGAACTCTGAATCAACATCATTTAGTATTAAACCCAGAATAAATAGTGTACTCAGCATAGATCAACGACTTTTAACAGTTGACAATTTAATCAAAGCAAGTCTATTATGATACGGCGGCAAGACCACAGAGACAGAAAATTAAAAACTGCTTTTACACCGATTCAATACTATTCATATGAATATAATAATAATGATCCCATATAATGAAACCATGCTCCAGTATAAGTCGAACAAGTGGTATAAATAATAATTTTGTTAAATATTGATCAACAAATTCCTTAGGCAAGCGGCAAGTACGCCACAGGCTTTATTTACCATCATTGAAATGTGATCGCAAAAGTTGAGTCTGTGATCCAATAGTATGCCAAGGTCCAAAATTGCTTCAACTTTATCCAAAACAGCTTTGTCAACGCAATAGAAAGTATCAATAGGAGTGTGTCTGAGAAATGTCGTATGTTTACACTTCTTAATATTCAGTTCCAATCTGAATTGAATCTGCACTATTCATAAAATCTAAAAAAATTAAAAATCCAGAAAAGATTATTTAGGTGCCCAGTTTGTGTAGAAATTTAATATTCTTTTGATATTTTAAAAGATTTTCAAAGTACATTCAATTCGTTCTTTAGTATGAATGCATGCATATTATCGCAATATTTTTTATTTATTTATTGATTCATTTATTTCAGTCAATGGACAAATTCCTTACTGACTAATAACACAAATCGAATAAAATTAAATAGGATTACAATCAATTTCTTCAAAAATATAAGTAATAGTTACAATAAAAATATGAAAAGTTACGAATTGAGAAAAACAATAATGTTGCGTTTTATAACGCAAAAATTTAAAGAAAAATCAACAAACAAAATTCTAGTTAACGGACCAGCAACAGCATAATTAGTTCTGCAGAATTGAATATAAATAAGATTATAACAGCGGAAGTTACGACGAGGAACATTGAATTTAACAGATCTTAACAGAAATTCACAGCAAATATTATGATCAGGCTAACCATGAAGGATATATTTAACATTGTTCGACGACTCTTAAGGGTAGGCAGTTTTATTAAAGCCAGTCTGCTAGTATATGAAGGCATATCCAAGTAATTCCATCCAAGGCCACGCTTTCGATGTGTTCGCTGTAAACATTATAGTGAGGATCCCATACGATGAATCCATACTCCAAAATTGGTCTGACAAGCGAGACGTATAACTGTTTAGTAATAAATGGATCAGTAAATTCCTTTGCCCAACGTTTTATGAAGCCAAGAGTGCTTCTTGCCTTATTTACAGTCAAAGTGATATGATCATTAAAGTTTAATTTTGTGTCTAATAGGATCCAAAGATCAATAAAAGAGTCCACTATTTCCAGTTGATGACCTCCAAGCAACTAATTAACCGCAATAAAATTATTTTTTGAGAACCGCATACATTTGCATTTTTTAATATTCAGCTCCATCATGTTGTACTCGCACCATAAAAAGAAATTATTGAGATCACTTTGAAGATAAATATGCTCGATGAAATTGTTAAAGGAGAGAAAAACTTTTACATCGTCAGCATACATCAAGATATTGGCAAAATTAATCATGTTGGGTAGATCGTGTATAAACAGCGAAAAGAGAAGTGGACCAAGATGGCTGCCTTGAGGAACACCAGATAGCACATAAATATACTTGGATTGTTCACACATACAGTCTGCTTTCTACCAGTCAAATCAAGCCATCTAGCCATCTCAAACTCCTATGATTTACACCCATTAAATCCAATTTAGTTAACAGCAGTTTGTGATTCACCTTATCGAACGCCTTACTAAAATCCGTAATATTACATCAGTTTGCTTCCGTTGAGAAAAGGCCGCATTTATCATGGATGTTAACTGAAGCACGTTAGTTGTTGTTGAACAGCCCTTTCGGAAACCATAAGGTGATAATAACGATGAAGTATGATGAACCAAAAAATCGGCAATCCGTTTCTCGATCATTTTTGGAATAGCACTCAGTTTTGCAATGCCCCTATAATTTGTAATATCAGATTTATTACCAGATTTAAAAAGTGGTATAATATACGAGTTCTTCCAAAACACAGGAAAATATCCATAATTAATCGAGGTATTAAACAATATGACTAATGGTGTGATGAATGACTCTGCACATCGATTTAAAATACAACTTGGAACCCCATCGGGACCAGGACGAAAAGACAAACTTTTCAGATTCCTCAAAATATCACAGTCACTAAATTTTGGAATAGATATTACTTGAGCTGATGTCAGCGAGTAAGGGTACATATTTGTACCATTATAAGCAGCATTAGAATAAGTACCGGCGAAGAAATCTGCAAACATATCACATATGACATCAACACTACATGATTCTTTATCACAAAATTTCATAAAAGATGGAAAACCAGTAGATTTTCTCTTCGAATTTACAAACGTATAGAAAGATCTAGGATTCTTAATAAAATTATTTTTCATTTCATCCATATAAGTTTTATATAATAAGTGATTTAGAATATTATATTCAGACCGGCTAATAGAATATATTCCATAATCAATAATGGAGCCAGAACTTTGGTATTCCTTGTAATACTTGTTCTTTCGATTTTTCAGTCGCGACAGTTGTTTAGAATTACATGGTGGACCAACCAGAGTATACGCAGGTTTTAAGGGAACACAAATTTCTATTATTGAATGCACTTTCTTATAAAAATTAGAAATCATCAAGTCAGTATCAGAATCATTGTTAACAGGAATATATAAGATTTCATTCCAACAAGCATTTCTCATCATGTCATTAAATAAATTGTAATTGGTCTGATTAAAACAGTAGACTTTATTAACTTTAGAAGGCTTAGCTTTGAAATTAGTTGGAAAGAAAAATTTAGTTTTTATAGTCGGATGATATCGATCCTCAGGCAAAGTTACAGGTTCAGAACGTAAAATACTACAGTGATTAACATCGTTCACAAATACAAGATTCAGTATTTTTCCAGTCATTACAAAGTGAGTTTATTTGATACAGTGATAGTCCAAAAATATTATTTAGGAATTCGTCATGACAAGTTTTATTTTTAATCGGAATTAAATAAGGCATATCAGGTACATGTTTCCAAGCAATCGAGGGTAGATTAAAATCACCCATAACAAAAACAGAATCACCTTTTTTAGCACATTGGACAACAGATGTTATTGCGTCAGTATGATCAGAGTAAAGAGCAGAGTCAGAATCTGGAGGAACATATGAACAAGTAAAGTAGACCTTAGACGTTTTTAATTTTACAACAACAGCAACAAATTCAATATTAGACGTATGGGTTACAAACTGTTCAGATGGATGTGATGAAGAGACTGCAATTAGAACACTACCTCCTCTACGCGACTTGCGGTTGAATCGATATATCTAATAATTGTCACAAAGAATTTCAGCATTAAAAATATCGTCAATAAGCCAGGTTAATATAATAACATCTTTACATGTCATGGCTATTAATTAAAAGGTCCGTTAATTTAGTATTTAAGCCATGTACATTTTGGTATATAATATTCAGAAAATTATTGGAGGTTATTAGTTTTTTGACGTAGGTACATTACTTGATGGTAAACGGGCAATATTCGATTCATAGTTGTTTCTGGTTTTTTGTCTAAAGGTATATTCACGAACATAAGTATTTACAGGCCAGAAGTTCGGGTTAACAATAAGGTCGTAGTTATCGTCAGCGATCGAGATTTTAAATGAAGAAATTGACCTTGGTGCAGAAAATTTGAATTTTTGTATCCAAATGTCCGTTTTAGCTCCCAATTTCGATTTAATGTAATGATCAATATCATCCGGTGTAGTGTCACTAGCTAATCGCGAAACAAACACAGTTTTTTTAGGTGAAACAGCTTGAAGTGGTTTTGGAACTAATTGGGCATCTATTGTTCCTGTATGGGTTAATAATGGTGAATTCTGTGAATTATTATTCGATCCACTGCCAATATCAATTGATGGAATGCTCAGAGTCCGAGAACATGCTGAAGACGTAGATGGAGCCGAATTATGATCAATGAACTTTGCGGAATTAATTACAGTTGGAACAGATGAGTTGCTCAAGGATGAAATTTCCTGTATTTTGCTTGATTTTTCAGTCCTTTTAGGGGCATATTATTTTATCCGACATTGTATTATTTACTTCTTTTACAGCTGATTCCATTGTCTGTACTCTTTCTGTTAAATTATCTATTTCACTCACTATCATGCTCCTATTTATCTCACACAAGATATTATATATAAATATAGATATATATTTTAATCATATTTAATTTTATTAAAGAACTTTATAGAACAGTTAACGTGCTTAACTCACGTACAATTCGCCATACGTCAAACTTTGACTCTTCTAACTGAAAGCTGAGTCAAAATACATCTATTCTTACATGCTTCAATCTTCTCCACGGATCATTCATTTCATAGCTTGTTTTACAAGAGGTGACATGGAGCAGGCTACAGGATCGTAATATGGAAGTTCAGTTTATTCAACGGAAACACAGATAAGATTCATAAGAAATTTAACATTAAGTATGGTTCATTCATTCCAGCTAATCTTGTTGAGTAAAAGGTTACTCTTCCCTTTTACACAAGTCTCCATAGAAATTTTTTAGACAAAAAATAAGGAACTGTTTTGTACGGATGCGATGTGATCAACGGTGAACAGTTTCTAAAATTAGTCGCACAAGCAATATACACAACGTTTTGGTATTAAGCGGATCTCTGAATTGTTTTGCCTAGCGTTTTATAAATGTTTAAACTCCAAAGGCTTTATTTAAGATAAGTGAAATATGCTGCGTAAAGCTTAGCTTTGAATCCAGTGAGATCCACAAGTCTGAAAATGCTTGGACGAGTCTCAGTTTACAGTATGAGTATTACCTGCTCCTTTTGAGAAGCACATATGTTTGGATATAAGTAGGTTTAGTTCCATTAAGTACACCATTTATAAAATTTGTTGTTGTTTTTGAAGTTGAATATAATTTAACTCATATTCAAAACTCAAAGATATTTTTAAATCATCATCATACACCACTACAGCATTAAAAAGTTTCATCGCAGACTTAACATCATGTGACATCTGTTTCATTATTTGGGATTGGTCCCATTTATGTGTCTCCCTGACTAAAAGAGTCTGAGTAATCATTATAGATAAGTCATCTAGTGAAGGATATAGTGATGGATGTGCATACAGTGTACATACAGTATTGCGGAAGAAAAGTGAAGAGCTTAATTCAAAGAACTTGTCTGAAGTAGTTGAGAATGTTGGTGGTGGTATTTATAATTTAATGAGGACACAACGAATAAGAAAGTGTGTTTAAAGAATCTAAAGTGCCGAAGAATTCGGTATGATTCTTACTTCCAACACTGCACTAAGCATACTGCTAGTAATGTCCATATGTGGTTTGCCTAGCAAACTCCCCACAAACGTAATACTTTTTCACAAAGTTCCGATACGACACCAAGTAGGGATCATTTTGAAAACGGTTGCACAGTTACTAAATCTTTAACAAAACTCAACTGAAAAAGAATGAATGACAGCAAACTTACTTTGTTCCTTAGAACTGGTTAAAATTACGACCAAGCTAATGTTAATGAGAGACGAGACCTGCAGTTTAAAGTTGACTCCGCAAAAGTGTGCAGTCGTAAGAAAGTTTTCCTTATTATTCTTTTGTTTTGTTAAATACATTTATAATAATTTTTTACTATAAAATAGAAAACAATGAATAAAATCGTCAATTTATTTTCACAAATTTTTGTTTAAACATCAAAAAATTGTGTACATTAATTAACCCCATTTATGCTGTATACTGTACATGCGCCTCTTGAACTAATTTTCTATCCATTATCTATCACGTTCACCTAATTTTGGCATTATTATATTTTTTAAATAATTTTATGACAAAATCAGAACAAATGAAATGAAACGGGTTTTTTAAAGTATTTTTATTTGAAAATAACAGCCATACCCATTTGACATGATTTTGTCATGGAAGCAAAGGCTCTCATTTATCCAATTAAAATTATCCCATACAAGTCTAACATGCATTTCTTTGTTTGCCGCATGTTGAGTTTTTATTGGTCTCAAAGAAACTGTCATTATTAATGCAAAATAAAACTGGCAGTCTAGTGGGTAATGTGCTAGTCTATTAGTGTAAGGGCCTTTCGATTCTCATCAAGGATTTTCATCTGTTATACTACCAAGAGCATGGGGTTGTGGTCTTAATTACTCCGCTTGTAATAATTACATCTAATTTTTAATTGCATTACAACAATTAAATAAAAAAACTGGAAAGATCTATTTTAAAATATTTGAAGGAATTTTTCTGAAAATTCTTGTGACAAATTGATAGAATATGTTTGACTCATAAAACCTTCTAACTAAACTCTCGAAGGCTAAAGAAAGTCGCTACTGATAACAAAGATGAAATATTTTTTCAAAATTTGTTTAATGACAGTTAAATATTTTGTGGGGTATACTTAGGCGATGCATAGTGTAAAGTGAAGTTCAGTAAAATAATTTAACAATAAATAACACTTTAAATCATAAAAACAAAAAAGTGCTTGAACAAAATCATTACTTGGGCTTAATTTTATTAGTATTTGTGGAGGTAAGCCTCAAAAAGTCTCCGACGTTGCAAGTTGTATTTCATTCCACGTCTCTCGAGCCACTTTCCAGAGGACTTGAAGATTTCTAAGTTTTGCTGTTCAACTTGTGTCTCAAGATGTATTGACAATTGTATTGAAATCAAAATTTAACGCTAGCCCTGGAGTAATATCAACTGGTTGATCCTCTAAATTTTGTGTTTACTAGTCATGCAGTGTGCTAAAGATCATGAACGAATGGAATCAAATGAATCTCCACAATATGTGTGATTAAACGTTGATCTATGAAGAAATTAGTTTTTATGATAGAATGTTTAATTGCCTTAAAAGTATAGCGTAGATTTTCTTCGTGCTTCGGTGAATGCCACACATTGTTCTTTTAATTAAAGCCAAACCGAATGAGTTATACACACCACTCCTACAAACGTTTTTTCTGAGTAACGTTCTTTCATTTCTTTAGATTTTAGCGAAAGAGGGACAAGCTGTAAGATTATTTTTTGATATCATAGGCTCATGTTGTACTATAAACTTAATTAAGGTGGTAATCTTTAGGTGAAAATACAAAAGTTTTCGTATATATGACGACATTATGAAGGCATTTTTCTTTGCATAAGTAATTATTAAACGATATCAGGTATTAGTAGTGTTTCTTGGTCGGCGGAATTGAATTGTGTTTTCTTAATTCTAATATAATATAATATTTACTTAATCCTAACAGTTTAAAGAGATTCAGCAACTCCATTGCTTACCTATTATCTATGCGCTATGTATTCGTTAACCTCAAATCTATTTAACATTAGTGTGTATCAATTCATAATTATTATTATTATCATTAGAAATATCATCTATTTAAATTGAAATTATTATCACATAAAATAAATGTAAGCAATGACCCAACACGCTTAAAGTTCTTTGTAAAGCTTAAAGTTTAACATACCTAACTAATGTGTACCATTCGAATAATGCTATGTTCAGATATGCACTATTATTGAGTCAATATTCGGTTTATTGAGTACAATATTTTAAGTGTTCAGGCATAATTATATACGCAGTTCAACTGCTTATTCGATATTCATTTGACGGTTGGTAAACAAAACATCTGGTTGTTTTAACAATATTGTTTTTATTTTATTTTTTTTTGTTTCGTTTGCTTTGTTGACATTTAAGTTGTCATATATCAACAGAACATGTTCGGTTAAAAGAAATATGCTCACTAAACACACTTATGACAGTGCTGCATTTTAAGTTTGACTCAATATTATAACAATCTGCGTATTTAATTAATTGAAACTTTATATGAAATATTGAGCTCAATAATGGCGTTTATTGCAATTTATAATGTTAAAATTGTTTGTTTTTATAGCTTTTAATTTGACCCATCATCGTTGGAAGAGACATTGCTTTCAGATTTTTCCAAAACCATCAACAATGTTTCAACAGCTTCTTTTCATTTTAATTGCATTTTTTAAGCAGATAAACACTCAAGTAGATTTTTCTTAGTCAAAATTTTGGGAGATCCACATAACTTCCAGTTCAAATGTGCAGTTGTAAATATAGGAGTATCTAAAGAAATTTAAATATATACTTATTATTTAATTTATATGCTTCATTGTGGTGGATCAGTTAAAAGTGTTTTCTACAATTTCCTTTCATTAAATGATAAAATATTTTGTAAATTTATTAATTAAAGCTTATTTCACAATTGCATTTTTTTATTTATTTACATTTATATTTTTAATTAATATTTTGTTGTGTATAAATAGTGGTGAAATTTGTTTTATGGTTGTAGCCTGGGCAGCAGAGAAAGCTTTGTGTTTGGACAAAAAAGCGTTCAATTTATACTAAAATATAATTTTCTAAAAAAGTCTGTAAAACTAGTTAAATCTACAAGCTCATTGTTATTTCGCTTGAAAATAAAATTTTTATCTATATAAATTTTTCATTTGTTTTCTTTCTTTAAATAGTTTTATTATAATAAAAGCTCTTATACAGTATTTCTTTTTTAATTTTTATAATTAAGTTTATTTATCTATCGATTTTATGGAAATTACTAAAAAAATACATTCAGTTTAAATTTCATTATAACACCAAATTATTTATTTCTTCTCTATGTGTGTGAGGTAAGCTACGAAATCTATCTTTTAGAGTTAAAATAACATGACAGTCACATTTCGAGAAGAACAAAAGGGAATTAAAAAAATCACATTAGGGAAAAGTTGGAGAAGAAGTAAAGGAAAAGGAAACCAAACCTTTGAAATTTACAACAAAACAAACAATCACAACCATTTCCTCATTGCAGATAATTAGTTTGGCAAATTAACACTTTTTTTAACGATTTTACCCCACCCAAGTCTAATAATGAAAGAAATGGATCTTGTGGAATGAACTAAGAATTCTGCAACTGCTTTCTATTCTCACTAAAAACCATTCAGAACGAAGATGTGTATCGAAACTAATTAATTTTGAGAATGAAATAAAACTGAAGTTGAAAAAAACAAACAAGGGTTTGAAAATAAATATGACCCAACCATAAATTTAATACTTTCCACAAAATGTTTCAATATTTTTTTATCGATTTTATTGTTACAGTAATATTTACATTTTTTTATAAACAATTTTTCTTCTTAATCATTTACAGCAGTTTTAAGATACTTATTTTATTTTATATGTCATTTATTTAAATTTGGGAACAGATATCACAAAAAAACCTATAATTAGAGCAGTAAAGTTAAATGGTAAAAACAAAGGATAAATGTTATCAAACTAATGCATTGATGTGAATACTAGAATATCTACAACGATGTTTAAAGTTTAGAGACAATATATTAAGTTTATCTTTAACTAATTTTATGTTAGACATAGAGTACAACGTTTGTGTTGAAAAATGTATTGGCAATTTATATATCATTTTAAGTAATTTATTCTGACAAATTCGTAGTTTTTTAACATGACATACCAAGCAGGCGCCGCATAGAACACTATTGAATGGAAAATGGTTTTTAATATAAGAAATTTGTTGTGGATATTTAGTTCAGACTTTCTGTTTATTAGCGGATACATTATTTTAATTGTTGTATTAATTTTGTGAACTATGTGTTTTATATGGTCATTAAACAATAATTTTTTATCCAGCATTACACCAAGATATTTATCCTTGTCATCCCAGGGGACAGATTCGGTACCAACTGTACAAACGGATTTGAATATTTAAGGCATAGTTTTTTTTTGTATATAAGACGGATTTGACAAACCGTTTAATGAGGTATATATGTGAATAATTAAGAAACGGTTAGATTAATTTTAGGTTAAGTTTATTTTAATATTTCAAGTAATAGTATGTTTAAGGTTATATTAAATTTAGAAAGTTTAAATATTCTCTTTTTAGGTTTAAGGGTTTTTACTTTTTTGATTTAAGATTAGGGCTTCAAAAATATTTTTAAATTTCATCAATAGGTTTACGTTTGAATATTAGGTTTAAGTTTTACAATATTTTAAATTTCACTAATAATTTTAGATTTTAACACTAGTTCTAAGTTTTACAATATTTTAAAATTCATAAATAGTTTTAGATTTTAACATTAGTTTTAAGTTTCACAATATTTTAAAATTCTTGATAACTGTTATTTTTTATTTTTCTTTGTTGTAGGGGTTTTTAATTTAAGCGCACACACTTGTTCTCACAGGCATACAGATACGAAAGATTTGACAGATGAAAAACCTTCATAACATAAAAGCATAAGTAAATTTAGAGGGAGAAAAAAATTTTATAATGGTTTGCGAATCAAATGTGTTAGAAGCAACAGATATACAGAGGAAAAACTGGCGGATAAAGTAGAAAAATTAAATGTAAATAAACATTTATTTTGTGTTAAAAAGGGAAAATTTGGAATATTTTTTAATTTCTTTAATGAAAAGTTTAAAGATTCTTAAATATTTAAATATTAATCAAAATGTGTGTGATTTTGAGTCACAATGAATATAGTTTCTTGTGCAAGAGATAATTAAGAAGCTAAATATTACAAGATCAAAATAGGACGTACTGCTCATAAAAAATGTTTCTTGCTGAAAGTTTCCACAATTTTTTTTAATTTCTTGAAACAAAAAGTAAAAAATTGTTATTGTTATTAGTTGTTTTTATTATTTATTAATGGTTTTAGACCAGAGCTCGGCATTTCCTATGCACGCGTGCTTTTCAGCCATTACTAAATTTACAACAACGTACTCATACGTATTAAACGTACGTCTCGTTTGAGCATTCACTGAAAGAGGTTGTGTTGTCGCATGTTTCTTGCTTTTGTACACGAAGACCTGCTAGTGCAGGGATGGAAAACTTAATGTCTTTAACATCAGCGTATGGTGTACGTTTTTAGAATTATAATCTTTTTCAAAATAAATTATTCTAATTTATTAAAACAACTTATATTTCACTATTCATAAAAACTATGTACATATAAAAAAGAATTATTTTTCAAAAAAACTCTATAAAAAAGAAAAAATTTCGAAATTTATTAAAACAAAAAACAAATTTAGTAAAACAAAAATAACTTACATTTCACTATTCATAAAAACTATTTACACATACAAAAGGAAAAATTGCTAAAATTTTGATTATAAAAAGGAATTATTTAAAAAAATTATATAAAAATATATAAAGTTATGTAACACATTCATACTGTATTGTTTATAACTTCATCACTATTAATAGAATATGGACAACATTTTATCCTAAGTAGATTTTCAATATTATTTTCAGATAAACTGTTTCTAGTTTTGGTTTTTATTAATTTTAAAAAAGAAAATGAGGATTTGAAAACATAAGTTGAACCAAACATCGAATATAATTTCAAAATTTCATTTTTTGTTTTTGGGTAAATTTTTTCATCAACTTTTTTCCAAAATTCGATGCCATTTGCTAATGGTAATGATATATCGTTTATCATTTGATCAAGTTCAACTTTAATTTGATTGATTGTTTATATTACATAACAATGGATTATTATGTGTTCTATTTTTGAAAAATTGCTAAAACGCTTTTTGCAATTTGTTAATAAATTTTCAAGTACTTCTACATATTCATCTAATTTAAAGTTTAAATTTTCATTGAAAACTTCTGCAGTTCTTTTAAAAGTATTTAAATTTTTGTTTTTTAAATTAGTTATTAACATTTCCAGTTTATTTGTAAATAGTTTAACTGCGCAAACAAGTTCAAAAATGTTTTTATTTTTGACTTGTAACTGAAGATTTAAGTGATTCACAAATTCTGTAATATCAGTTAGAAATCCTAAATCTAAAAAAAATTAGGGTCTTTTAAAGACGTCAGTAAGTCGTTAATTTCCATTACAGAATTATTTTCAAAATAAAGAGTGACCTCTTCGCGAAGACTGAAGAGTCTCTGAAGGCAACGCCCTTTGCTTAACCATCTAATCTCGATATACAACAATAAATCACCATATTCAGCATTAATTTCATCGAGAAAGGCTTTAAACTTTCGATGGTTTAGGGCGGTATGCCCGCCACGTATTTTGTTTACAATTTTTGTTGCCGTTTTCATGGTATTCATTAAATTTAAATTGTTTGCAAATAATGCCTGCTGGTGAATTATACAGTGAAATGCGTATATATTAAAATTATGTTTCAGTAAATGTCCAATAAAACCGTATTTTTTCCTATCATCACCTTAGCATCATCCGTGCATACAGTATACAATTTTTCCCTATCAGCAAATGAAAAAATTGTTTCTTGGATTATACCAAAAATAGTTTTTCCCTTAACATTTCCATGAATGGCAACCAATGACAACATTTTTTCATGGATTTCAAGATTTTCATCTACTGTTCTTACGCATATTATTAACTGGGCTGTATCACTTATGTCCGTGCATTCATCCAAGCAAACAGAAAAATATTTGCAATTCAATATTTTATTTTTAATATTGGAATATATAAATGAGCTGATATCTTGTGTTCTTCTAGCCACAGTACGTGAGGATAACGGAATATCTGTTATTATTTTACGAATTTCATCAGCTTTTGCTCCAAAACATTCTAAAACGTCATTGCTCAGCTCCTTGAAAAACTCTCCGTCCTCGAACGGACGGCATCGTTTAGCAAGCGCTGCAGCAACGACGTATGAAGCTTTCCTTTTTAACGAAAGATCATCTTTATTTTGAGATTCGTAATCTAAAACAAATTTTTCAAAGAATTTTTTTTTAAATCTAATAAAAAACATGTAAGATAATGTCTTTCTACATACAATTTGTTAATTCGTGCCATCGTCCGTTTACTCGGGTTTACCAAAAAAAATTTCGGCAAACAAGAAATTGTTTTCCCATTCTACATTAAACATTTTTTATGTGTGTCTCTAGCATCAAGTGTAAAGCAAACCTCACTGCATGAAAGCTCGAGCGAGACTGATCGATTTTGTTTGTTTTCATTCATTTTGTGAGTACAGTATAAATTTCCCAGAAAGTTTTCTATTAAATATGTATATTTCTAAAAATAAAAACAAATTTTAATCTAAAATGCTTTCTGAAATAGATATAATCAAAGAAGTCTAAACGAATTTTACAAATTTAAACATTTACATTTTCCATGCCTGTATTGTAGTGAATGTGAGAGTATAAATTTTTCTCTTTTCTTATTTTTCGCTCGCGCAACAACTGACCAATAGCAAGTGTTGCCTGGCTCTGATTTACAGCCATAGGAAAGTGTTAGTAATATATGTTCAACGTTTAACATTATATGAGAGAACACCCTGTCGAATATTAGGTAGCGGTTCTTTTTTATGCTTTGTTGTCTCTTGTATTCTTTTCAACATTCTTTTCATTACTACTTAACATTAAAGCGGAAAGTCCATACCATCCTTTTCATGCGCCTTGCGAATCTTGCTTTCTATGCCGATTTTATTGCAAGTTACACACAATGCGTTTATACGACTGGTTTTTTGTTTTGATCAGCTGTTGTGGTAAGCAACAAACAAGCGAACAAGAACATTTTTGGAAAAAATAGAAAATCAAATTGTAATTTTTAAAGAATTTATGGCATTAATTACAAATTTATGAGTTTACATATGTGATATTTTGACATTTGAAAAACGCTCATAACATAGAAGGACAGGCGAATTTAGAAACAGAAAAAAATGATAGAAGTTTTGCGAGGCAAATGTGTTAGAATCAACAGAGTGAAAACTGGCAGAAAAAGTAGAAAAATTAAATGTAAACAAACATTTATTTTGTGTTAAAAAGGGGAAAATTTGGAATATTTTTTAATTTCTTCAATGAAAAGTTTAAAGATTCTTAAATATTTAAATATTAATCGAAATGTGGTTGAATTTCGGTCACAATGAGTATAGTTTCTTGAGCAAGAGTTAATTAAGAAGCTAAATATAATAAGATCAAAATAAGACGTACTGCTCATAAAAAATTTTTCTTGCTGAAAGTTGCCAATATTTTTTAATTTCTTGAAAGGAAAAATTAAAAATTGTTATTAGTTGTTTTTATTATTTATTAACAGTTTTACACAAAAATTACATTGTATTGTGCTGTTAAGGCCTACGAAAATCCTCAAAATAACACAAGACGAGTGTTTTCATTTAATTTATCCTCCATTTTTCTTGTTTACAAATTAATAAATTCAAAATAGATGACAGACACTCAGTACATAAAAACAATCATATATACATATATGTATAAACAATCGTCATATACATATTTTGTTCATGAAAGAAATGTGTTAAAACTGTATTTTAATGTATTTTCCTCTTAAATTAGTAATAAACTTTATTATTAAATATGGTTTTATTAATATTTTTGTAATGCAAATAAAGAAAAATGCGAAAATAGTAGTGCACTATTTAAACATATTTATAGAAACCATTCACAATAGTATATAATTTGGCATGCCAAGTTTAAAAAACTGCTGACATTTTCCAACACTGCATTAATCGCATAAAAAAGTAGAAAGTAATCCTACTTTCTATGCGTCTATGCAATTTCTGCTTTTTCTTCTGTAACTTGTCACAATCAACTACACTGATTCTACTTTTTCGGTATACGCATGTAATGCAAAACGCATGGTATGGACTTTCGGCTTAAAGTATTTTTTGCATAGACTCACTCTAGTTTCGACAATTAAACAGTGAACATTAAACAGTGTGAACAAAGACAAAAGAAAAAGACAAACATAAATTGAAATTAAACATAATCAAATTAAAACAAAACAATTTTGTAAATAAAACAACATAAGAACTACACATTGAATTTAATAAATTAAACAAATTAAAATTACAAAAAAAAACAAAACCGAAAGCATTTTATTTAAAACAAAATTAAAAGAACAATTAAAAAACGAACCAGCACAACATTATTCATTAAACATTTTTTGGTCACTTCGAACCGTATTCAGTGTAATTTACAAGAACAAAAACTTGCTAAAAAATTGAAAAAATATTAAGACACAAAAAATAAGCAACGGTGAAAAAACAGTTAATTTTTTTCGAGAAAAAATAGAATCCACAGGCAAAGTGGAAAAACAAAAAAGAACCAAAATTACAGCAAAAGACACAAGCAAGAAGAGACCCAAATTAGAGAGCAACAGCTTAAACAAAGACAGAACAACGATAAGTAAGTACTAAAAATAATAAAAATAAGACAATAAAGAGAAACACAAACTCTTTATTACAAGTATACGCTCTTATAAATTTTTGTCGCGGTTGAGTAAAAGAAGAAAGCGAAGTAGAAAAACGAAAAGGGTTACCACCCATACTTCTTTTAGTAATTTACTGGGGAAACAAAATACACCCAAATTAATAACCAATCGGGAAATTAATTATTATTTTTGATAATTCTTGCTGTGAAATCGCTAGCAGGGACTTTTTTGTTTAAATTTGACTCTTAATTTGATCGTTTTAAATTTTAATTCATCGGTAGACAATGGCACTCGATAAATTTGTAAATTGTACAAATGACCTTTTGGACTTTGAAACAGAGTACACACAAAGTGCGGCCAAAAATAACATTCACTCTCTTGAGGTACTTCGGGTCGAACTCGATTCTCTATGGACACAAGTCAAAAGGACATATGAAGAGTGTAGGGACACAAAAGAGGATTCAAAAGAAAAACCCATTGATAAAAATAAGCTTCGTGATCGTTATAAAAAAGTTCTTTCTGCCTACAAAACGTGTTTAGGGTCAATTAATGCGGAAATTCAAGCCCTATCGAATCCAAAGAAGGAAGAACGGATTTCTGATGTTGAAAGTCAACCAAAGGAAAATCATGACATCTCATTTGTACGGTTACCACCTTGCGACACGGACACATTTTATGGAGATTTTGTGATTTTTGTTCCGCGATCTTTTTACAGCATTATACATAAATAATTCTAGACTTAGTAAAATTGAGAAACTTTTTCATCTGATACAAAAGACTGGAGGAGATGCTAGGAAAATAGTTTAAAATGCCCCATTGACAAATCAAGGCTTCGACATAGCCTGGAAAAACCTTGTAGCCCAATACGAAAATAATCGGATCCAAGTAAATGAACAATTAAAAATTTTATTTGACCTTCCGAACGTAGCTGAAGACTCAGGCTCATCGATTCAAAAACTTCAGCGAACAGTTAATGGATGCATTCAGGCGTTAAATGCTTTAGGCATAGAAACCGCCACATGGGACCCATTCCTGGTATACATTTGCTCAACAAAGCTCCCTCGGACTCTTTTAAAGGAATTTGAAAATTCACTTAAGGAAATTACAAAAGTTCCGACTTGGGAAGAATTCAATACTTTCTTGACGCACAATTCTAAGACTCTAGAATCCATAGAGGCCATCACACAATCGAATTCAAAATTAGAACAATCGAGAAGAGATAATTTGAAATCTAGGCCAAAACGAGTTCACACTTTTCACATAAACACAACCCAACATGAAACTGGGTCGAAAAATATAAAACCTTTAAACACAAATAGGGCACAGAAAAATGACTCAAATTACAAATGCCAACATTGTAAGGAGTTCCAACAATTGTGGTCTTGCCCCAAGTTCTTAGAGAAGAACGTTAACGACAGAATTCACATTGTAAAGGTCACAAATTCATGTTACAATTGCCTCTTTATTGAACACAGTGTTAAGGACTGTAAAAGTAAATTCAGTTGTAGATTATGTAGACAAAGACATAACACTGTTACATAAGGGATCAGAATCCTATACTTCAGTTCAGAATTGTGACGCGACCCAATCTAGCAGGAGCATTGCAGCACAAAACACCAATATACAGCCCACATCAGCATCAAACTTCTCCATACCAAATATCACTTCCTTGACACTGCAAGAGAGCAAACATCTCGATCAATCTCCCAATGAGCAAGAGACCTTGTTATTTACTGCAATTGTACTGATCGAAACTAGAGGCGAAAAGTACCAGGCAAGAGCAATCATCGACCCTGGCTCACAATCAACTTTTATGTCAGAAAAGTTGAAAAATCGACTAAATTTGCCCACCAAACGAAATTTAGTTCATGTTACAGGCTTGAGTCAAACAGTTTCAGAGACTTTAACTAAAGCATGTTTGTTCAATCTTTGCTCCAAGGTGGATTCACAATTTAAATTAGAAGTCTGGGCACCAGTCCTGAAGACTCTTCCATCTAATTTACCACCACAAACTTTAGATTTGCAACATTTCAACGAGACTGCTAAATTAGAACTTGCAGATCCTCAATTCAATCAAACAGACCCATCGACTTGCTTATAGGCCTAGACTTGGGCCACTCAATATATTGCATGGACACACCGATGCGGTCTATTGGATCCCTTTTGGCACAAAAAACAGTATTTGGCTGGATTGTGGGGGGACCAATTTCAACAACGACACAACCTAGAACAACAGTGTCATTACTCAACACTACGTCCCTTGACCGAATCCTCACACGCTTTTGGGAGGTGGAGGAAACCCCAAAACGGGTTTTGAGGTCAGATGACGACACATTTTGCGAGAACAACTTCATGTCGACAACACGAAGAAACGACACAGGAAGGTATATCGTTACCCTACCCTTTAAAAATAGCGAAGAAATAGGAACTTCGAGAAACATAGCAATGGCACAGTTCTTGAGAATGGAACGTATACTTAGCCAGAAACCCGAACTCAAAAAACAATACGACCAAGTAATTGTTGAGTACCTCGAGTTAGGACATATGAGGAAAATTTCTCCCCTGGAAATCAACACAAACCCAAATTATTACCTGCCACATCATGCAGTAATAAAACCCGAAAGGCTAACAACGAAACTTAGAGTAGTTTTTAACGCTTCGAGCCCGTCTTCAAACAAGAAGAGTTTGAATGACATATTGTATCCAGGATCCATACTTCAACAGGACTTGGTGCTTCTGATATTGAAGTGGAGATTCTTCCGTTTTGTGTACAACGCAGATATCACAAAAATGTATCGACAGATACTCATTGATCCGAATCAAACCAAATATCAAAGGATATTATTTCGGCAATCAGAAAAGGACCCTATTGAGGATTACGAACTCCTGACAGTGACTTTTGGAGTCAATTGCGCCCCGTTTCTGGCCTTTAGAACCCTTCTTCAACTAGCTGAAGATGTAAAATCAACTCACCCTCTCGCATCGAAAACTCTACAACAAAACATGTATGTGGATGATGTTTTAGCAGGTGGTCACACATTAACCGACGCCATCAAATCAAGAAAAGAACTTACAACAGTTCTAAAATCCGCTGGATTTGACCTGATGAAATGGACATAAAATGACCCACGAGTTATACAAGACTTACCAAATGAGACTCTACTACCTCTCGGTTGGTTAAATCTGTCAGAAAGCACTGGAACAAAAACTCTTGGGATCAAATGGAACATTTCTTCAGACGCATTTACATTTACAGCACCAGATGTCACATTAAAAGAAAACTACACGAAAAGAGAAGTTTTATCGACAATTGCCAAATTCTTTGACCCTTGTGGATGGATAGCTCCAATAATAGTTGAAGCAAAACTAATTATGCAACAGATTTGGTTGGATAAAGTCGACTGGAGTAGTATGTTTATGTATGTTCGCGATCAATTACTCCATACAAATTTAGGAGCATGCATAGCTGTAAAAGAGTAAAAACATTGCAGAATTGTGAAATAAATTGTGTGCGATCGGTCTTTAGGTTTGTAACATGTATTATGAAAAGGTAATGCTTTTTAAGGCGGGTTCACCCACAAGTTTCTGAAACATTTTTGGTTCGGAGAATTTTCTTGCTTACTGAGAGTTTTCCACAACATGATTCACCCATTTCAGAAACTTTGTTCGTAAAAACAGTGCTGCCATATTTAATTAAAAATGACAAATACATATGTACATAAACTTAAGAAAGTTAATTATATATGTGTCAAAATAAAGAAATAAAAAAATTAATATTTATAACAAAAAATAAACACTATTTGTGGTGAATTATTTGGTAAGAATAAAAACATCTTGTTCTGCGATGGATAAAATGGATATAAATCATTTGCTACTCTTGTTCACCATTGAAGTGACCAAAGTAAAATTACTTGCAAAATATATTTATGAAAAAGAAAATCAAAGATAAACAAGAGGACGGGTGTAAGACCACTTTTGAAACAAAGAGAAGCCAAAGGGTATTTTCACTCACTAGTTTCCGAAATGCGTTTAAATTCCGTAGATTCATTTATAAATTTTCATCGCATGGACTCTGGGTCTTTCGATGAACTTCTGCAAATATTTGTATATTGTATAAATTTCAAATGGTGTGGCAACCTTTTCTAAAATGGTTCGGACCAAATTTAAAATTAATTTAATTCACACTGAGAGTTGTTCGCACAAAATAATTTCTCTCGCTCTCTGAGAGAAACGTCAAACTCCATATAAAAAAATTTTGTCCGAACCAAAAATGTTTCAGAAACCTGTGGGTGAACCAGGCCTTAATGTGTATGTGTGTTTGTGTGTGTTAAAATTTGGGAGAATGCATATCTGGAAAAGAATTAAATCATTTTTATTTTCAATTTTTCCCTACAAATTTGGGATCATACCTGCTTTTTGTTGGTCCTTTCATTTGTATTGCTTTTCAAACGAATGGTTGGACGGACAGAATGAGTGTGTGCGTAACATGTAATGTGTATGATCGTTTTTTTTTAATAGTAAATTCTTGGCACGTATTGCTCATGATCACAGGTAGAAGAAATATAAATATAAACTAATAAGAAAGGGTAGGTTGGTTGTGGGGTTGTTTTTAATTTGATGAGAAAGAAATGTATAGTTGTGCCTGTGCGTTTTTTTTCACGCATAAGTATAAGTAATATCTGTTTTCACATAATTGAATTTACTGATTGATCTACAACACCCCAGAGTATAAATAGACTTGTTTTTAAGGATTTAGAATTTTTTAGTTTTACTGTTTTAAATAAATGAAATTATAGAATAAAGGGATTAATTAAAACAAATTAGTTTTTTATTTTTTGAAAATTTTATTACATATTTCTTTTTTTCAGATTTTTACAGATTCGAATTTAAAAATACGTTTATACAGATTAAATAACTTAAGTGTTAACAAATATTGTGTATAGAATGTTTGACATCGACAAATGTTGAAAGATTGTGAATAAGTATTTTCACAATAATACAAACGTATGACATATTAATAAATAAAAATGGATTACTTATTTTACTAATGTTACATATTCTTAGTTCATTTATGTTTCATAAATAATCTATATGTTTTATTAATAGTTCTTCCAATTCAGCTGATGTTACCATTTTTGTTCCCCTTCTTTAAAAATTTAATAGTAGGTTGTGTTAGTGCGGGATGATGTACTCTGAATTATTTCATTTTAATTTATATTTATTGAATACAAATTTTAAACACAAGTGCCCACAATTAAATGTATTAAATTTTTGTTTTCTTTCATAATTATATTCAATAGGAAATTTTAAGTAGTTGACAATCTCAAGTGGTGGTTGTAAGTTTCCAAAGCTATCAAAGTATTCTTTATAGTTGTGGTGTTTATAATATGCTACCCAATGTGTTCCCATACCATTTGAATCATCTAAATTAACAATGCCGCATTCTTGTTTGAATGGTTTTTCAGGTAAAGAATCACGCATGAAAACACCCCTATTACCCTATACTATCTTCCATATTTATTCAAATCCAAATCTGTTAATGGGCGATTGGGTAGGTTATCTAATAGTTTTTTGGAGCTGGACTATAGTAGAGACCATATCCAGTTTTACATTGCAATTGAATCCATATATCTATTATGACGGTTAGCTTCAGCCAATTGTTCTTTTCCATTTTTGATAGCATTTACTGCTTTGACAATAGCGGATCCTCCACTTGCCAAACCACCAAGCGTTGACAATGCTGTTAGTACGGGAATAAGTGGAAGAAATCCTCCAATTTTCGGTACAGGTATAACTCTCGGTATTATAATGTCTGCTCGCTTTTCCCTTTAAAATTTGAATGAATAGTCTTTTGAGCTATTTTAACAGCATCATTTATATCAAGGGGTTTCTGTTCTTTCAATTGTTTTAAAGTTTTTCTCACAGTAGCTGTGAATAATTTCTTATTACACTTATTCATTTTTCCTTTTCTTTTCTTATGTCTCTGCTCCTTCAAACCTAATCCAAATTTCACTTTAGCTTTCATAGCGTTTGTCACAAACCACGCGTTAGCACGTTCTTTAATATCACTATCTTTAGATTTAACTCGTTGCCAGGCTTTTTCAGCTAATATTTGATCTGCTTGATGTCTTGTGTCTATATCTTTTGATTGTGAATATGCAATATCGTGCTCTCTACAAGCTGCGTCTAATAAATGTATACCCTTATCTCCTCTTGCTAAACGTTTTTCAAGTTTTGTACCAGGTCCACAATACTGATAACCAGGTAGATGTAATTCAACAGGTACTTTATTTATTAAGTTGTTTACAAATCCTCTTCTCATCTTACACTGGCTGAGGTTTTGTTTTGACCCTAGATTATAACAAATTTTTTTTCGTTACTTTTATACCTCTTCGCAAAAATAGCTGAAATCAAGACGATCTCCTATACAGTGGCTCCATCGCATAATCGGACAAGCACTAGTCTGATGTGTATGTGCTTAAAACTTAAAAAGAAAATATTAAATATATGTTTTTTTTTTGCTTTTATTTACACTCTACATTATAGACTTTCAGATTAATAAAAAAAAACATTTTTCATGACAACAGTAATTTTATAAAGAAAAAGAAAATTAACTCAATTGTTTGCGCTCAACGCATAATCGGACAAGGAAGAGCACCATTGCTAAAAATGACGAAAGAGAACAATTAACACTTTGTGGTATATCTTTTGTCCTCAAGAACGGTCTGTAAACGTTTTGGAATTGATTTTACTAAATTGTAGCATACCTCAGGTTCTATGGAGTTCCACGCTTCCAGTAAAGCCGCCTTAAGCTGATACAAAGTTTTAAATTGTTGTTGGTATACTCTTCTAGCTAATTCTTCCCAAAGATGTTCAATTACGTTGAGATCTGGGCTCTGTGAAGGGGTTTCTATAAGTTTGGGGCAATTATGGATCAACCAAAGCTTTTCCACACCCAAAGTGTGCTTGGGATCATTGTCCTGATAAAAAGCAAAATCATTCGCAATGCTTAATTTCTCGGCACTTTGCTTTACATTTTCCTTCAAAATGTTGATGTAACCAAATTTGTCCATTTTACCATCTGGTAAAATCTACTTTTTTGGTTTTTGGTTTTGTCTATTTTATTTTAATTTTTTTTATTATTATTTTTTTTTGACATTGCCATGTTTTAGGTAAACATGTTCTACCTCAATGTTTAAATTGTTTATTTGATCAGCTAGATCATCATATATTTGTGTTATATATTTTTCGATTACAATATTTTTGTTTTTATGGTTATATTTATTAAAACTTTCTCCAAATTTATTAATATAAGACATCTCTTTCACTCTTCTAATAAATTATGTTAGATTCTTTAAGTTCTTCGATAATAGAGATTATTTCGTTTTGATGATTGTTCTGGCCAGCACCTTCCGATGAGAGAAGTAAACGTAGTCTGTCAACTAATTCATTAGGATCATCCCAATGTATGTAATTTGATTTCAGATTATTTTGTAATTTTAGCATTAAACCACTGCCTTTTGTTAAAATGTTTGTTGTTGTTTCGAATAAATGTTTAATTATTCGCATATATTTGAATATTAAATATTAATTTTTCCTTGCCATATCTCCAACTTCCGTCTGCATCTTGATTAAAACCATAAATTTGATCTATTTGCTTATTATTAGTAAGTGATTGAATATTTTCAAATAATGGAGAGTTTTTCGTCAGTTTTAAATTTTGTTTTCTTTTCAAGTTTTTCAGACGTGTACTTGATACAGGTCTATTATGATCATAGTTTTTTCATCATGATTGTCATCAGTTGTCATATTTTCATCATAATCATCGTCGTCATCGATAGTGTTGTCTATGTCCTTATGCTTATCTTCAAGTTTTCCGATGATTTCATTATCACCATTTACATCATAATAATCATCATCATCATCATCATCAATAGTGTTGTCTATGTCCTTATGCTTATTTTCAATTTTTCTAATGATTTCATTATCACCATTTACGTCATAATAATCATCATCATCATCAATAGTGTTATCTATATCCTTATGCTTATGTTCAAGTTTTCCGATGATTTTATTGTCACCATTTACATCATCATAATCATCGCCATCATCAATAGCGTTGTCTATATCCTTATGTTTATCTTTAAGTTTTCCGATGATTTTTTAAGTGGTTTTGTTATTGGTTGAAAGGTATCTTCTAAAAAATTAACTCTATCTATTTGATTCAGTTTAATATTTTTTAACTTTTCCTTTAAAACAGCCTTTGTCTTTACAAGATCTTCTAATATTTTATTAGAGCTGGTATAGCTCGTATAGCTGGTGTAGCTAGTATAGCTAGTACAGCTGATATAGCTAGGCTAGCTGGTATAGCTAGTATAGCTGGTGTAGCTAATATAGCTGATATAGCTAGTTCAGCTTGTATAGCTAGTATAGCTGGTATAGCTGGTATAACTAGCCAGCCACTGTTTCATACGAAGAGGTACGAAAGTAACGAAAAAAAATGGTTTAAACTACAGTCAAAACCAAAAAAAATTAAACCTATTTAGTATAAGATTGGAAGAAGATTTGTAAACAACTTAATAAACAAATTATATGTTGATTTACATCCACCTGGTTATCAGTTTTGTGGACCTGCTATAAAACTTCAAAAACGAATAGCAAGAGGAGATAAAGGAATAAATTTATTGGATGCAGCTTGTAGAAAGCACGATAAAGTGTACTCAAAATCAAAGGATATAGACACGAGTCATCAAGCAGATCGTGAACAGGTATAAATTAGATCGTAAGCAGATATAAAGCAGATCGTGATCAGATATCAAGTAGTTTGTGACCAGATATAAAGCAGATCGTAACCAGATACAAAGCAGATCAAACTCAATATAAAAAAATTATTATAATGTCTAATAATTATCATAATAAAATATTAGAAGATCTTGTAAAGACAAAGGCTGTTTTAAAGGAAAAGTTAAAAAATATTAAACTGAATCAAATAGATAGAGTTAATTTTTTAGAAGATACCTTTCAACCAATAACAAAACCACTTAAAAAAATCATCGGAAAACTTAAAGATAAACATAAGGATATAGACAACGCTATTGATGATGGCGATGATTATGATGATGTAAATGGTGACAATAAAATCATCGGAAAACTTGAACATAAGCATAAGGATATAGATAACACTATTGATGATGATGATGATTATTATGACGTAAATGGTGATAACGAAATCATTAGAAAAATTGAAAATAAGCATAAGGACATAGACAACACTATTGATGATGATGATGATGATGATGATTATTATGATGTAAATGATGATAATGAAATCATCGGAAAACTTGAAGATAAGCATAAGGACATAGACAACACTATCGATGACGACGATGATTATGATGAAAATATGACAACTGATGACAATCATGATGAAAAAAACTATGATCATAATAGACCTGTATCAAGTACACGTCTGAAAAACTTGAAAAGAAAACAAAGTTTAAAGCTGACGAAAAACTCTCCATTATTTGAAAATATTCAATCACTTATTAATAATAAGCAAATAGATCAAATTTATGGTTTTAATCAAGATGTAGACGGAAGTTGGCGATATGGCAAGGAAAAATTAATATTTAATAGAGATAATACTATGCGGATAGGAAATATGAAATTGAAAATGACGCCTGGATTATTTGAACTAGTATTTCATAAAAAACCTCTCCATTATTCTAAAAATGATTTGAAAAAATATAAAGAGATTTTAAGTCAAACCAATGCACATAAACGTCGCTATGAACCTAATGAACAAGTGAAAGGAACACGAGCCTTCAAATATGTACGAATAATTAAACATTTATTCGAAACAACAACAAACATTTTAACAAAAGGCAGTGGTTTAATGCTAAAATTACAAAATAATCTGAAATCAAATTATATACATTGGGATGATCCTAATGAATTAGTTGACAGACTACGTTTACTTCTTTCATCGGAAGGTGTTGGTTACAACAATCATCAAAACGAAATAATCTCTATTATTGAAGAACTTAAAGAATCTAACATAATTTATTAGAAGAGTGAAAGAAATGTCTCATATTAATAAATTTGGATAAAGTTTTAATAGATATAATTATAAAAACAAAAATATCGTAACTAAGAAATAAATACATACACTCATACAAAATCACAAAAAAAAATCAAAATACATTATAGAAATAGCAATAATTTTGTTTTTAATCTTTTTTCTACCGTTTAAGAAAAAAATAAGCCGTTTAAACAATAAAGAATTTTCGAGTTTTTATTCGGTTTTAAATATAATGTAAGTTATTTTTCACATCACTGTGGCTGGTACAGAGGTAAAGCTAGTATAGCTGGTATAGCTAGTATAGCTGGTATAGCTAGTATATCTGGTATAGCTAGTATAGCTGGTATAGCTAGTATATCTGGTATAGCTAGTATAGCTGGTATAGCTAGTATCAGCTGGTATAGCTGATATAGCTAGTATAGCTGGTATAGCTAGTATAGCTGATATAGCTAGTTCAGCTTGCATAGCTTATATAGCTAGTATAGCTGGTATAGCTAGTATAGCTGGTATAGCTAGTATTGCTGGTATAGCTGGTATAGCTAGTATAGCTGATATAGCTAGTTCAGCTTGCATAGCTTATATAGCTAGTATAGCTGGTACAGCTAGTATAGCTGGTATAGCTAGTATTGCTGGTATAGCTAGTATAGCTGGTATAGCTAGTATAGCTGATATAGTTAGTTCAGCTTGCATAGCTTATATAGCTAGTATAACTGGTATAGCTAGTATAGCTAGTATAACTGGTATAGAGGTATAGCTAGTAAAGCTTATATAGCTAGTATAGCTGGTATAGCTGGTATAGCTAGTACAGCTGATATAGCTGGTATAGCTAGTATAGCTGATATAGCTGGTATAGAGGTATAGCATGTATAGCTGGTACAGCTTGTATAGCTGATATAGCTAGTATAGCTGGTATAACTAGATAGCCACTGTTTCAGTGTTTCAGACGAAGGGGTATGAAATTAATGAATAACAAAATAGTTATAATTTACAATCAAAACAAAAAAAATTAACCTAATTAGCCTAAGATTGGAAAAGGTTTTGTAAACAACATAATAAACAAATTGTTGAAAATTCAAAATGTTGAATTACATCTACCTGGTTAACAGTTTTGTGTACCTGATGCAAAACTTCAAAATCGATTAGCAAAAGGAGACAAAGGAATACATTTAGTGGATGCAGATTGTAGAAAGCACGATATAGCGTACTCAAATTCAGAATACACAGACATAAGACATGAAGCAGATCATGATAAGGTATAAATCAGATGTGAGCAGATACAAATCAGATCGTTACGAGATACAAAGCAGATCGTTACCAGATATAAAGCAGATCAAAATCAATACAAAAATTATTATAATGTCTAAAAATTATCATAATAAAATGTTAGAAGATCTTGTAAAGACAAGGGCTGCTCTAAAGGAAAAGTGAAAAATTATTAAACTGAGTCAAATAGTTGAAGTTATTTATTAGAAGATACCTTTCAACCAATAACAAAATCATCTTAAAAAAATCATAGGGAAAAATCTATTGAAATAAAAAAACTAATTTGTTTTAATTAATCTCTTTATTATATATATAATTTTATTTATATTAAACAGTAAAAACTAAATATATAAAATTTAAAAGGGAACAACTCTGTCATATATGTTAAAGGAAATGATAAAATTAAGTGATTAATAGATTTGCTTAAAGGAGAAATAGAAATATGTGAACTGTAACAAAATCTGAAAATAAAATATACATATCTTAGGAAAAAAATCGAATTTGTTTTAATTAATCTCTTTATTATATAATTTTATTTATTTAAAACCTGACAAAAAAAAACTGAAAAAAAAGAAATCCTGCTCAAAACAAAGCGCTGTTATAAACACAACAACAACAACACGTACAACTATATTTCTGTTTCTTTAACGTTAAATCATACAAAAAAAATTAATTAAACGAAACCACATTCAAAATTCTTTAAACTTAATATTAAAAACTGTAATATGAGTCAAGAATTTTAAAATTTGTTTACATTAAAAAATATTCTTATTGAACTTATGCTTAGGAATACCAAAAAAATGATAAGGATTCGCGATGTTATTGTTTATAACAAAGCACTGTTATTTTTGTAACAAAAATGTATTCTCCTATATTCGATTATCATAAAATGGGTCCATAAGAAAAAAGAAACACACACACACACACATAACGGAAATATATCGCATTAAATCATACAAAATATTCTTATTGATCTTATGCACATATACTTATAGCACAACAACAAGAACACGTACAACTATATTTCTGTTTCTTTAACGATAAATCATACAAAAAAATTAATTAAACGAAACCACATTCAAAATTCTTTAAACTTAATATTAAAAACTGTAATATGATACAATTCTTGTTGAACTAATGTTTAGGAATACAAAACATGATAAGGATTCGCGATGTTATTGTTTATAACAAAGCACTGTTATTGTTATAAAAAAAAATGTATTCTCCTACATTTGATTATTATAAAATATGTCTACAAGAAAAGGACTACACATAACGGAAACATATCACACTAACAAAAAAATTAATTAAGCGAAACCACATCCAAAACTCTTTAGTTGTTTACATTAAAAAGTGTAATATGAGTCAAGCGTTTTAAAATTTGTTTACATTAAAAAATAAAATAAACAAAAGCATAACATTGCACAAGTCAACAACTTGAGTTTACGGTACCCTACATCACGCACTCGCGGATCATCGGCATCATGAACTCAGACTCGAGACGAACCTACACACTTTAAAAATGACACACACACACACACACACACACACACATTCATTCTGTCCGTCCAATCTATATGTTACAAACCTATCAACTAACTTAAACTACCGACTGTAGCGTAGGCATGCTCCCAAATTCGTATGAAATAATTGAGCGCGAACATACATAAACATACTACTTATACAATCTGTACTAGCTATACTAGCAAGCTGTACCAGCTATAGCATCTACATCAGCTATATCAGCTATACCAGCTATACCTGATATACCAGCTATACAGCTTTATCAGCTATACCAGCTATACCAGCTATACCAGCTATATCAGCAATACCAGCTATACAGCTATATCAGCTATACCAGCTATGCCTGCTATATCAGCTATACCTGCTATACTTGCTATACCTGCTATACCAGCTATATCAGCTATACCTGCTATAAAAGCTACACCAGCTATATCAGCTATACCTGCTATACCAGCTATACCTGATATATTGCTGGTATATCAGCTACATCAGCTATACCAGCTACACTAGCTATACCAGCTATATCAGCTACACCTGCTATACCAGCTACACCTGCTATACCAGCTACACCAGCTATACCAGCTATACCAGCTACACCAGCTATACTAGCAAGCTGTACTAGCTATACTAGTATAGCTAGTACAGATTGTATAGCTTGCTAGTATAGCTAGTACAGCTTGCTAGTATAGCTAGTACAGATTGTATAGCTTGCTAGTATAGCTAGTACAGCTTGCTAGTATAGCTGATATAGCTGGTATAGCTGGTATAGAAGGTATAGCTGGTATAGCTGGTATAGCTTGCTAGTATAGCTGGTGTAGTGTTTCATGCGAAGAGGTATGAAAGTAATGAAAAAAATGGTTATAAACTACAGTCAAAAGAAAAACACCTAATCAGTGTAAGATTGGAAGAAGATTTGTAGACAACTTAATAAACAAATTATATGTTGAATTACATCCACCTGGTTATCAGTTTTGTGGACCTGATACAAAACTTCAAAACGAATAGCAAGAATAAAGGAAATAAAGGAATAATTTATTGGATGCAGATTGTAGAAAGCACGATATAGCGTACTCAAAATCAATGGATATAGACACAAGCCATCAAGCAGATCGTGATCAGGTATAAATCAGATCGTGACCAGATAGCAAGCAGTTCGTGATCAGATATAAAGCAGATCGTAATCAGATACAAAGCAGATCATAATCAGATAGCGAGCAGATCATAACCAGATCAAATTCAATAAAAAAATTATTATAATATCTAAAAATTACCATAATAAAGTGTTGGAAGATCTTGTAAAGACAAGGGCTGTTCTAAAGAAAAAGTTAAAAAATATTAAACTGAATCAAATAGATAGAGTTAATTTATTAGAAGATACCTTTCAACCAATAACAAAGCCACTTAAAAAATCATTGGAAAACTTAAAGATAAACATAAGGATATAGACAACACTATTAATGATGACGATGATTATGATGATGTAAATGATGATAATGAAAACATCCCAAAACTTGAACATAAGCATAAGGATGTAGACAACACTATAGATGATGAAGATTATTATGACGTAAATGGTGATAATGAAATCATTGGAAAACTCAAAGATAAGCATAAGGATACAGACAACACTATTGATGATGATGACGATTATGATAATGTAAATGATGATAATAAAATCATCGGAAAACTTGAACATAAGCATAAGGATATAGACAACACTATTGATGATGACGATGATTACGATGATGTAAACGGTGATAGTAACGATTTTCAATATGGAAATATGTCTACTGTTGACAATGATGATGAACAAAACTATGGTCATAATAGACCTGTATCAAGTACATGTATCAAAAACTTGAAAAGAAAACAAAGTTTAAAGCTAACGAAAAGCTCTCCATTATTTGAAAATATACATACACTTATTGATAATAAGCAATTGGATAAAATTTATGGTTTTAATCAAGATGTAGACGGTAGTTGGAGATATGGCAAGGAAAAATAAATATTTAATGGAGATAATACTATGCAGATTGGAAACATGAAATTGAAAATGAGGCCTGGATTATTTGAACTAGTATTTCATAAAAAACCTCTCCATTATTCTAAAAATGATTTGAAAAAATATAAAGAGATTTTAATTAATACCAATGCACATAGACGTCGTTATGAATCTAAGGAACAAGTGAAAGGAACACGAGCCTTCAAATATATACGAATAATTAAACATTTATTCGAAACAACAACAAACATTTTAACAAAAGGCAGTGGTTTAATGCTAAAATTACAAAATAATCTGAAATCAAATTATATACATTGGGATGATCCTAATGAATTAGTTGACAGACTACGTTTACTTCTCTCATCGGAAGGTGCTGGCCACAACAATCATCAAAACGAAATAATCTCTATTATCGAAGAACTTAAAGAATCTAACATAATTTATTAGAAGAGTGAAAGAGATGTCTTATATTAATAAATTTGGAGAAAGTTTTAATAAATATAACCATAAAAACAAAAATATTGTAATCGAAAAATATATAACACAAATATATGATGATCTAGCTGATCAAATAAACAATTTAAACATTGAGGTAGAACATGTTTACCTAAAATATGGCAATGTCAAAAAAAAAGAATAATAATAAAAAAAATTGAAATAAAATAGACAAAACCAAAAACCAAAAAAGTAGATCGTTATCAGATATAAAGTAGATCGTGAGCAGATACAAAGCAGATCGTGATCAGATGTAAAGTAGATCGTGATCAGATACAAAGCAGATTAAAATCAATATCAAAAAATTAACATACTGAAATCATATAAATTGCTGTATATATAGGAGATCGTCTTGATTTCAGCTATTTTTGCGAAGAGGTATAAAAGTAACGAAAAAAAATTTGTTATAATCTAGGGTCAAAACAAAACCTCAGCCAGTGTAAGATGAGAAGAGGATTTGTAAACAACTTAATAAATAAAGTACCTGTTGAATTACATCTACCTGGTTATCAGTTTTGTGGACCTGGTACAAAACTTGAAAAACGTTTAGCAAGAGGAGATAAGGGTATACATTTATTAGACGCAGCTTGTAGAGAGCACGATATTGCATATTCACAATCAAAAGATATAGACACAAGACATCAAGCAGATCAAATATTAGCTGAAAAAGCCTGGCAACGAGTTAAATCTAAAGATAGTGATATTAAAGAACGTGCTAACGCGTGGTTTGTGACAAACGCTATGAAAGCTAAAGTGAAATTTGGATTAGGTTTGAAGGAGCAGAGACATAAGAAAAGAAAAGGAAAAATGAATAAGTGTAATAAGAAATTATTCACAGCTACTGTGAGAAAAACTTTAAAACAATTGAAAGAACAGAAACCCCTTGATATAAATGATGCTGTTAAAATAGCTCAAAAGGCTATTCATTCAAATTTTAAAGGGAAAAAGCGAGCAGACATTATAATACCGAGAGTTATACCTGTACCGAAAATTGGAGGATTTCTTCCACTTATTCCCGTACTAACAGCATTGTCAGCGCTTGGTGGTTTGGCAAGTGGAGGATCCGCTATTGTCAAAGCAGTAAATGCTATCAAAAATGGAAAAGAACAATTGGCTGAAGCTAACCGTCATAATAGATATATGGATTCAATTGCAATGTAAAACTGGATATGGTCTCTACTATAGTCCAGCTCCAAAAAACTATTAGATAACCTACCCAATCGCCCATTAACAGATTTGGATTTGAATAAATATGGAAGACATCTTAAACACTTTAGGGGTGTTTTCATGCGTGATTCTTTACCTGAAAAACCATTCAAACAAGAATGCGGCATTGTTAATTTAGATGATTCAAATGGTATGGGAACACATTGGGTAGCATATTATAAACACCACAACTATAAAGAATACTTTGATAGCTTTGGAAACTTACAACCACCACTTGAGATTGTCAACTACTTAAAATTTCCTATTGAATATAATTATGAAAGAAAACAAAAATTTAATACATTTAATTGTGGGCACTTGTGTTTAAAATTTGTATTCAATAAATATAAATTAAAATGAAATAATTCAGAGTACATCATCCCGCACTAACACAACCTACTATTAAATTTTTAAAGAAGGGGAACAAAAATGGTAACATCAGCTGAATTGGAAGAACTATTAATAAAACATATAGATTATTTATGAAACATAAATGAACTAAGAATATGTTACATTAGTAAAATAAGTAATCCATTTTTATTTATTAATATGTCATACGTTTGTATTATTGTGAAAATACTTATTCACAATCTTTCAACATTTGTCGATGTCAAACATTCTATACACAATATTTGTTAACACTTAAGTTATTTAATCTGTATAAACGTATTTTTAAATTCGAATCTGTAAAAATCTGAAAAAAAGAAATATGTAATAAAATTTTCAAAAAATAAAAAACTAATTTGTTTTAATTAATCCCTTTATTCTATAATTTCATTTATTTAAAACAGTAAAACTAAAAAATTCTAAATCCTTAAAAACAAGTCTATTTATACTCTGGGGTGTTGTAGATCAATCAGTAAATTCAATTATGTGAAAACAGATATTACTTATACTTATGCGTGAAAAAAAAACGCACAGGCACAACTATACATTTCTTTCTCATCAAATTAAAAACAACCGCACAACCAACCTACCCTTTCTTATTAGTTTATATTTATATTTCTTCTACCTGTGATCATGAGCAATACGTGCCAAGAATTTACTATAAAAAAAAACGATCATACACATTACATGTTACGCACACACTCATTCTGTCCGTCCAAACATTCGTACATACGTATATACATTTTCACATTACAGTCTACTTGTACTCTGGGATGTAGATGAGGAAACGTGCACACACTCATTCTGTCCATCCAACCATTCGTTTGAAAAGCAATACAAATGAAAGGACCAACAAAAAGCAGGTATGATCCCAAATTTGTAGGGAAAAATTGAAAATAAAAATGATTTAATTCTTTTCCAGATATGCATTCTCCCAAATTTTAACACACACAAACACACATACACATTAAAAAGCATTACCTTTTCATAATACATGTTACAAACCTAAAGACCGATCGCACACAATTCATTTCACAATTCTGCAATGTTTTTACTCTTTTACAGCTATGCATGCTCCTAAATTTGTATGGAGTAATTGATCGCGAACATACATAAACATACTACTGACTGGGATGACATATTAAAACCCTTGACTTGTCTACAGTGGCAAAAATTCATAAAAAACTGCCCGACAATAAACATATTGAAAATTCCCCGTTGGATCCAATTTAGCCCGAATTGTAATGTGGAAATTCACGGTTTCAGTGACGCTTCAGAAAAAGCCTATTCTGCGACTCTTTATGTTCGAATACAAGCAGAAAACTCAGTATTCACATTTCTTCTGGCTTCAAAGACCCGTGTAGCTCCCATTAAGCAAATATCGTTGCCCCGCTTAGAACTATGTGGATCCGTATTATTGGCAAATCTTGCATGTGGACTTATACCAAATCTTCAAATTCAAAATATCAAGGCATATTATTGGACCGACTCAACAATCGTGCTGTCCTGGTTAAAGAAACCCCCTTGCTCATGGAACACTTTCGTTGGAAATCGTGTTTCTGAAATCCTGGATAAGGTTGGAAATCAAAATTGGCAACATATCGACTCAAAGGATAACCCAGCAGATGTAGCCAGCCGAGGATGTACTCCACAAGAACTGGAAAACCACAACTTATGGTGGTTTGGACCCTCCTGGTTAAAATTGCCTAAAAATCAATGGCCGATACCAACACAAACAGGTGACACAAATCTAGAAGCTAAAACTGTAAAAGCATTTACAACCACAACACGCGAAGACCCATTAAATCGATTTTCAGACCTATCACGAGCTTATCGAGTACTCGCTTATGTCATACGATTATGGAGAAATATTGGAAGCAGCCGAACCCATCTTCGCGTATCTTCAGCAGAAATCACCCGAGAAGAAATAAATTTCGTCAAACATCGACTCATCATATGGACGCAACAAAATCATTTTCCAGATGAGCACAAACATTTAAAACTCAAGCAGAAAATATCCCCAACCAGCAGTCTTTTGACCTTAAATCCTTTCATGGATCACCATGGCATTATTAGAGCAAATGGGCGACTAGCGCAATCACCTGCATTAACGTACAATGAACGCTACCCAATATTGCTACGTCATAACTCGAAGCTATCACAGCTACTAGCGGAATTTACACATAAAATTACCCTTCATGGAGAAAACCAACTAATGGTTCGAGTCCTACGCACAGAATATTGGATATTCAGATTGAAACCCTTGGTCAAAAGCGTAATTTACAACTGTAAAACGTGTGTTTTGTACAAAAAACAGACGCAAAATCAAATCATGGCTTCATTACCACCAGAACGTACAACATTATCAAGACCCTTTGCTACAACTGGATTAGACTACGCATGACCTTTTGACATCAAAAATTTTACAGGCCGAGCTTGTTTTATTACAAAAGGGTATATTTGCATATTTGTATGCTTCGCCACAAAAGCTGTACATCTTGAAGCAGCAAGTGATTTATCGACCCAATCGTTCTTAGCAGCATTTTCCCGCTTCATAGGAAGACGTGGATGTCCCGCACTTATTTACTCAGACAATGGAGGAAATTTCGTCGGAGCAGCAGAACTACTAAGAAAAGACCGTCTAGAATTCATAAAAACTCTTCAAAATCAAGTGATCCATCATTTTAGTCATCAAAATCTTAATTGGAGGTTTATCCCCCCAGGAGCCCCACACATGGACGGCCTTTGGGAAGCCGGTGTAAAATCATTCAAAACGCACCTCAAAAAGATGATACCGAACATGAAATTCACATTTGAAGAGCTATCTACAATTCTTGCTCGTATAGAATCGTGCCTAAATTCTAGACCCTTAAGTCCTGCTAGCGATGACCCAAATGACCTTAATCCATTGACCCCTGGACACTTCCTTATTGGTAGTGCATTATTGACCCCAGCTGAACCAGATGTAAGCAACGAAAATCTGAATCTCATCAACCGCTGGAAACGCCTAAGGGTCATCTACCACTCATTTTGCCAAAGATGGAAGTCCGAATACTTGATTGAACTTCAACGCAGATATAAATGGAAGATTCAAAGGGACAACGTTAAAATCAACGATCTGGTAGTCATCAAAAACAACAACTTGCCACCCAATGAATGGCAAATGGGTCGAATCATCAAAACATATCTTGGACCTGACCAAAACTGTAGAGTTGTAGACATCAAAACAAAAAATGGAGTCATCACCAGACCAATTACAAAAATTGTGGTTTTGTTTGCAAATTAATATAACCCCTAACCATTTACATACACTAATATTGTTCTAATTTTATACTTACAGGTATGGCATCCCAACAATCTCAAAACCCCAAACATTGGCAATTTTCTTGCAGTATACGTTAACGTACATCATGATGCCATATCTGTCAACAACTTCATGAGCCTTTGCAACTTACCGATCCACGACCCACAAATAGGACCTGTTCAAAATCTGTGGTAAACTTCACCAAGTCATGGGGGCCGGAATGTTCAACGTTTAACATTATATGAGAGAACAGCCTGTCGAATATTAGGTAGCGGTTCTTTTTTATGCTTTGTTGTCTCTTGTATTCTTTTCAACATTCTTTTCATTACTACTTAACATTAAAGTATTTTTTGCATAGACTCACTCTAGTTTCGACAATTAAACAGTGAACATTAAACAGTGTGAACAAAGACAAAAGAAAAAGACAAACATAAATTGAAATTAAACATAATCAAATTAAAACAAAACAATTTTGTAAATAAAACAACATAAGAACTACACATTGAATTTAATAAATTAAACAAATTAAAATTACAAAAATTACAAAATTAAAAGAACAATTAAAAAACGAACCAGCACAACATTATTCATTAAACAATATACGCTATTTTTATTTTCATTTCATCAGCATACATAAGTAAAGCTATATAACTTTGGCTTAATAATTTTAGATAAATAAAAATAAAATAAAAAAATCGATTTTTTTTAAAAGAACATAAAGCTATCCATCTTTGGCTTAAAAATTAAGCCATGTTTTTTAGATAAATAAAAATAAAAAGAATAAAAAACCATTTTTTATTAAAAGAAAAAAACGAGCATTCCAAAGCATTTAAAAAAAATATACTATGCGACAAAATAAAAAAAAAAAAACTGAAATAACAGAACATTTTTAACATAAAATATTTTTTGAGTGTTATGCTGAAATAAAATGATAAAGCATCCGCCGCACATGTGTTCTTGTCGCAGTCTGATCGACAACTAAATGAAAAAACACAAGAATGCGTGTGAGTTCTCTTTGCACAACTGTGCTATGAAATGGTAAACTATGATTTAGTATTACCTTGAATTGGTTAATTTTTTTTCAGTTTGCAAATAACCAAATGATTTCGCTTAGATTTCCTTTTGAAAATATTTTATGCTTTGTTTATTCGTGATCACAATTTATTATTAAGGTAAATTTTTATTATAACATTTTATTCAAACACACGAATTTAATAAATATGCTTCGCACAAAATTAATTTAAAAATATCTTAATGCAATATGTCCTTATGATTAACAAAATTATAATAATATTTTAATCTCAACTTAAATAAGAAAGAAGCCTAAAATAAACAAGATTACTTGTCTTCTATATGATCGCCGGAGATGGGATTTTGCAATCACCGGCCGTAAACAATCGTAATGTATTTTATTTCTTATAATCCTGCATCTTAGGTGTAATATTTACTTGATAAGTATTTTAATTATTGTACAATATACAATATATTTACGTACTCCATTAAAAATGCATTCTTTAAAATACCATACATTTCATAATGCAAAATATTATTTTAAAAGATGATCGGTGCAACAGGCATTGAGCCATGAGTAAGTTTTCTGGAAGTCTTTTGGTGCACGTCTAAATTCAACCCAGTTTATATAGAGTAATACTAGAAACATATAGATTACAGCACATAATAGACAGCCCGTACTAGAATTCGTAATACAAGATTTTAATCTTTTCATACATCACTTTTTAAATTACTTTTCTAACGGCAATAAAACTACTTCTTTTATACTTGTTTCCGTTTGTGTTTATTCTCAAGTACGTACTATACTTTCCTCTTTTAATAATTTATTAAAGTTTTCATTGCGCAATTATTTCCTTTTCCGATGCAATTTACAGGAAATGCAAGAACTAATGAGAATACATATTATAAATAGCGGCAGGATAAAGATAATGGAAATGGAAAATATCTTAACATAGGGTACAATTGGGCTCTCCATAATATAACTTTGGCATGTATATTATTTATTTATTTATTTATTTATTTATTTATTTATTTATTTTGTTTATTAATCATAGCACAACAAGATAATAATCTTATAAATGAAAGTGCTATGGGAGGACATCAAATAGGAAAAAGTAATAACAAATCGCTCATTATATGAGTAATGAATTGTTTGAAGTACAGTATAAATAAAAATGAATAAGAATAAGAACATGTTTTAACCTCAGGAAATAGCAATCGATACAAAAAAATTAGGATAAGAAAATGAGTATTTGTAAAAAACTAAATTAGGAAAGATACTAATATAAAGAGAAATACAAACAAGGAAATATATTCATATAATGAGATACAATGAAACTTAAATAATAAATTAGAAAAATGAAAATAATTAATCACTAATAAAAATGAAGAGTAAAAATGTATAAAACAATCAAAATATATTACAAACTACTTAAACAGATTGTATAACTCCTTTTTGAACTTAGTTGCATTGCCTATGTTCTGAATATAATTAGGTAGTGCATTCCAAAGACTGATGGTGTGTATAAAGAACTGTCGTTTCGACAAAAGAGTCCTATGCCTTAATTGGATAATTTTCCTACCGCGGTTGGATCTAGCAAATCTAATCCTGCTAAATAAGTATACTGGCTGTTCCAAAGTAATAATCTTATGGAGGAGAATTAGGCACTTAATATTCAATAGATTATCAAAATGAATGCCACATATCTGGTAAGAAAATTGTGATATATGGTTCCGACGTCCCTTAATAAATGCGTATCTGGCTATGTTATTATAAGCCAAGTTGAGTTTCCGCCTATCATCCGCATCACAGTTTGCGAAAATTTCCGATTCATATAAAAGAACAGGAATCAAAAACGTTTTTGCCAGTTGCAGGCGTATAGCAAAAGGAGTCGAATCTATAACAGCCTATAAGTTCCTAAGCATACCATAAACTTTACCAACGATGACATTAATGTGGCTAGACCACGTTAGCCGACCATTAAAGATAACACCCAGATTAGATGCCGATTCAACAAAATCAATTTTATTCCCCCTGATAATAATTTCCGGCACATCAAACGCTCTCTTAGACCTGGAGAACAATAAAAATTTCGATTTAGAGGGATTAATACAAAGTCCATTAGCACTAGCCCAGTTGTCAATTTTCCGTAAATCATCGTTAATCGTATCTACACATAGTCGGATATTATCAATACAAGCGCTCCTATAGAGCTGAACGTCATCAGCGTACATATGTACGCTACAATTATCCAAAACATCAGGTAGGTCGTTAATGTATATACAGAACAAGAGGGGCCCTAAAATTGATCCCTGAGGAATACCTCTTCCTACGTATACCGAATTCGAGATGTTGCCGTTTAGGTAAACTCGTTGAGATCTGTTAATGAGATAGGAACGTATAAGGCTGCAAGCTGAATTAGAAAAATGAAAGAGGGTCTGTAGCTTTCTCAATAATATTCTGTGATCAACTGTATCAAAAGCCTTAGTGTAATCCAAAAGAATCAAAAACGCTATGTAATTTTCATCCAGCTTCAACCTAAGGTCATCAACTACTTTGACTAAAGCAGTAGTGCAGCTCCTAGCTTTCATAAATCCCGACTGTTTATCAGATAAAAAATTATTACTCGTGAGATAATCGTTCATTTGTCTAGCTATGAGGTTTTCCATAACTTTGGACAGGAACGGAAGAATGGCAATTGGCCTGAATTCATTGTTAGATTTAGGAATTGGGATGATTTTTGACCGTTTCCATTCATCAGGGAAAGAGGACATAGTTAAGACTGAATTGAATACATGAGTAAAATACGGTAAAAGTCTAGGTGACAAAGCTTTTAAAAACAGAGGATCTAAGTCATCAGAACCAATCGCATTTGATTTCACAGAAGATAAGCATTCCAAAACCTCGAGCTGACTAACACAACGAAAACTAAAGGGGTTTTCTAGCGGAACAAAACAAAGGTCATCATATAGGTTACTGTCAGGTGTAGGAACATTAATATTAACAAATTTGTCATTCAGACCGTTTACATCGACATCAGGAGAAGTATTATGGCATTTATGTCCAATACCAATATCGCGGATTACCTTCCATTTAGCTCTATTATCTAATGCGGAAGCGAACTTCCTGCCGTAAAACAATGTTTTTGCAATTTTAATATGTTTGGTAACCTCACTACGAGCGGCTTTATGAACGGCTTTCAGATCATCCGTTCTGAACCTCTTCCATCGCCGATAGGCAATGTCGCGCTTATCAATTAATGCTTTAATTTCAGCATTAAACCACGGTTGGTGTTTGGCTTTAACAAGTTTAGTTTTGATAGGAACACAACTGTCATATAGCAGACGCACATTTTCCTGAATTAGTGCCACCTGGTCGTTTACATTACCCAGTGAGTAGATTTGATCCCAACAGATATCATCAACATTAAAACCAGATAGTGTCTAGAAAGAAAGTAAAATTTTTATATCATAAACGCAGATTGGCTTGAATAATAAAAATCCTATTAAATTCATTATTGACTGTTAAGACAGATGCTGTGACGTCTTCATGTTACTTGCAAAAGCTTAGAATCAAAAGAAGGAAGAAATCTGTAGAGTGTTTTTAATTGCTTTTACGGTGTTCAGATACGCACCTTTATTGCGTAAGTCGCAATAAACGCCATTATTGAGCTCAATATTTCATACAAAGTTTCAATTAATTATTGCGCAATAAATACGCAAATTTTTATAATATTGAGTAAAACTTAAAATGCAGCACTGTCATAAGTATGTTCAGTGAGCATATTACAATTATCCGAACACTTTCTGTTGATATTTGACAACTCAAATGTGCACGACAATTGTGCTGTGATGTTAATCAATAATTTTCCTAAATATTGTTGGATCTGTAAGGCACCGTATACGGTGCTGTAAGGTTCCTAGTGTTGTTTTCCTTTCTTTCGCATAATTAGATAATTAATTATAAAATTTTACAACAATAGGATAAAGTAAAAAAGGAGAGCTAAATAGATAAGTTGAAGGGAATGAAATACAAAAAAGTAATAAAAAAAAGACAAATTAATTCGAAAATCTCCAATTTATATTGACAACATTTTTGATACATGCTCAATAGAAATAAATTTAAAATTAACTTTCGTTAATAGTCATTAAGATTATTACAAATGTATGTATTTCAAACAGTCTCTTCTTGTATACTGATTTGAAACTTACCTAATTTTGACTTTTTGAAAGCAGATTCAGCAGTAGAGCAAAGTAATCGGAAAAAGAAACAATAAATCGATTCGTTAACGAACGAACCTAAATTTAGTCTTCAAGTATACGGAATGCACATAATTCACATTAAATTAAATATTTAATTAATTAGTGACAGGTGACAAAATAAAATGAGTATATTATACGGAAGTACATACATAACTAATTGGAGAAATACTAAGTGCCAAAACGATTCAAAAGTGATGAGAGCTCATAGGGAAAATACGCCATTAATATGGTATACGAAGCTGTGAAAGAGACTTGTAGGAGTGATAAGTTCTCTAGCTCTTATCTCGCAGCTCTCAGCCCTAAAAACTTGCAGGTTAAAAATTTCGTCAAAAATACTAACTTAAAAACAGTGACATGAATTTTCTGACCTTTCTGAACAACTTACGCGGAGCTATGGGACCCATGCTGATAGCCTTTAGATACTGATATCCCAACGTGTTTCAGGATTGTTTTTCAGCACCAAGTTTATATAAAATTACTTTTTTGTTCTGTCCACTAGCGCCAGGCTGCAATTATTACCATTTTTGGGACCGGTTATTTAAAACCGGTAACAGGCTAATTTTTGCACACACTTAGCTAAAGTTATGTAAACAAATTGTGCAGATTACTAGTGAAGGGGAAATATAATCAGAAAAAATGCAGGTTTAGAAGTGTATATGTAAAGGACGCTATTTAAGGCTTCGACAAATAACATGAACCAAAAAGTACATGGCAACGCCATTGGCGGACTTGTAATAGAAAAACTTTTAATTAAATACTTTATTTACAATCTTTCCTAGAATATTAAGAAAATGAGAGATATATTTTTAGAATATCACATAAGTTATGGGTTTTCAGTGAAATCAATAGCATTTTCTATACCTGTGTATATATTATATACAGACACATTTTTTGTATGGAACAAAGAACATTAAAAAAACACCAATTTCAACAATAGCGAAAATTTTAAAGTCGTATTTTTAACTGCAAATACAATAGCTCTTATTCAACACATGGAAGAGTGTGTTATTGCTGCACTGAAAATATGCTATTTAGGACGACATTTGAGTAACCTAATGGAAGCAATAAAAAGTAGATAGTTTTCGAAAAAGTATTTTGGAAGGAGGTGTTGTCATTGATAATGAGAAATACTAGGACAAACTTACTGTCTCAACGCACAACTGAAGACTGTCTTAACAATATAAACAAGGAAATTATAAACGTGGTCCATACAGTAGGATTTTCGGGTACAGAAGATCCTGGCATTGCTTATTTTGGACGGTGAAAAACTTACAAACTCTAAACTCTTTGAATTCAAATCAACATAGTTATGGCATAGAAACTTCAGTGTCCGATTCTTGTAGAGACAATTCGCAGATTCCATTGGCGACATACCCAGACTTATCCGAAGAGAACAAATTGTTCTTATCACAGAAGCGAATTTTTATTACTGGTAATATGTGCATATTACATACATGCATATATTACATAATTTTCGTAGACCTTTTATTCCTTTTTGTATCTTTTTACAAGTTTTGTAATTCTATGACGAACCTACACATAATTATATCTAAAATCAGTGTTTGTTTTATGAAATGTTGTTTTTTCCTTTTTTGTTATTTTTTTTAATAAATGCGAGTTTTATTTTAAAAGACTGAATTTATATAATTTATTATGTTCATTTTTAAAAGAATACTACATTTGGCCAATTCACACGACTTTGTATTGTGTGCGTTATATTGTGTGTTTCGTATTCCAAGCGTCAAAAAATGGAGGAACCAACATTCTTAATTTCATTTTCAAGCAACAAAATTAAATATATTACGGAAAAAAGTAAATTAATTAATTTTCTGTGCGAACAATATAATTTTGAAATGTCAATTGTTGACTTAAGTTACATAGAAAATATTTTATATTTTTTTATTTTGATAGCACGAAACCAATACAACTTTTAAAAACATATGAACAAAATGTGTATAAGTTTACCGGATTTTTATATGAAAATTATCAACAACAAGCATGCACTTAATTGGCCAATTATAGTACATACGTAAGAGTTTGAATTTGAAATTCAAGTTGCCACAAATCGGGAGGTAAATTGAAGAGTTGCGGTATATTTTGATTTTTGTTTATGTGATCACATCAACACTGTCCTATATTGTAAATGACCGAATAATCTACCAGATATAACGATTTGAGCCATTCGAAAAAGTAATTAAATCAATAGATTTTTTATTCTTTTGAAGTCATTCGTTTAAGTTCCTTGTATTTTCCTTCTTTAACACAAAGTATTTTCTTTGACCTCATTTTATTACAAGAAAAAGTGCAATTTATTTTATATTGTTTAAGAAAACTATTTAAGTTATTCGCATATATGTACACACATACAATGTACGTCCATACATACCTATATGCCTTTCTTAACTTTCGTAATCCATTTAACATTTCTTAATTTAAAGATACACTTAAAAAATTATAAATAAATAAAAGAACATCAATAAATTATGAATATTTTAATTATACTATGTTACAAATGAAAAATGCATAACCGTAACCAAATAAAATGTATGACGTTTTAATTTGTTTAATTTTTTAACACCAAAGTCTTCTGTCTCTCAAAATAAGGAGTAAACCTTAGTACATATACCCCTGAAAAATTCAGTGTGAACACTTTGAGGGGGTATTCTCATCAAGAAATTAAAAATAAAAATTATGTTATTACTTATATTTTAATTCTTAAAACTACATATTAACAAATTGGAATTTATTATTTTCCGGATTACTTTTAGAGTGTTTTAATTTGTATTTATTAATCAGAATACAGGTAAAATTATATTTTAGTTATTACGAGCTAAGTTACTTAGATCTCAAGCTCAGTGTAGTATAACAGACCAGAGATTCTGGTAGGAATCGAACCACGACCCAAGAGGGTAGTCTAGTACACTACCCATTTTCAAAGTTACAGATGTTTTTATGGCGATTATCCGACTTACGATAGAATTTATATTGCTTTCAAGAACTTCAATAAATAAGTATACATGTATACATATCTACACACATAGATTGTTGAAATTATACGGACAAATATTATTGCTAATAGCAAGCTTGTATACTTATTAATAAACTTTGGTTTTAACATCAATTGTTCTTTGATATAATTGTCAATAATATAATATGTGTACATATTAATATTTATAATAAACTCTCTCTTCTCTTTTTACTTTTGAACCATACAGACGTATTTTATTTACGCTGCACATATTTTAATACAGATATATGTATGTAGATATATAGACATACAACTGAGTGTTTTAGATCAAAAGTTATGGTGAAAATCGATTACGTAAAATTGCCTAAAATTACAAAAATAGAGGATAAGTAGGAAGTACAGTTGTAGAAGCACTTAAGTAACATGTAAAATTATACGTACTATTAAAGTAAACTGCAATAAACTTAAAAACTTTTTATATTTTATGTAAATGGGAATATAGAATGGAAATAAATACGTATGTATAAACAAATATAAATATTAACTGTCGCTATAAAAATTAAATAAATAAGTGAGAAACATTGTATAGAGTTCAGTTTAGGTCACCACATTTAACACAAGTGCTAGTTTCAACCTTCTTCTAGTAAATTAAGTCACGATATACATATGTATATGTATGTAGAAAACGTCAGCATACGTATTACATTCATAATAAATATGCGCATATACATAACTATTGTTGCGTGGCCAGTTATGAAGGCTGCTGTTGTCACGACTGCTGATACAATTTTTATTCTACAAAATCTTGATTTTCAAAACATTGCATGAATGTCATATACACCCAAACCTGTTTTTACACGGTTTTTTTTTTACGCGAATTTGAAATAACACGGTTTTCAATCAGACCTACAAACATGTATGGCTAGATACAGAGAGCTCTATAAAGAGCTTTCCAAAGTTGGATCGCAACGCACTATAACAGAATTTGCTGTTAAAAGAAATAAACCAGTGCCAGAAGCAGCTTGTGAAGATGTAGAAGTAATAAGTATTTCTATTGACGAGACTGATATTGAGCCACCCCAGCAAAAGAGAATGCGCTTGCTATCAGAAACTGACTCCGAATAAAATAAAATAAATTTTTTATTGAAAATAATTCCGTTCCTAATTGTCTTAAGAGTTTGATAACTAATTTTATTTTTATAAATGGAAGAGAATTTTTACGTTTTTTTTCTTTATTTTTTTATAATCATAAAATGAAATAAAATAAGAACTCTGTGTATACTATTGAACTAAATCTTTGCATTTTTATAAAGTTATTCAATTTTATAGGCATGTGTAGGCTGCTGCATCAATCCTATGTATATATTTTTAGTTTGTTTATACACTTACATACATACATAATATTTATCATTTTTTACGCGTTTTTTTACACGGTATCCACTGGAATGTATCTACCGCGTAAAAAAGGTTTGGGTGTACTCTCTTCTTTATGACGGTTAAAAATTTTACAAATAAAAATTTCCTAAAAAGAGGGTAATAACGGTACCTTTTAAATTATGTATCTTTTATAGATGTAAAGTATAATGCTCTTAATTATTACCTTAAGACGGGATCGCTGTACATTTTTAAACTTAAATTTCATGCTTGCTTCTATGACTGATTCTCTAAATCATCATTTCGTATGTAGTACATCTGAAAATAAAAAATAAACTAAAAAGTAAAGGAAATTCAATTTGTGGATTTTTATAAATTTTAAATATTTTTATAAATACGTATTCTTATTATTTCCTAATTCATAATAATACTTATTCATAATAATATTCTTATTATTTCTTAATTCATGATAATACTTATGGCATGTAGTCACGGTCAGTTATATGATAGATCCCACATAACTCCTACAATAGAAAATATTTTTATTAAGTAGCTAGTAAAATTAAGAGCATTAGGTTAGGTTGGATTAAATTGGCAATCGCTTCAATGGGTATAACTTGTAATACCGATATATCATATCATATAATTGCAATTATAAATTGGCATTCTTCAGACATTCTAAAGGTTTTATGAAAATGTTTTTATTCAAATCGTCTTTGGCTAAACACATTCTGGCAATAAATTCTTAAGTTCCCAACCGCCTTGTATTCTCAGTATCCGTACGTGTGCACCCGTTATTCATTTCGGTCCAGATCTGTCTGGTTTCTCTGCATGTAGGTTACGTAGGTAAGTAGAGGTGGCTGTCTTCCCAAAAAGAAGTCGGATAGACCATCTGAGAACCGTTGTGATATTACAGTTTTATATTTTCCCCGTAAGAATTCGGAGCTTCTGAAAAGAGGATTATTCAGTTAGCCAATATTTTATGCCTAATACTTTGTTTAGTTCGTCTATGTGGTACAACCAGAAAGCCTTTTCCTGCCTATATCACAAGGCATTTACCCTAAAGATGAAAAACAGTTTCTTCCTGTTTCTGCAGAAATTGTTAGCCAAGTGTCCCTGCATCACTTGAGTGCAAATAATGCAATGTCTAGTAATGATTTCAATAATTATATTGAGAGAGTTTTAGCAAAATTTTTTCCACCGTTCTTCCCCAAAGGATCCACGACTGTTTTGTCAATTATAAGTTCGCAGCTCCCTACAAGGATTCCCAAAGCAGAGAATTCATCAGAGAGTTCGATAAATGTGCCACACCTCGCCAGTCCACTCAACAATTACCCGGAATATCGCAGTGTCCCGGCACCTATGCGAAATGGACATCATACAGCTATACTTCGCCCCATATTGTTATTTTTACTATTATTTACTTTGCGTTATACGATATTATCTATACAGCCATATATTATCTTTTGTTATTTATTCTTAATTCTTATTCATATTCCTTTTTGTATTATAACGGTATACAATGTACATCTAATTGTCTTATAGTGTTTTCACACCGAGTGGTTTTAACGCAAAAGCTGGTTTTAACGTTAAAACCAAAAATAAAACCTGATTTTACCATACAAAATTATTGTTAAAACCAAAATAAAACCTTTTTTGAATTGGTTTTAAGTTGGTTTTATGAAATACAACCTTGTTTTGATGTACTAAATGTACTAAATCAGAGCTACCAGCTCTGAAAACCTGAAAACAGCTGATAAAAACAAAAACAAATGTAAATAAATAAATAAATGTAAATAATCATTTATTTTGTATTAAAAAAGGAAAAATTTGGAATATTTTTAATTTCTTCAATGAAAATTTTAAAAATTTGTAAATATTTAATTATTAATCGAAATGTGTGTTGTTTCTTGCGCGAAAGGTAAGTCAGAAGCTAAATATATCAAGATGAAATAAGGTATATTGCTCATAAATTTTTTTTCTCGCAGTCATAAATGTCATGAATTTAAAACCAATTTTAGTAAAACTTGCAGTGTGAACGCAAAATCAGCTGTTTATGGTTTTAATGCTAAAATCAGGTTTTAAATTTTGGTGTGAAAACACTATTACACATTTATCTTTCATGTTGAATAAATTCAGTCGCTGTTTTATGCGCATACTACCATACGTTATACTCTTACACCGGATTCAAAAAACGGCCGTCTTTATAGCCATTATGCTACAGCCATAGTACTACTGTTGTAGGCTAGTATACGGGACAATATAAGATTCAATTGATCTGAAATGATTCCACATTCGACTTTGTCGCGTAACCTGTATTAATCAGTGAATACCTGTATGAAGTTCTCTGAGATGTGTAAATCATTATTTCAAATTAATCTTTGGTATAAAACCAAGACCGCAGGCAATGTGTAGGTGACAGGTATATATGAGATAACCTGTTATCCAGCATCTTAAGTAGAAATGAGGATAGGCTGACGGACTTAAATTCTCCAGCTACAATGCTTTACCTTCTTTGGGAATAAAGATAATCTCGTAAAACGTCCATTACAACATAACTGATCTGAAGATTATCAAAGTCACGGCATGAAGATATCTATGTTCAGAAGTATAGGATAAGTGTTGACATTCTTAAAGTGAAATCTCTTGTGAAGAGACTTTATTTGATAAAATAGGACAAAATTTGCCACAGTTCTTATTTAAAGAGTACAACAATCATGACGTATTTCTTAAGCTGTGGTCACACTGAAAAAATATTTGCTTCAAATATGTTTACTGTAGTTTGTTTGCTGGTCACATTGACGGTAAATATTTGTTGTTGTATAAATTGGCAACTTGGAGACTCTGCAGTAAAACTAACCGAATGTTTGTTTTTTGAACTTCGTTTAATTGCATTAGATAACTGACAATCATTAACTTCTGTCGCAGCTTTTTTGACATCTAATTCGTTAGGAATTAGAACATTTTTGTTTGTAGCAAGGCGGTTATTGTTTTCAACTGGTAATTTTGTTTTTAAAATTTTTTGTTTCAGAAGTTTTTTGGTGACATCAAACGACTGATTATAAGATTTGTCAGCATTAGAATTGGTGATTGTTGACAAACTTGACAATTGTTCCTCCATTTTACGTTGCAATTGAAGAAGATCTGACTTATCATCTAAAATGTAAAGTAAATTTGCAACGAAAATAAGCTTTATGTAATTTTGTAATTCTTTGTATAATTATTATGTTTTTTTAGAATTCTGAATTAAGTTTTCGGGCATTACGCGTCGGAATTCGTATTCAACTAGTAGAGACACAAACCACATTCCTTAACAGATATTATTTTGCAGTGCACAGTGCACTGATATGAATTTAACAGATATAGGACCATTATTACAACTTGCCGTTAACTAAGGGAAGGATTTTAACGGACAGATAAATTGTTTTTCATTATTATGAGTACCCAATAAGATAGAAGTGATCGTTAAGCTAAAGGGAAGATCATCCTACCTTTAACATTTAAAGATCACTTTATGTTTGAGCTTGCCATATTATATGTTATTTTCATTATGTCAACTGCAAATTTAAACAAAATGAGCATATACAACAAAAAACGAAGCCAGCGGTTGCCACTGCGTTAATTAAAACTTGTGCAATTGAGCAGTTTTATCGACATTGCTACAGCACTACCATATTTTTGAAAAATGTTATCTGTAAGTTGTAATTGATGAAATATATCTAAAATAACTTCAGAACTATAAAAATAATAATAAAAAATGTGGATCGTGAAGTCGCATATCAGATATCATAAATAAAATTGAGTTTTTTTAAAAAAAAGCTTTAGAGGATTTGTGACCATTTTGGAAACTGGCTAAATGGTACGCATGCTACACTATAAAGAAGTACTTGTTGGAACTGTAGTAGTGAGATATCTGATTTAATCTTGCGATTTGTGAAATATAGATTTGAAAAATTATGTGAGGCATCATTACGGAGAATTTGGTGTAAAAGACGTGTCCAATTTTTTTTTGTCAAAATTTTAAATTTGGACATGTTATAAAATCCCAAAGCTGGGATCCAAAAACGGAAAGTAGCTTTGGAAACCTTGATATGTTCCCTATTTATCCCCAAACACTTTTTTTAAATTTTTAAGAATTGCGGGATTCCTTTTGACAAGTTTTTTTACACTCCTTTATTTAGAATGACAAATTGAAAATATATTGAAAATTTCATTGAGCTTTGTTAATAAATAAAGATTTTATTACACATTTAATGAGTTTTTAAACTAAAATTTTGATAGGATTCCAAATATTATGAACAATTGAACCACATTTATTTTGAACAAAATTTTTGGTTTAGATAAGTTAATTTTTGGTCTCACAAAAAAATTTCAAGTCAATATCTCAATTAGATTCAAAAATATGCCACTTGCAAAGTCAGTCCTTCAAAAATATTGCACCTTTTTTACATTTTAGTATAAAATGTTACTAGATCAGAACCATTGACTTGTTTTTGAATAAAATATTAAGGCAATTTATACAAATTTTTACTTTTCTTTACTAAGAACATTTTAGAAGCAGTGAATAAAATGCCAAATTAATTATTACCCCCATTGAATTTCCGAATTTAGTCCAATTTATATAAAAACTTAGAAAAAAAGGTGGTTCAAAAATGGAATTATCAATGCATTTAGAGTAGGGGATCATATATTATTCTGCAATAAATTTAATAAAAAAGGTTTCATTACATATTTAATGAGTTTATAAAACTAAAATTTTGATAGCATTGCTAATATTAGGAACAATTGAACCACATTTATTCTGAACAAAATTTTGTCTTTTGGATAAGTTAATTTTTGTCTCATAAAAAAATTTCAATTCAATATATCTCAATTAGATTTAAAAATATGCCACTTTAAAACTCAGTTCTTCAAAAATATTGCACCTTTTTTACATTTTAGTATAGAATGTTACTAAGTCAGAACCATTGACTTGTTTTTGCATAAAATATTAACCCATTTACGGTCACTGTGCCAATTTGGGAACACTTAATTATTAAGGCTGTATAAAAAAATGTTCAATAAACTGTGAAACATTGAAAAGCATTTTTAGTTTCATACAACAAATGTATAAGATCTTAGAAAACATATAATAATGCTGTTCCAATTTAGGTACAATGGTCACAAGTATACTATTAACGACGCTGCAAAAACTAGTGACAAAATGTTTAAAGTACGTCAACTTGCTGATATTCTTATCAGAAAATTTAACCAATGGGGTGTTTTCCACGAACATATTTCTATCGACGAATCCATGGTGAAATATTACTGTCGCCATTCAGCAGAACAGTATATTCGAGGTAAACCTATTCGGTTTGGTTATAAAAACTGGGTTGCAGCAAGTTCCTCTGGATATTGTTACTCTTTGATATTTATTGTGGTAAATCAACTACACCTGTTTCTGAGCCATTGGGTACTAGGGTTGTGAAAATGCTGCTATAAAAATTGACCATGAATTCTGGCAACCACAAAATGTTTATTTACGTACATGGTTGATATGGCTATATCAAATGCGTGGCGCCTACATGAATTTTGTGAAGAAAATGCTATGGACCAATTACAATTTCGTCGATCCATAGCTAGGTTTTATCTAAAATAATCGTTCAAAAGACATTCTGCTCGGACTTCGTCATCAAATATTAAGGGTCTACATCTAGACGGCGCAGATCATGTTCCAGAAAAGCTTCCTAAGCGTGTGGGTTGTGTCATCTGCCACAATAGAAGCCGCTGGAGTTGCAAAAAATGCAAAAAGAACTCTGCGTTAAAAAAAATGTTTTGCAAAATATCACTCTTAAGTGGCCATTGTACCAATTTGGGTACACCCCTCTAATGTCCTGAATTTTTTTTTACTTTTTTTTACGTTTCTGTTTTTTGCATTGTTAAAAATAAATATACATTGAAATTTTAAAAATTTGACTTGTAGTTTTTGTTTGGCTGTAAATGGGTTAAGACAATTTATACAGATATTTAGTTTTCTTTACTAAAGGTCTGCACAAATGTATTTAACTTCAAAAAGTACATAAGATCTAGCATACACGCACACTTATCCGAAGTACCCGAAGAAGAAAAGTACTTTTTTTTAGAACAACAAAATTATCGAATAACTTCTTGTTGTTATTTGACTACGTTCGCTTCATACAAATACATGTTCAACTTTCTTTCTTACTCGAAACTACCGGCACAAAACATGTCGAGTACAATGAGTACCACCAAACTTTACGTAGTACTACAAATACCAATGAGTACTGCAAATTATAGACAGTTGTTTATTGTTTTGAGCAGAGTATGTCACAGGCTATTTTTTTATCTCAAATAACTGTTGTAACCATAAGTATTCCAAAAATATTGGTGGTGAAGCCTGAATACAAGAGGATTTTGGTGCGTTAAGTTTGAGTAGAATATGTCATAGCTATGACTCATGTGATGTTTTTTATTTCAATTACACCCAAAGAAAAATTTAATTAAAATGTCGTCATTTCCTACAATGTCACAAATAAAAAATAAACATAGATGCAAATTGACGAATAGTCATTTAGAAATATTATTAAAAATAAAAAATTATGACACAGAAATTAACATTGATCAACTCATGGAATTTTTAGATTCGCAAAAGAAATGTTTCTAATTGTAAATGAAATATTTCATCAGGTAGCAAACATGATTATGGAAAGATTTACATACATAATAATGTATGGAAATTTTGTGGTGACCGATTTGCGAAACAGAGGAATGTATGTAACGGTATTTTTTCCAAAAAATTTTACAAAACTTCCAGAAAATAAATCACTCGTCATTCGTTATTCAACTGTTGAGCCTGAAGCCATATTTTTTGTTTTGTTGTCCCAATTAATAATTATTAGTTTTTAAATCTGTTTTTCTTATTTAAAGAATTATTCAAGTTTTCCAAATTTTTAGATTTAAGAAAAATCATACATTAAGGTAACAATTTTGATAAATGTTATTTATTTATTGAAAGGGAGTTATAGTTTTTTTATTTCAGATGTTTTCACTGGTAAAATTTCACAACGAAGAGATGTCAATTGTGACGTCAAGGTACGTAGAGGAACACCTAAAAGACGCCTGTGTGGTAAAATGGAAAGGAGGAAAATATGCCGCATTCATTATCTCCAAAAAGGTCAGTAAAAAATTATTGCTTATTTATTTGCTTATATGAATTGCTAATGTGTAGACAATTTATACAAATATTTAGTTTTCTTTACTAAGTACATTTTAGAAAGAAGCAATGAATAAAATGCCAATTTAATTATATGTGCCAATATACAGTTTGTCAAAAAAATGTGATCTTCATTCTAGAATTCCAACAACAAAATCATTACATACTTTTTTATTTTTGCACACATTCTATAACTGTACTTGTTTACGACCATAAGGCGCCAATAGTTTTCTAATAGTCACACACATTACAATAATAACAACAATAAAAGAACTTTACACAGTATATAGGGTGTCAAAAAAATCTTTGCATATTGAATGAAGATAATAAAAAAATGGCAAAAAATGCCGTTATTTCCCAAGAATGTTGTGCATTTTGGGTTTTTTACAAATGAGATGGAATGTGAAAGGGGTATACAACGTTTTATTAATGAAGTGATCGTTTTTTATGTAACAGGTGTCCTTATATTTGAATACAAAAAATGCCAGGAATACGAGTTTCAAAAAATATTATACAATTGGTCTATTTCAACTACTACAAAGGCAAATCTGCCAAGTAAATCGCCGACACGTTTTCCTTGAACATCAGGACTGTATATAATATTATAAACCGTGCTGAAAAAAAAGGAGGACTAGACTTAAAAGGATTTACAGGCAGGCCAAAAAATGTGACGCAGCGAGTTGAAAGAAAAATTATTAGAATCGTGTATGGTAGCCCACAATCCAGTACGAGATGATTAGCTCTTCAAGTGCAAAAAGACTTTGGGTTACGTGTTTCCCAAGAAACCATCAGAAATGTTCTTCAAAAACACAAATGTTCTTCAAGAGTGGCTAGGAAAAAACCCCTGCTGTCAGCACAAAATGTCGAAAAGAGATTAAGATTTGCCACCGAATACATTTCACTTCCTCCGGAGTACTGGGACTCTGTTATTTTCTCAGATGAGACGAAAATAATGCTTTATTATCATGACGGAGCATAAAGAGTTTGGCGTAAGCCTCTGGCAGCACTAGAAAATTAAGATCTTATTCTACAGTAAAGTTTGGAAAACTGTCTGTAATGGTATGGGGCTGTATATCCAGCAAGGGAGTTGGTGTAATCAGGATTTTGGATGAAATAATGACTAAGGAAGTATATCTTGATATTTTAAAAAATGAACTGACCGCCAGCATTAAGAAATTTGGTTTTATTGACCCGGTTAATCCGAATAAAATTAATTACAAGTACTATCAATATAATGATTCTAATCATAAATCTTATTTATGTAAGTCCAGGTTACTTTACAACTGCTCCAAAGTTATTGATACTCCTGCCCAAAGTCCTGATATTAACCCTATCGAAAATTTGTGGGTTCATCTAAAGCAAAACGTAGGAAAAAGATCGCCCACAGATAAAAACGAATTGATAAAGTTCATCAAAGAAGAATGAAAAAATACCTTAGAATATGCCATTGCGAAGCTTATTCAATCCATGAAAAGGTGTCTATAATCGGTGATTGATGCTCAAGGTGGACACACAAAATATTAGCACTATAATTTAAAAAAAATTGCCTAAGTCTTAAAATTCTGTCAAGTGTGCAAACATTTTTTGACAGTAGTAAAATTGGATTGTTTTTGTTTTTTAATATTTTACATTAGAATATTTTCATTGTAATAAAAGTTTTTTATTTATTATATTAACAAAACATATGTTTATAAAATCCTGTTTGAAAAAAATGAAAAAGTTGGTTATTTATATTAGAAATCAATGAATTTTTCGAAGTTTTTTATTTTTCTCTAAAGATTTTTTTGACAAACTGTATATAAGCTTATTAAAAGGTGGTTCATAAATGGAATTATTAAACGGAGAATCATTTAGAGTGTCAGGGTATCATATATTATTTTAATAAATTTAAATATTCAATTACCTCAACTTAATTTTTATATGAAGAAGCTTTAAAAAGTTTTCAATTTTTGATATGCCTGTTTGTCAACTTTTGTGTTATCATAGATTTTATATATTTGCAAATATCTTCAATTCTCTCTTTTCCTTTTGAAGATACACTCCACAGAATGGAACAAAACTTGTCGTACTTTAAAGTAATCTTCATGGTGATTTAATTTAAAATGTTACTTAAAAAGTAACAATAAAATCAGAAAATTTAGATAAATGTTGAGGTTATTGAATATTTAAATTTATTGCAGAAGATACTCTACTCTAAACGCATTGATAATTCCATTTTTGAACCACTGTATTTTTCGAGGTTTCTATATAAATTGGACTAAATTCGGAAGTTCAATGGTGGTATTTATTAAATTGTTATTTTATTCATTGCTTCTAAAATGTTCTTAGTAAAGAATAAAGGTCTGCAAGAGTACTCATTGAAAAATATATCCTCAAAAACAAGTACTCCTAAAATTATGTTCACTTCATGTGGTACTTCAAATACTCGCAGCATAAAACGCCACATAACTGATATTTTTTATATATAAAAGCTTATGTGTATGAACAAACTTATAAACGACTTGTTAGGCACAGTTACAATTGTTAGTAATTATTGTTTCAAGCAGTGTTCTAACAAATATTGTTAACAAAATATTGTGCTTTTTGATGCAATTAAAGAGTAATCTCTTCGGAATAATAGAAATATTTCACTTAAAAATTCAAAGAAAAATCTGTGAATTTTACTCATTGTAAAGGATGGCAATATTTCATCAGGCAGAAAATATCATTATGGAAAGATTTATATGCATAATAATGTATCTAAATTTCCATACATTATTATGCATATAAATCTGGTGACCAATTTGCGAAACAGAGGTCCATAAAACATAATCCTTTTTTGTAGCAAGAGTCATCATTATATATTGCAGGTACCTGAATATTTCAAAGGGTTATATTTTATGGTCCTATGTTTCGCAAATCGGTCACAACAAAATTTCCATACATTATTATGTATGTAAATCTTTCAATAATCATGTTTGCTACCTGATGAAATATTTCATTTACAATTAGAAACATTTCTTTTGCGAATCTAAAAATTCCATGAGTTGATCAATGTTAATTTCTGTGTCATAATTTTTTATTTTTAATAATATTTCTAAATGACTATTCGCCAATTTGCGTCTATGTTTATTTTTTATTTGTGACATTGTAGGAAATGACGACATTTTAATTAAATTTTTCTTTGGGTGTAATTGAAATAAAAAACATCACATGAGTCATAGCTATGACATATTCTACTCAAACTTAACGCACCAAATCCTCTTGTATACAGGCTTCACCACCAATATTTTTGAAATACTTATGGTTACAACAGTTATTTGAGATAAAAAATAGCCTGTGACATACTCTACTCAAAACAATAAACAACTGTCTATAATTTGCGGTACTCATTGGTATTTGTAGTACCACGTGAAGTTTGGTGGTACTCATTGTACTCGACATGTTTTGTGCCGGTATTTTCGAGTAAGAAAGAAAGTTGAACATGTATTTGTATGAAGCGAACGTAGTCAAATAACAACAAGAAGTTATTCGATAATTTTGTTGTTCTAAAAAAAAGTACTTTTCTTCTTCGGATACTTCGGATAAGTGTGCGTGTATGCTAGATCTTATGTACTTTTTGAAGTTAAATACATTTGTGCAGACCTTTAGTAAAGAAAACTAAATATCTGTATAAATTGTCTTAACCCATTTACAGCCAAACAAAAACTACAAGTTAAATTTTTAAAATTTCAATGTATATTTATTTTTAACAATGCAAAAAACAGAAACGTAAAAAAAAGTAAAAAAAAGTTCAGGACATTAGAGGGGTGTACCCAAATTGGTACAATGGCCACTTATGAGTGATATTTTGCAAAACATTTTTTAACGGAGAATTTTTTTTTTGCATTTTTGCAACTCCAGCGGCTTCTATTGTGGCAGATGACACAACCCACACGCTTAGGAAGCTTTTCTGGAACATGATCTGCGCCGTCTAGATGTAGACCCTTAATATTTGATGACGAAGTCCGAGCAGAATGTCTTTTGAACGATTGTTTTAGATAAAACCTAGCTATGGATCGACGAAATTGTAATTGGTCCATGGCATTTTCTTCACAAAATTCATGTAGGCGCCACGCATTTGATATAGCCATATCAACCATGTACGTAAATAAACATTTTGTGGTTGCCAGGATTCATGGTCAATTTTTGTAGCAGCATTTTCACAACCCTAGTACCCAATGGCTCAGAAACAGGTGTAGTTGATTTTTTAAAAAATTTATTTTAAAATTTTTTTATTTTATTTTAATAATGATTTACCACAATAAATATCAAAGAGTAACAATATTCAGAGGAACATGCTGCAACCCAGTTTTTATAACCAAATCGAATAGGTTTACCTCGAATATACTGTTTTGCTGAATGGCGACAGTAATATTTCACCATGGATTCGTCGATAGAAATATGTTCGTGGAAAACACCCCATTGGTTAAATTTTCTGATAAGAATATCAGCAAGTTGACGTACTTTAAACATTTTGTCACTAGTTTTTGCAGCGTCGTTAATAGTATACTTGTGACCATTGTACCTAAATTGGAACAGCATTATTATATGTTTTCTAAGATCTTATACATTTGTTGTATGAAACTAAAAATGCTTTTCAATGTTTCACAGTTTATTGAACAGTTTTTTTATACAGCCTTAATAATTAAGTGTTCCCAAATTGGCACAGTGACCGTAAATGGGTTAATATTTTATTCAAAAACAAGTCAATGGTTCTGACTTAGTAACATACTAAAATGTAAAAAGTTGCAATATTTTTGAAGAACTGAGTTTTAAAGTGGCATATTTTTAAATCTAATTGAGATATATTGAATTGAAATTTTTTTATGAGACAAAAATTAACTTATCCAAAAGACAAAATTTTGTTCAGAATAAATGTGGTTCAATTGTTCCTAATATTGGCAATGCTATCAAAATTTTAGTTTTATAAACTCATTAAATATGTAATGAAACCCTTTTTTATTAAATTTATTGCAGAATAATATATGATCCCCTACTCCAAATGCATTGATAATTCCATTTTTGAACCACCTTTTTTTCTAAGTTTTTATATAAATTGGACTAAATTCGGAAATTCAATGGGGGTAATAATTAATTTGGCATTTTATTCACTGCTTCTAAAATGTTCTTAGTAAAGAAAAGTAAAAATTTTTATAAATTGCCTTAATATTTTATTCAAAAACAAGTCAATGGTTCTGATCTAGTAACATTTTATACTAAAATGTAAAAAAGGTGCAATATTTTTGAAGGACTGACTTTGCAAGTGGCATATTTTTGAATCTAATTGAGATATTGACTTGAAATTTTTTTGTGAGACCAAAAATTAACTTATCTAAACCAAAAATTTTGTTCAAAATAAATGTGGTTCAATTGTTCATAATATTTGGAATCCTATAAAAATTTTAGTTTAGAAACTCATTAAATGTGTAATAAAATCTTTATTTATTAACAAAACTCAATGAAATTTTCAATATATTTTCAATTTGTCATTTTAAATAAAGGAGTGTAAAAAAACTTGTCAAAAGAAATCCCGCAATTCCTAAAAATTGAAAAAAAGATTTTGGGGATAAATAGGGAACATATCAAGGTTTCCAAAGCTACTTTCCGTTTTTGGATCCCAGCTTTGGGATTTTAGAACATGTCCAAATTTCAAATTTTGACAAAAAAAATTGGACATGTCTTTTACACCAAATTCTCCGTAATGATGCCTTACATAATTTTTCAAATCTATATTTCACAAATCGCAATATTAAATCAGATATCTCACTACTACAGTGCCAACAAGTACCTCTTTATAGTGTAGCATGCGTACCATTCAGCCAGTTTCCAAAATGGTCACAAATCCTCTAAAGCTTTTTTTTTTTTAAACTCAATTTTATTTATGACATCTGATATGCGACTTCACGATCCACATTTTTTATTATTATTTTTATAGGTCTGAAGTTATTTTAGATATATTTCATCATTTCTGATGACTGTTAAGTGTATGTGCTAGTTAAATTTGAATTTGTCTTCAAGCACATCCCCTATTAGTGGGATAGCTCAAATAATTTTGAGATTTGAGAAAATAAGACACACAAAAAAAATTTTTTAAAAAAGCTTATTTTTCAGTTAACAGTGCACTGTAGTGAATTAAACAGATATAGTATTTAATATAGATAGTATTTAATATAATATATTATATAATATATTTTAAATACTATGGGCCATTATTACAACTTACAGATAAAAATTTTCAAAAATGTGGTAGTGCTGGAGCAATGTCGATAAAACTGCTCAATTGCACAAGTTTTATTTAACGCAGTGGCAACCGCTGGTTTCGTTTTTTGTTGTATATGCTCATTTTGTTTAAATTTGCAGTTGACATAATGAAAATAATATATAATATGGCAAGCTCAAACATAAAGTGATCTTCAAATGTTAAAGGTAGGATGATCTTCCCTTTAGCTTAACGATCACTTCTATCTTATTGGGTACTCATAATAATGAAAAACAATTTATCTGTCCGTTAAAATCCTTTCTTTAGTTAACGGCAAGTTGTAATAATGGTCCTATATCTGTTAAATTCATATCAGTGCACTGTGCACTGCAAAATAATATCTGTTAAGGAATGTGGTTTGTGTCTCTACTAGTTGAATACGAATTCCGGCGCGTAATGCCCGAAAACTTAATTCAGAATTCTAAAAAAACATAATAATTTCACAAAGAATTACAAAATTACATAAAGCTTATTTTCGTTGCAAATTTACTTTACATTTTAGATGATAAGTCAGATCTTCTTCAATTGCAACGTAAAATGGAGGAACAATTGTCAAGTTTGTCAACAATCACCAATTCTAATGCTGACAAATCTTATAATCAGTCGTTTGATGTCACCAAAAAACTTCTGAATCAAAAAATTTTAAAGACAAAATTACCGGTTGAAAACAATAACCGCCTTGCTACAAACAAAAATGTTCTAACTCCTAACGAATTAGATGTCAAAAAGGCTGCGACAGAAGTTAATGATTGTCAGTTATCTAATGCAATTAAACGAAGTTCAAAAAACAAACATTCAGTTAGTTTTACTGCAGAGTCTCCAAGTTGCCAATTTATACAACCAATCGACATTACAAATATTCAGGATAGTCCAGTTATAAAACAACTTAGCCACAAAGGACATATGATAACTTTAACAAAAATAAAACTTCCACAAAATAAAAATAAAATTTCAAATCATTCAGCTGATGAATCTTCTTTTGTTAATTTTAACTTTACTGCTACTGACAATTTTCAACATGAGAATTCAAATAAATCAAGTCTGTCAGATGTGTCATCAATTCCCAACAATAACACCATAAATGTATCAGAATGTAGCGTAAATTTAGAAAGTTTTAAAACTCTAAGTTCAACATACATATATGAAAATTCTGCTTCAGAGTATTTATAAACATATGTTTATAAAATCCTGTTTGAAAAAAATGAAAAAGTTGGTTATTTATATTAGAAATCAATGAATTTTTCGAAGTTTTTTATTTTTCTCTAAAGATTTTTTTGACAAACTGTATATAAGCTTATTAAAAGGTGGTTCATAAATGGAATTATTAAACGGAGAATCATTTAGAGTGTCAGGGTATCATATATTATTTTAATAAATTTAAATATTCAATTACCTCAACTTAATTTTTATATGAAGAAGCTTTAAAAAGTTTTCAATTTTTGATATGCCTGTTTGTCAACTTTTGTGTTATCATAGATTTTATATATTTGCAAATATCTTCAATTCTCTCTTTTCCTTTTGAAGATACACTCCACAGAATGGAACAAAACTTGTCGTACTTTAAAGTAATCTTCATGGTGATTTAATTTAAAATGTTACTTAAAAAGTAACAATAAAATCAGAAAATTTAGATAAATGTTGAGGTTATTGAATATTTAAATTTATTGCAGAAGATACTCTACTCTAAACGCATTGATAATTCCATTTTTGAACCACTGTATTTTTCGAGGTTTCTATATAAATTGGACTAAATTCGGAAGTTCAATGGTGGTATTTATTAAATTGTTATTTTATTCATTGCTTCTAAAATGTTCTTAGTAAAGAATAAAGGTCTGCAAGAGTACTCATTGAAAAATATATCCTCAAAAACAAGTACTCCTAAAATTATGTTCACTTCATGTGGTACTTCAAATACTCGCAGCATAAAACGCCACATAACTGATATTTTTTATATATAAAAGCTTATGTGTATGAACAAACTTATAAACGACTTGTTAGGCACAGTTACAATTGTTAGTAATTATTGTTTCAAGCAGTGTTCTAACAAATATTGTTAACAAAATATTGTGCTTTTTGATGCAATTAAAGAGTAATCTCTTCGGAATAATAGAAATATTTCACTTAAAAATTCAAAGAAAAATCTGTGAATTTTACTCATTGTAAAGGATGGCAATATTTCATCAGGCAGAAAATATCATTATGGAAAGATTTATATGCATAATAATGTATCTAAATTTCCATACATTATTATGCATATAAATCTGGTGACCAATTTGCGAAACAGAGGTCCATAAAACATAATCCTTTTTTGTAGCAAGAGTCATCATTATATATTGCAGGTACCTGAATATTTCAAAGGGTTATATTTTATGGTCCTATGTTTCGCAAATCGGTCACAACAAAATTTCCATACATTATTATGTATGTAAATCTTTCCATAATCATGTTTGCTACCTGATGAAATATTTCATTTACAATTAGAAACATTTCTTTTGCGAATCTAAAAATTCCATGAGTTGATCAATGTTAATTTCTGTGTCATAATTTTTTATTTTTAATAATATTTCTAAATGACTATTCGCCAATTTGCGTCTATGTTTATTTTTTATTTGTGACATTGTAGGAAATGACAACATTTTAATTAAATTTTTCTTTGGGTGTAATTGAAATAAAAAACATCACATGAGTCATAGCTATGACATATTCTACTCAAACTTAACGCACCAAATCCTCTTGTATACAGGCTTCACCACCAATATTTTTGAAATACTTATGGTTACAACAGTTATTTGAGATAAAAAATAGCCTGTGACATACTCTACTCAAAACAATAAACAACTGTCTATAATTTGCGGTACTCATTGGTATTTGTAGTACCACGTGAAGTTTGGTGGTACTCATTGTACTCGACATGTTTTGTGCCGGTATTTTCGAGTAAGAAAGAAAGTTGAACATTTATTTGTATGAAGCGAACGTAGTCAAATAACAACAAGAAGTTATTCGATAATTTTGTTGTTCTAAAAAAAAGTACTTTTCTTCTTCGGATACTTCGGATAAGTGTGCGTGTATGCTAGATCTTATGTACTTTTTGAAGTTAAATACATTTGTGCAGACCTTTAGTAAAGAAAACTAAATATCTGTATAAATTGTCTTAACCCATTTACAGCCAAACAAAAACTACAAGTTAAATTTTTAAAATTTCAATGTATATTTATTTTTAACAATGCAAAAAACAGAAACGTAAAAAAAAGTAAAAAAAAGTTCAGGACATTAGAGGGGTGTACCCAAATTGGTACAATGGCCACTTATGAGTGATATTTTGCAAAACATTTTTTAACGGAGAATTTTTTTTTTGCATTTTTGCAACTCCAGCGGCTTCTATTGTGGCAGATGACACAACCCACACGCTTAGGAAGCTTTTCTGGAACATGATCTGCGCCGTCTAGATGTAGACCCTTAATATTTGATGACGAAGTCCGAGCAGAATGTCTTTTGAACGATTGTTTTAGATAAAACCTAGCTATGGATCGACGAAATTGTAATTGGTCCATGGCATTTTCTTCACAAAATTCATGTAGGCGCCACGCATTTGATATAGCCATATCAACCATGTACGTAAATAAACATTTTGTGGTTGCCAGGATTCATGGTCAATTTTTGTAGCAGCATTTTCACAACCCTAGTACCCAATGGCTCAGAAACAGGTGTAGTTGATTTTTTAAAAAATTTATTTTAAAATTTTTTTATTTTATTTTAATAATGATTTACCACAATAAATATCAAAGAGTAACAATATTCAGAGGAACTTGCTGCAACCCAGTTTTTATAACCAAATCGAATAGGTTTACCTCGAATATACTGTTTTGCTGAATGGCGACAGTAATATTTCACCATGGATTCGTCGATAGAAATATGTTCGTGGAAAACACCCCATTGGTTAAATTTTCTGATAAGAATATCAGCAAGTTGACGTACTTTAAACATTTTGTCACTAGTTTTTGCAGCGTCGTTAATAGTATACTTGTGACCATTGTACCTAAATTGGAACAGCATTATTATATGTTTTCTAAGATCTTATACATTTGTTGTATGAAACTAAAAATGCTTTTCAATGTTTCACAGTTTATTGAACAGTTTTTTTATACAGCCTTAATAATTAAGTGTTCCCAAATTGGCACAGTGACCGTAAATGGGTTAATATTTTATTCAAAAACAAGTCAATGGTTCTGACTTAGTAACATACTAAAATATAAAAAGTTGCAATATTTTTGAAGAACTGAGTTTTAAAGTGGCATATTTTTAAATCTAATTGAGATATATTGAATTGAAATTTTTTTATGAGACAAAAATTAACTTATCCAAAAGACAAAATTTTGTTCAGAATAAATGTGTGAATTGTTCCTAATATTGGCAATGCTATCAAAATTTTAGTTTTATAAACTCATTAAATATGTAATGAAACCCTTTTTTATTAAATTTATTGCAGAATAATATATGATCCCCTACTCCAAATGCATTGATAATTCCATTTTTGAACCACCTTTTTTTCTAAGTTTTTATATAAATTGGACTAAATTCGGAAATTCAATGGGGGTAATAATTAATTTGGCATTTTATTCACTGCTTCTAAAATGTTCTTAGTAAAGAAAAGTAAAAATTTTTATAAATTGCCTTAATATTTTATTCAAAAACAAGTCAATGGTTCTGATCTAGTAACATTTTATACTAAAATGTAAAAAAGGTGCAATATTTTTGAAGGACTTGACTTGAAATTTTTTTGTGAGACCAAAAATTAACTTATCTAAACCAAAAATTTTGTTCAAAATAAATGTGGTTCAATTGTTCATAATATTTGGAATCCTATAAAAATTTTAGTTTAGAAACTCATTAAATGTGTAATAAAATCTTTATTTATTAACAAAACTCAATGAAATTTTCAATATATTTTCAATTTGTCATTTTAAATAAAGGAGTGTAAAAAAACTTGTCAAAAGGAATCCCGCAATTCCTAAAAATTTAAAAAAAGATTTTGGGGATAAATAGGGAACATATCAAGGTTTCCAAAGCTACTTTCCGTTTTTGGATCCCAGCTTTGGGATTTTAGAACATGTCCAAATTTCAAATTTTGACAAAAAAAATTGGACATGTCTTTTACACCAAATTCTCCGTAATGATGCCTTACATAATTTTTCAAATCTATATTTCACAAATCGCAATATTAAATCAGATATCTCACTACTACAGTGCCAACAAGTACCTCTTTATAGTGTAGCATGCGTACCATTCAGCCAGTTTCCAAAATGGTCACAAATCCTCTAAAGCTTTTTTTTTTTAAAACTCAATTTTATTTATGACATCTGATATGCGACTTCACGATCCACATTTTTTATTATTATTTTTATAGGTCTGAAGTTATTTTAGATATATTTCATCATTTCTGATGACTGTTAAGTGTATGTGCTAGTTAAATTTGAATTTGTCTTCAAGCACATCCCCTATTAGTGGGATAGCTCAAATAATTTTGAGATTTGAGAAAATAAGACACACAAAAAAAATTTTTTAAAAAAGCTTATTTTTCAGTTAACAGTGCACTGTAGTGAATTAAACAGATATAGTATTTAATATAGATAGTATTTAATATAATATATTATATAATATATTTTAAATACTATGGGCCATTATTACAACTTACAGATAAAAATTTTCAAAAATGTGGTAGTGCTGGAGCAATGTCGATAAAACTGCTCAATTGCACAAGTTTTATTTAACGCAGTGGCAACCGCTGGTTTCGTTTTTTGTTGTATATGCTCATTTTGTTTAAATTTGCAGTTGACATAATGAAAATAATATATAATATGGCAAGCTCAAACATAAAGTGATCTTCAAATGTTAAAGGTAGGATGATCTTCCCTTTAGCTTAACGATCACTTCTATCTTATTGGGTACTCATAATAATGAAAAACAATTTATCTGTCCGTTAAAATCCTTTCTTTAGTTAACGGCAAGTTGTAATAATGGTCCTATATCTGTTAAATTCATATCAGTGCACTGTGCACTGCAAAATAATATCTGTTAAGGAATGTGGTTTGTGTCTCTACTAGTTGAATACGAATTCCGGCGCGTAATGCCCGAAAACTTAATTCAGAATTCTAAAAAAACATAATAATTTCACAAAGAATTACAAAATTACATAAAGCTTATTTTCGTTGCAAATTTACTTTACATTTTAGATGATAAGTCAGATCTTCTTCAATTGCAACGTAAAATGGAGGAACAATTGTCAAGTTTGTCAACAATCACCAATTCTAATGCTGACAAATCTTATAATCAGTCGTTTGATGTCACCAAAAAACTTCTGAATCAAAAAATTTTAAAGACAAAATTACCGGTTGAAAACAATAACCGCCTTGCTACAAACAAAAATGTTCTAACTCCTAACGAATTAGATGTCAAAAAGGCTGCGACAGAAGTTAATGATTGTCAGTTATCTAATGCAATTAAACGAAGTTCAAAAAACAAACATTCAGTTAGTTTTACTGCAGAGTCTCCAAGTTGCCAATTTATACAACCAATCGACATTACAAATATTCAGGATAGTCCAGTTATAAAACAACTTAGCCACAAAGGACATATGATAACTTTAACAAAAATAAAACTTCCACAAAATAAAAATAAAATTTCAAATCATTCAGCTGATGAATCTTCTTTTGTTAATTTTAACTTTACTGCTACTGACAATTTTCAACATGAGAATTCAAATAAATCAAGTCTGTCAGATGTGTCATCAATTCCCAACAATAACACCATAAATGTATCAGAATGTAGCGTAAATTTAGAAAGTTTTAAAACTCTAAGTTCAACATACATATATGAAAATTCTGCTTCAGAGTATTTATAAACATATGTTTATAAAATCCTGTTTGAAAAAAATGAAAAAGTTGGTTATTTATATTAGAAATCAATGAATTTTTCGAAGTTTTTTATTTTTCTCTAAAGATTTTTTTGACAAACTGTATATAAGCTTATTAAAAGGTGGTTCATAAATGGAATTATTAAACGGAGAATCATTTAGAGTGTCAGGGTATCATATATTATTTTAATAAATTTAAATATTCAATTACCTCAACTTAATTTTTATATGAAGAAGCTTTAAAAAGTTTTCAATTTTTGATATGCCTGTTTGTCAACTTTTGTGTTATCATAGATTTTATATATTTGCAAATATCTTCAATTCTCTCTTTTCCTTTTGAAGATACACTCCACAGAATGGAACAAAACTTGTCGTACTTTAAAGTAATCTTCATGGTGATTTAATTTAAAATGTTACTTAAAAAGTAACAATAAAATCAGAAAATTTAGATAAATGTTGAGGTTATTGAATATTTAAATTTATTGCAGAAGATACTCTACTCTAAACGCATTGATAATTCCATTTTTGAACCACTGTATTTTTCGAGGTTTCTATATAAATTGGACTAAATTCGGAAGTTCAATGGTGGTATTTATTAAATTGTTATTTTATTCATTGCTTCTAAAATGTTCTTAGTAAAGAATAAAGGTCTGCAAGAGTACTCATTGAAAAATATATCCTCAAAAACAAGTACTCCTAAAATTATGTTCACTTCATGTGGTACTTCAAATACTCGCAGCATAAAACGCCACATAACTGATATTTTTTATATATAAAAGCTTATGTGTATGAACAAACTTATAAACGACTTGTTAGGCACAGTTACAATTGTTAGTAATTATTGTTTCAAGCAGTGTTCTAACAAATATTGTTAACAAAATATTGTGCTTTTTGATGCAATTAAAGAGTAATCTCTTCGGAATAATAGAAATATTTCACTTAAAAATTCAAAGAAAAATCTGTGAATTTTACTCATTGTAAAGGATGGCAATATTTCATCAGGCAGAAAATATCATTATGGAAAGATTTATATGCATAATAATGTATCTAAATTTCCATACATTATTATGCATATAAATCTGGTGACCAATTTGCGAAACAGAGGTCCATAAAACATAATCCTTTTTTGTAGCAAGAGTCATCATTATATATTGCAGGTACCTGAATATTTCAAAGGGTTATATTTTATGGTCCTATGTTTCGCAAATCGGTCACAACAAAATTTCCATACATTATTATGTATGTAAATCTTTCAATAATCATGTTTGCTACCTGATGAAATATTTCATTTACAATTAGAAACATTTCTTTTGCGAATCTAAAAATTCCATGAGTTGATCAATGTTAATTTCTGTGTCATAATTTTTTATTTTTAATAATATTTCTAAATGACTATTCGCCAATTTGCGTCTATGTTTATTTTTTATTTGTGACATTGTAGGAAATGACGACATTTTAATTAAATTTTTCTTTGGGTGTAATTGAAATAAAAAACATCACATGAGTCATAGCTATGACATATTCTACTCAAACTTAACGCACCAAATCCTCTTGTATACAGGCTTCACCACCAATATTTTTGAAATACTTATGGTTACAACAGTTATTTGAGATAAAAAATAGCCTGTGACATACTCTACTCAAAACAATAAACAACTGTCTATAATTTGCGGTACTCATTGGTATTTGTAGTACCACGTGAAGTTTGGTGGTACTCATTGTACTCGACATGTTTTGTGCCGGTATTTTCGAGTAAGAAAGAAAGTTGAACATGTATTTGTATGAAGCGAACGTAGTCAAATAACAACAAGAAGTTATTCGATAATTTTGTTGTTCTAAAAAAAAGTACTTTTCTTCTTCGGATACTTCGGATAAGTGTGCGTGTATGCTAGATCTTATGTACTTTTTGAAGTTAAATACATTTGTGCAGACCTTTAGTAAAGAAAACTAAATATCTGTATAAATTGTCTTAACCCATTTACAGCCAAACAAAAACTACAAGTTAAATTTTTAAAATTTCAATGTATATTTATTTTTAACAATGCAAAAAACAGAAACGTAAAAAAAAGTAAAAAAAAGTTCAGGACATTAGAGGGGTGTACCCAAATTGGTACAATGGCCACTTATGAGTGATATTTTGCAAAACATTTTTTAACGGAGAATTTTTTTTTTGCATTTTTGCAACTCCAGCGGCTTCTATTGTGGCAGATGACACAACCCACACGCTTAGGAAGCTTTTCTGGAACATGATCTGCGCCGTCTAGATGTAGACCCTTAATATTTGATGACGAAGTCCGAGCAGAATGTCTTTTGAACGATTGTTTTAGATAAAACCTAGCTATGGATCGACGAAATTGTAATTGGTCCATGGCATTTTCTTCACAAAATTCATGTAGGCGCCACGCATTTGATATAGCCATATCAACCATGTACGTAAATAAACATTTTGTGGTTGCCAGGATTCATGGTCAATTTTTGTAGCAGCATTTTCACAACCCTAGTACCCAATGGCTCAGAAACAGGTGTAGTTGATTTTTTAAAAAATTTATTTTAAAATTTTTTTATTTTATTTTAATAATGATTTACCACAATAAATATCAAAGAGTAACAATATTCAGAGGAACATGCTGCAACCCAGTTTTTATAACCAAATCGAATAGGTTTACCTCGAATATACTGTTTTGCTGAATGGCGACAGTAATATTTCACCATGGATTCGTCGATAGAAATATGTTCGTGGAAAACACCCCATTGGTTAAATTTTCTGATAAGAATATCAGCAAGTTGACGTACTTTAAACATTTTGTCACTAGTTTTTGCAGCGTCGTTAATAGTATACTTGTGACCATTGTACCTAAATTGGAACAGCATTATTATATGTTTTCTAAGATCTTATACATTTGTTGTATGAAACTAAAAATGCTTTTCAATGTTTCACAGTTTATTGAACAGTTTTTTTATACAGCCTTAATAATTAAGTGTTCCCAAATTGGCACAGTGACCGTAAATGGGTTAATATTTTATTCAAAAACAAGTCAATGGTTCTGACTTAGTAACATACTAAAATGTAAAAAGTTGCAATATTTTTGAAGAACTGAGTTTTAAAGTGGCATATTTTTAAATCTAATTGAGATATATTGAATTGAAATTTTTTTATGAGACAAAAATTAACTTATCCAAAAGACAAAATTTTGTTCAGAATAAATGTGGTTCAATTGTTCCTAATATTGGCAATGCTATCAAAATTTTAGTTTTATAAACTCATTAAATATGTAATGAAACCCTTTTTTATTAAATTTATTGCAGAATAATATATGATCCCCTACTCCAAATGCATTGATAATTCCATTTTTGAACCACCTTTTTTTCTAAGTTTTTATATAAATTGGACTAAATTCGGAAATTCAATGGGGGTAATAATTAATTTGGCATTTTATTCACTGCTTCTAAAATGTTCTTAGTAAAGAAAAGTAAAAATTTTTATAAATTGCCTTAATATTTTATTCAAAAACAAGTCAATGGTTCTGATCTAGTAACATTTTATACTAAAATGTAAAAAAGGTGCAATATTTTTGAAGGACTTGACTTGAAATTTTTTTGTGAGACCAAAAATTAACTTATCTAAACCAAAAATTTTGTTCAAAATAAATGTGGTTCAATTGTTCATAATATTTGGAATCCTATAAAAATTTTAGTTTAGAAACTCATTAAATGTGTAATAAAATCTTTATTTATTAACAAAACTCAATGAAATTTTCAATATATTTTCAATTTGTCATTTTAAATAAAGGAGTGTAAAAAAACTTGTCAAAAGGAATCCCGCAATTCCTAAAAATTTAAAAAAAGATTTTGGGGATAAATAGGGAACATATCAAGGTTTCCAAAGCTACTTTCCGTTTTTGGATCCCAGCTTTGGGATTTTAGAACATGTCCAAATTTCAAATTTTGACAAAAAAAATTGGACATGTCTTTTACACCAAATTCTCCGTAATGATGCCTTACATAATTTTTCAAATCTATATTTCACAAATCGCAATATTAAATCAGATATCTCACTACTACAGTGCCAACAAGTACCTCTTTATAGTGTAGCATGCGTACCATTCAGCCAGTTTCCAAAATGGTCACAAATCCTCTAAAGCTTTTTTTTTTTAAAACTCAATTTTATTTATGACATCTGATATGCGACTTCACGATCCACATTTTTTATTATTATTTTTATAGTTCTGAAGTTATTTTAGATATATTTCATCATTTCTGATGACTGTTAAGTGTATGTGCTAGTTAAATTTGAATTTGTCTTCAAGCACATCCCCTATTAGTGGGATAGCTCAAATAATTTTGAGATTTGAGAAAATAAGACACACAAAAAAATTTTTTTAAAAAAGCTTATTTTTCAGTTAACAGTGCACTGTAGTGAATTAAACAGATATAGTATTTAATATAGATAGTATTTAATATAATATATTATGTAATATATATTAAATACTATGGGCCATTATTACAACTTACAGCTAAAAATTTTCAAAAATGTGGTAGTGCTGGAGCAATGTCGATAAAACTGCTCAATTGCACAAGTTTTATTTAACGCAGTGGCAACCGCTGGCTTCGTTTTTTGTTGTATATGCTCATTTTGTTTAAATTTGCAGTTGACATAATGAAAATAATATATAATATGGCAAGCTCAAACATAAAGTGATCTTCAAATGTTAAAGGTAGGATGATCTTCCCTTTAGCTTAACGATCACTTCTATCTTATTGAGTACTCATAATAATGAAAAACAATTTATCTGTCCGTTAAAATCCTTCCTTTAGTTAACGGCAAGTTGTAATAATGGTCCTATATCTGTTAAATTCATATCAGTGCACTGTGCACTGCAAAATAATATCTTTTAAGGAATGTGGTTTGTGTCTCTACTAGTTGAATACGAATTCCGGCGCGTAATGCCCGAAAACTTAATTCAGAAATCTAAAAAAACATAATAATTATACAAAGAATTACAAAATTACATAAAGCTTATTTTCGTTGCAAATTTACTTTACATTTTAGATGATAAGTCAGATCTTCTTCTATTGCAATGTAAAATGGAGGAACAATTGTCAAGTTTGTCAACAATCACCAATTCTAATGCTGACAAATCTTATAATCAGTCGTTTGATGTCACCAAAAAACTTCTGAATCAAAAAATTTTAAAGACAAAATTACCGGTTGAAACAATAACCGCCTTGCTACAAACAAAAATGTTCTAACTCCTAACGAATTAGATGTCAAAAAGGCTGCGACAGAAGTTAATGATTGTCAGTTATCTAATGCAATTAAACGAAGTTCAAAAAACAAACATTCGGTTAGTTTTACTGCAGAGTCTCCAATTTGCCAATTTATACAACCAATCGACATTACAAATATTCAGGATAGTCCAGTTATAAAACCACTTAGCCACAAAGAACATATGACAACTTTAACAAAAATAAAACTTCCACAAAATAAAAATAAAATTTCAAATCATTCAGCTGATGAATCTTCTTTTGTTAATTTTAACTTTACTGCTACTGACAATTTTCAACATGAGAATTCAAATAAATCAAGTCTGTCAGATGTGTCATCAATTCCCAACAATAACACCATAAATGTATCAGAATGTAGCGTAAATTTAGAAAGTTTTAAAACTCTAAGTTCAACATACGTATATGAAAATTCTGCTTCAGAGTATATTCCTGACTCTACATCGCGAGCAAGTATTGATAATTTTGAAAACTCTATAAGTTTTATATATAAAACTGCTAATGATGAGGTAGATAACCCTCCACATGTGGAGGAAATCGTTGTTCCATATTCTAAAACAAAATAAAAAAACCCAATTTGTTTGATAAGTGCATCAAGGCACTTCGAATTGTTGCTCATTGGGATGAAACTTTAATGTGGTTTAAAACTCCTGCAGTAGCGCAAAATTTAACATCGTGGTAAAAAGCAGAGAGCAGAACTTATTAAACAAGAACGTGAAGACCTGAAAGTGGAACTAGAAAACTTTATTTTATTATGGGAAGAAGAGATTCCAACATTAATAAATAAAAAGGCAATTGAAGATCAAATTAGTCAAAAACTAGTAAAAAAAAGTGGTATTACCTTCAAAAGAAGACATAAAAATATTGTACCATTACTTAAAGGAAAATATTATTAAAGCCATTGCAAAACTTTTGAACAAATTTGATATGTCAAGCTGGATAAAATTAGTCGAATTCACTCTCATATTCATCCAAATATTTAACCGTAGAAGAGCTGGAGAAATCGAACGTTTAACCATCGAAAATTTTGTTAACAAGGTAGTGATTACTGACAACGTTGATAACGACATTTTAAAAAATGTTTCCAAAGAATCTTTGAAATTTGCTAAACAATTTGTAAGACTCAGACTACGTGGTAAACTTGGTAGAACTGTTAGCGTGTTGCTTTGTCCAATGAGCGTAGAAGCCATCGAACTAATTTTAAAATATGGAGCAGAGGCAGGGATAACTAATGAGAACAAATATATTTTTAGTAGACAAACAACTTCAAAATTAACCAAGCCCTACTGCCGAGCATGTCCGTTATTAAAAAAGTTTTCGGAAGAATGTGGTGCAAAAATTCCTGAAAGCCTTAGAGGAACAACATTAAGGAAGCATATAGCTACGCATACATCTTTGCTAAACATTGAAGAGGCATCAGTTGATAGACGTGCTAATTTCATGGGACATCATAAGGATATACACAAAAGCATTTATCGAATGTCTATTCCCGTTGCTGAAATAACATGCGTTTCTAAATTGTTAATGGCTGCTGTAGGGGATGATGATGAAGTCGAAGGTGAAAACCAAGAAGACAACATTGATAACCTAGAAGACCATATTAATAATCCAGAAAACAATATTGATGACAGAGAATTCAATATTGATGACTTAAACGATACCGAAGGAAATTCTAAATCAGTGGAAACTTTGTTTGAAGACAGCAAAAATTCAAGTTCCTCGTCAAACAGAAAACGTAGAAGTAGTGAGTATTTGTATTAATTTAAACATGTACTTCGAAGGATTCGACACCATTAACTGAAATTTATAGATATTTAATTATTTTTCAGTCTTTTTTATCCAGCTAATTTTTAATTAACAAAGTTTTATTATGAGACATACTTTATTCTATCTAAAATGTTTGCTTTTTTTATTAGCTTCTCCATTTGGGAAAACAAAGCGATGCAGATGGAGTAACGATGAAATGGAAGCAGTATATGAAGTATTTGGTAATCTGCATAAATTAAAGAAACTGCCGTCTCTAGTAGAATGTCTAAGAGCGATTCGCCAATGTCCGGTTTTAAACAAGAGGACACCACAGCAAATGAAAAGTTGGATAGATAACCAAAGACGATACCACATGGAATAAAGTATTTTGATAATTTGTTTTTATTTTTAGAAGTATGTTTGATTCCTTTTGTTCACATAACAATTGACTTGAATTGTATTTTTTATAATATTTATATAATATAATATTTAAATTATAAACAAATTAAATCAAAATTACTTCATGAAATCTATTTATTATTCCTATATGCAATAATCAGTAAGACCCCTTTCAGATTAGACAATTTAGTTGCTCAAACAAAACAATAACAAAACAATATGCAAAATTTTCTTTTCCTTAACCCATCAAGAGACACAAGAGACTTGCTCAACTAAATTGCATAATGTGAAAGGGCACGAATAAAACACATTCATATGTTGAAATATTCACACAATTTGTAAAAACTTCCTAAAGACGTGCTCATAATATAATATAAAATAATAATAAACTTGTTTTTTAGTATATATTTTATGAATTTTGTATTTAATTTTTTAAAAACAATATCTTATAAGCTAGAAAACAACAAAACATAATATTCATTAAATATCAAATATTCATTTATTGCACAAAAAATAACATAAAAAATCTACATTAACCATTTTAATTTCAGAAATGTCTTATTATATTTCAGAAATTTCCAATTGTATTTAAAAAATGTGCATTTTTATTTGAGAAATTTCCATATTACTAATAAAATGTTGAAAAAACACGATATGAATATAAAATAATAATTGTTTTTAATTAATTTTTTAATTAATATATTTTATTATTTTTAATTCTACATATTTTAGATTTAAAATCTTTTATTTTGATCGAAGTTTTAAAAACTTCAAAATAAATATAAATTGAAAAACGTAAAAAGTTATTTAAAAATTAAAGATTGTGTAAATTACAAAATTTTTGGAAAATTATAAAAACATGTTATTTATAAAACACCAAGAAATAAAATAAATAAATTAATAACACAAATATCGTGTGCTAAGTTGTGATTAGTATTTAAAACAATACAAATTTTATATATCTAACAACAAAGTTCTATTTATTTACAAAAAGAGGTTTGTTTTAAGCATTGCTTATACAAATTAAAAGTACAGTTGTTTGTGTCTTAGATGAATATTTCTCAATATTACACACAGAATGACAAATATATATACCCTCATTCAACCACTTTTATGATAGAAGAATGTACCAAAAAATTTCTTTATGTATTTTCTGATACAAGCAGAACTCTATTTTTTATGTTCAGGATCCTTTGTTCAATATTATATAAAATTCAAAAAGTACTATTTTAATGTCGAAAAAGTACTCTTTTAAATTTTCTGATACACTCACGACAATGTATTGCTATTTTCATATTTATATGTCAAATACTATAAAAAATCAAAAAAGTACCAAATGATCCCGCAATAAGTTCTGGTTAGGGAATTTTAGTTTTAATTTCGTATTTCTAGATTTATTTTTCTTCCAAAAAAGTACCATTTGTAAAAAGTACCCTTATATGTTTTATTATTTATTCATGTCGGTGAATTTTTAATTTAATGTCTCTAGGCTTATTACTAAATAAAAGTACCAAAGTCTAAAATGTCAAAAAGTTTATAAAAATCTTAAAAGTACCAAAAAGTGCTTTCGAATTTTATTTTGCTTGTTACATATTATTAGAAATCCAAAAAGAACTATTAAAAGAACTTAAAAGTACCGAAAACTTTATCCATATACTAGTCCATATTTTGTAGGCTCAGTACTAGAGAAAAATCTAAAAAATACGTTTAATATGAAGAAAAATAATTTCATGATATTAAATTCACTCTTATTGTAAAGTTAATACAAGGTTACAAAAAGAAATACAACCCTGCATAAAAGATGATATGACAAAGCGAACTCATTATAAGGTTGTGTTGATGGCACAACACAGAGCTGTCAAATTCACTAATGTTTGTTGTTACGAATACTACACCAAGCATTAAAATAAATGGCGGCAAAAAAATAAGAATTCCAAAGACGGTCGGCTGTTACTTTGTTAACGCCGTTGCAAATGGATATTTCCAACGAAAGTGTGGCAACTTCATTAGTCAGAAATAATTTTTAAAATTGATATATATGACATTAATAATGTATATATAAACAAAGCAATGATTAAATATAATTAAGAATACATTGCGGAATAAAAATCAATAATAAAATAAAAATCATTAAAAATGTCCTCAAAGTAACATGTCCCCAAACTATGCGCAAGATATATGATTATTTTGAGGACAGTCCCCAAACTATGCAAATGTCCCAAACTATACGGTAGATCGAATAAATGTCCCGAAAGTATGCGCTGTGCATATATATATATATATATATATATATAGTATATATATGAATATATATATATATAGTCAACCCTCCTATAATGCGGTGAGTGCGTACCTGCGTTGTATGGAAACCGCGCTGTAAGAAACTCGATTTAACCGCACAAACCAGGCTAATTCGTAGCGCGTTCTATGGAAACCGTATACTCGGAATTAGTACAAATCGCATCATTCGTACCGCGTTATATGGAGACCAAGACAAGATAAATTATAAATTATTTTTATTGAATAAAGAGTTCATATAAGGATTGATAAAAAATGGAACAAAAACTAAACTAAAAGACTGTTTTCCAACAAAAAATAAGAAAGACTTTTATAAAATTACGTAATTTTTCAACATTCATCCTCATCGTCAGATTTGAGTTGCAGAAAAATTTTTAGGGAGACTTGGTCACTAACAAAACGTATGTATTGTGAAAGAGCTCTAAGATGACTGAAACCGATGTCGTAGACGGCTACGAAATAAGCTGTCATGTTTATATAAACATGTTGTTTATATATCTCGGCTGTGGTTTTACGTTGAAAATAGGCTGTGTGGAAGGAACTTATGGGATGTTATTGAACGGAAGTCGCGCTGTAAGAGTACCGCGTTATAGGAGGGCTGTCGCAATTTCAGCTCCGCATTATATGGAAACCGCGTTCTAAGAGTACCGCGTTATAGGAGGGTTGACTGTATATATATATGAACCCCGAGGTTACTGTTTCATCAATTTAATATCATCCAACAATGCGTGATTGCTCCGATTATCTCGAACAGTACCTGTTGCCATATAACCTTTTCGAGATAATGTACATAATAAATTATGGCTTGTAAAAAAGTTGTCGAATGTAATATTATATTGGCTTGGATCTGAAATATTATCTAATAATCGTAGTACCACGTTTTCTCCATGGCCTTAGTCAGCATTATTATTAGCAGAAACGCCAGCATATGGGATAAAGGAATAACAATATCCTCTCATAGAAGCTAACACTCAGTATTTGCAGACAAATCGTATTGGCTTGCTCTTTATATACATCTTTAGGGAATGGCGACCATAATATGCGATCATGTGTTGATCCACAGAAAGGCTATGAAAAAATATGCCATTTCATTTTTAAGCCACATTTTGCCCTACATAGACACCCACTACATTTAAAAAAATAAAAATATTCATATCAATACAAATACTCCAAACACAATTTGTGCCAAATTCCACCGAATTTGGACCACCGATTCTAGGGTCAGGCGTTAATGGGTTAAAATAAAACTACATAGACTTTTACTGTCCACTGTATATAGTCTTCGACACAAAGTACATTGTGTCAATAAATTTTTAAAAAACTAATGTCGATTTTCCTCAAATTCATTTTATTTATAAAAATTCGCCGACAAAAGTGTAAATACAGGTTAAGAAAGAAAAAACGGGATATTGCTTGGTCTTCTGCTACTAAAACCGCTTTCATTTAATGATCTTCGTACTGTTCGCGAATGTCAGATGCTCCTGATCTTTTGGTTACCTTTGGGGTATCTGATCTTAGGTTTTTCCGCAGTTCCTGAAGAATAGACCTAAATAATAATTCTACCTACAAGCTTCTTTTGGCCTTCACTATGAGGTTTGCTTTCGACTGCACCACTGTTATTTAAATTTTTATATTAATTTATACAGTCGGCCGATTTTTATTGCGAATTTTTGCTATTTGATCCTAAGATTTCGATTCGTCTCTTAATTTAACAACCTAATTTCTAACGTAGTACGATATTTCTTTTCTTTAGCCCATTATCAAGATTATTTTTCCACTTAAAGCTTTAATTGATACTTTATGTTTAATAACACTATGCGACTAACTAAAAATCACGATCATGTTTACCTGATCAGAACTCAGAACATTTAAGAGTGAACCAAATGTTTATGTATACCTCATCTCTCCCTACTTTCAAAAAACTTTGGATTTTAAAAATGGGTTAAAAAATATTTGGGTCATCAATAATTTTGTGTGAAAGGATTAAAAATTTTATCAAATAAAACAAGTTTGGAAGGTTCAAGAAATATAAAAAAATATTTTTGAGCACCATTTTTTACTACTTCATTTTTTTCGTTTTTTGTTTATATCTCTTAATTTTTCTCTTTGCAATTAATATTTATATTTTTTATTATTTTACTTTTTTGGGCAATTTTTGAAACCTTAAATGTATACGAAATTATTGAGGAATTTCGACTTTTGTCCATAACTGTAAGTATGTATATTTTTCCGCGCCATATTAAGCACTAAAAATTCTCAGAATTGTATTACATAAATATCGTTTAATTTTATTCAATATAGTGTAATAATATTTGATTTTTAATATTACTACCAAAAACTTATGTGCTGTTGCCACTTTCTTTTTATAAATAATGCAGAGGCAAGTTGTTTATATAAATCTAGAATGTAGATATAGAATATAGATGTTAATATTTTTACAAAAAAAATAAAATGAAATTGCGGAACCTCTCCTAATAACAGCTTTACTGAAGTGGATATCTCTTATGGGTGGAAGTTCTTTAAAAGAAATCATTGAATGAAGTCTCTCATGACACTTTGCTGTATGTGAACACGTCCGAAGATAAATACAATCTTCTTACTCTCTTAAAGTACCTAAACTAAGAGTTTTTAATAAAAAGCAACAAAATAATTTGCCAATTGTATGAAAGTTCAACATGAAATGCGTCTGAAATAATGACGGTGAACGATTAAAAAGTTTAAATAGAAACATGACAGGTCAATGAATAAATGGTGAATAATACAGCAGTATGAAAAACATTAAATTACATTTCTAACGTCCTAATTGTACTTCAATTAACCAATTAACTTAATATTGTTTATTTTAAAATTCATTTTTTTGATAAAATAATTTTTAATTAAAACTCAGCATATTAGACAACTTCTAGTGATTTAAGCTTGTAGGTTTGTTTTGGAGTATCTACGGTGTTTGTCCAAGAGAGTTTCCAATGTACTGTCATATTTAGAATTTTTTTATGTTTTCTTTATCAAACTTTGGGTCGGGCAATTGTGTAAACTTTTGCAAACGTGTACTGGAACCCAAAGTCTAAATGTACATACATATGTATATACAAAATGCAAGTATTAAATCTCACATATGCGAAAGTATTTTGTATTTGTGTATTTTTTTGTTTCCAATTAAATTGACAAAAATATTGACTTTAAACGATTTTAACCATAAATCGAGCCTTAAAGAACTTCATAATTCTAGCTTATGGTATCACTTTTGATACATACTTGTGGTACGTACAATTTTCGCAAATATTGATAGATTTTGGTAAATTTAAATATTTATTCTAATTTATTTATTCTAATTCATTTTAATAAAATTATTTAATATTAGTTGTAGCGTAGCATATTTTAATTATATATATTTGAAAACATATTTTATTTTGTAATATACCGATTACCATTAAATTGTACGTCACTAGCATGTGTGACTTTCTTAAGATACAACACTGTCATTAGTTAAATACAACACTGCTATTTCGTTGAATTTGAAATAGCAGCGCTTGCTGTGATTAATATGAGGAAAAGCCCTTATTGAAAAGGGTATAAAAGCAGTGCACTCAACTGAATCAGTCTTTTCTATTGTTGCAGGTTAGTGAGAGTGGTCGCACAACCAATTGCAAGTGCATTATAAGCTTCGTGGCAGCGATGGTTGCCGTTGCTTATTTTGTATATGCAATTGGTTGACAAATCCTAAAGGCAGAATTAGCCAACCGTAAATGTAGAAACCGTAAATGTAGTCGTGTCAGCTGATCGTTTTTGTTATATGAAAAGCTATACAAGTGCTTACTTCACCATAATGTAACGTAACTTAACGTCCCAATCTGTTGAAAATAGAATTCTACAGCAACGTTACGTGACATTTGTCAAACAGTGATGGGCTGCTTGTATGTGGAATATTAAGAGGGCATTTTTACTCTTTTTTTTGGTACTTAAATTTTTTGGTACATATGTAATAAATAAATAAAAATGTTTCAAATTACTTTTTTTATAAAATCTAATAAGAGCATTTGCCACTCGTAATAAGTAACAATATAACATATAATGTAAATAAGAATAAAGAAATATAAATATGTTTTTAAGTAAAATACATTCTAGAAATGTCTGTATGTAGATAACCAGAATTAAATTACATATAAAAATGGGAGGGTGTCACAGTATCCATTTTTCGGTAATTTTTTCTTCTAATATTTTAACTTTTTTATTTGTTAATATGGTTTACATACATACATACATATGTACATCGAATATTAAATATAGTATTTTAAGTACTTTTTCCTTTATAAAATCTATCAAGACATACATACAAACATATAATAAAAATTTAAAAAAGGTACATACGAACATACATAAGTATGGATAATAGCAATAATGTATAGTTATATATATTTTTAAAAGTATTAAAAGCTAAAACTGCAATGTAATTAACAAAAATATTAATATTGTGTGTGGTACTAATTTAATGTTTTTCGTCCTTTTTTACATAATCACAAAAAATGTAAACAAACGGAACTCCCATCAACGTTTTAAACATATGTTCAGAATATATTTAATTTTTTATTTTGGCTTGTGCAAATTGAAATATAATAATTTAAATTTTAGCTTTGTGATTTAAATAAATAAAACATAAAAAGAATGGATGACGAAAAATTAATACTGCTGGTGCAAGCAAACGAATGTTTGTATAATAAGTTTTCTCTGGGGTACAAAAATCCTGAAAAAAAAGAAATATATGGAGGAAGATTGCTGAAGAAATGGATTACCCAGGTATGTATAGTGCAAATAATATTTAAAAGTTCTTACATATGTTATAAATGAAGAATTTCTCTGTTATAGAGGAAGTGTGCCAAAAAAGATGGACGTGTCTGCGGGACAGATACGTCAAGGAGAAGCGGCAAGAGAATTTTCCATCTGGTAGCGGAGCTAGCTATACATGCCAATGGCCGCTTATACAAACAATGAACTTTATTGCTCCATATGTGGTGCCTAGACCGTAAGTAAAAGTTAAAGTGTCGATATATGGCTTTTGTATTATAACACTTATTGTTTTATATCTTTTATGTCCAGAATGCGATGTTCATTCAGCATTTTTCGAGAAAATACACAATCACCACTTTCTTCACAATCACCACTTTCTCAACATTCGCCAGGGTGTGAAACGTCGTCACTATCTGTGTCCCCACTACAGCCGGAAACGTCAACGTCGTTCTTTGAGCCAATTTTAACATCACCAACTACACCGGCGAAGCGTAAAAGAACAATAGAAAATGATGATGACAAACTTTTTGTTCAAGCTACTAAAACATTTCAAAAGTTTTGTGAAAGCAAAATGGAAAAGCCGCAAGAAGACGCACTGACTGGTTTTGGGAACATGATATTGGCGACTATTCGTACAATGAGCGAGACGAATCAATTGCTGGCGATGCAAAAAGTGACTTCTCTAGTTATGAAACTGAAGTTGAACAACTGAAATTGGCAAATATTTTTGATTTTCCATAGCTAGATTTGTTTTGTTATAGTTTTTTCAGTGATCTAATAGTCTTTAAGCACTATATGTAATTTAATAATGAATTGTTGTTTTTGTTTTTCTTTTTTAACGAGACTGATCTCATCCTTATGTTTTTTGTTAAGTTTGTTTATATTATTATATTTATATTTTTCCTTAATATGAACTATTTTTTATTATTAATAAATCATTCTTTTTAGTTTTATCAATGTATGAATTCATTTTATTATATTAAATTTAATTCACATTTACATACATACATACATGCGTATTGTTTGAAGTTATGGTTTAAGGGTTGGGTTTTATTGATAATATATAAAATTTCTTTTTTAGGAGCTATATTGTGAAGGAATAGCGCCTTCACTGCAAAAATATTCTGCCAACCTTTTTCTTAAATTGATTGCTGTTTGTGTAGATCTCCGTATGTGGGTAGAAATCGATCTCAAAGACCTTTCACCGCTGATCCTTAGTTGATTTCTCCACTCTCCTTCTTGGAGCGAACCATCTTCTGCTTCTCGGTCCACAAAGTTTAACATAATAAAATTATGTAATACTGCACAATCTAGTACAACAACATCAATATTGTCCGGCGACATTTCGATTGTTGTTAATAGAATTCTCCAGCGTGCGCAGAGTATTCCAAAACAATTTTCAATAACACGTCGGGCTCTCGATAGCCTGTAGTTAAACACTTTCTCGCTTGGTTCCAGATTTGATCCTGGAAAGGGACGCATTAAATTACTCCGCAATGGAAAGGCTGCGTCGCCTACAAAATAATGTGGAAACAAATCTTTGCATGCTGAATTTAAAGGCTTATTTAGTGGCACAGGTACTTTGCCAGAAATGACCGATTCTCCAAATGATGACAGACGAAATATCCCTGTAAAATATAAAACGAATTACTTTCTTTAATATAACATAAATTCAAAACAAATAATTTTCTATATATTTACCTCCATCACTTTGGCTTCCAAAGCTTCCCATACTAACTGATGTAAAAGTATATTTTGCATCACATACGGCCATCAGTACCAAACTAAAGTACTTCTTATAATTATAAAACATAGAATTCGAATTCGGGGGGCATTTTATAGCAATATGCTTGCCATCTATAGCGCCCACGCAGTTGGGCATATTCCATAATGTACTGAAATCATGTTCAATGTCCTCATATTGAGATGTTGTTGGCTCGCTTAAGTAAAAAGGCGATAATAAACGCCACAACACATCACATGTTTGTAATACGATGGATCGGATCGTCGATTTGAAATAAGCTGTCATGTTTATATAAACATGTTGTTTATATATCTCGGCTGTGGTTTTACGTTGAAAATAGGCTGTGTGGAAGGAACTTATGGGATGTTATTGAACGGAAGTCGCGCTGTAAGAGTACGGCGTTATAGGAGTGCTGTCGCAATTTCAGCTCCACGTTCAAAAAGGCGATAATAAACGCCACAACACATCACATGTTTGTAATACGATGGATCGGATCGTCGACTTCCCAAGCTTGTGACTCCATGCTAAGAATTGTAAAGAGCATCCATGACTCAAATACCTGAATTAAAGTTATATATGTATGAGTGTTATGTACATATGCAATTAATTTTTTTTCTTACAGTAAAGTTATTGAAAGTCTCTCTTCGGGACCAATTCTTTGTCTCGGCTTAGTGAGTTCATTACGAACCATGGCCAGCAGTAAATCAAAAAGGTAGGGAGTCATACGCGTGTGTAAAAAAAATTGGTCCTTATCAAACTTTTTTATGTTTCGGAAAACTTTTTTATTATAACCCGCGACAATATAATCTTTGTTTATGGGTCGAACACCCCACCCGGTGTGTGCGTCTTTTTTTCCTATCTCTATACATTTTACACAAACGCAAAAAGTTATAACCACAAAATAACTCCTCCACATCCATTATATTTATTATTTTTCAAAAAATTGAATAAAAAATGTAAATATGTAAACACAATATAATTTATTGAAAATTAATTTCTTTATGTCAAAAACACATGACACGATTTTAAGCATTCTATAAGTGCAAATACATTTACGTTTACGACACATTTACATTTACGATACATTTACGATTTCTACGGTCGGCTAAAGAGGCCTTAAGTAAATGTTGGTCGCGATGGTAGCCGCAAATACTTGGAATTTTTGTGACTCTCTCTCTACTTCTTTTCTACTGTTGCAGTTATTACTTGTAAGTATTGTCAATAAAGAAAACGTTATATATTATATTTTATTATTACTTCTATGAAACCTACGCCAAAATTTTTGACATGATATACATTGCAACATGAATTTTTACGTATTAATCAAACACTTCATGTGAGCTTGGTTTTATTTGTTTTATCTAAATGGTAACATTTTGATACCTAGCACCTTACATTTGCGGCGATTTATAAGTTTCCAATTGCTTAGACTTGGCAGCTTGTTGTAACTCGCATCGGTAAGGCTCTCAATTGAGGGCTGGCTGAAACCTGATGGTACATACCATTGTTATATTTCGATAGAAAAATTTGTTGCTAACGTCATGTGAGTTAAAAAAAAGTTCCGTTGAATTGAACGGGATAGAATATCGATTATGTCAATAACAATGCTCTCTCTTTGATTGTTCTCTGGTTTTCCGGATACAGGTTTCCCCAAATACGGCTATAAGTAGTTGCTACGAACGTAGCATGGACTTGAATCTAAAACTGGCAATTCGATTTCGGTGGACTACTAAATTTACAACGACCATAAAATTCAATTAGTTACTAATCTACAGCGACAAAATTATTGAGATTATTAAAGCTGAAAGACTCATTTTGCGAAAAGACATAATAGGTGTAAATTTATCATTATTTCCGAGTAGTACATTATCAAAGCGAATTATTCTGTTGTCTCAGACATACATAGTTGACCGAAATATTATCGTCTGTAATATCTATGAAATAAAACATAGGACGAAACACTTTTTTCTAATGTCTGTCTGTCACGTGAGATAAATACGAGAAGAGCAGTACAACAAGAGTAAAGAAACTGCTGCCAGCAATCTGTGTGGAAATTGGTAATATTTTCTCCTCGCAAACTACTAAAGGCATATGGTTTTCTGTTCCAACTAGTACCATATTTGGCGACAAACATCCTATTGTCAAGCTTGCTGCCGCCAATACTTTCGACATTTCATTTCTGCTTTCTTCTTCTTCAGTGTCGTCAGCAGCAGGAATATTACTTACGTACATAATCGGTCATTACATTTCGTTGTAATTTGGAAATGTATGACCTGAGGTTTGAACCTTGGTTTGACGTCTAATAATAAGTTAACACTACTACTACGACTACTTCAATCAATATCAAGAAAGCACGATCTACGGTTAAGTAAGCATTTTTTAAGATTTATTAATTTTCCTTTGCTGCCTTTTTGTGTATAAAATTTAAATTCTACTTTCATATGTTAAAGAAATTTAAATTGAATACTTAAAACCGAACTCTTTTCAAAAATTGTAAACAATTTGGATTTTTTTGTTATAGAAGAGAATAACACATACAAACTTGTTTTGAATAGAAAATGCGAAAAATTTAAATAAAATATGTCTCGTTTCGATTTAAAATCATAAATAATAAGGGAATGGAAATATATTTTGATAAAAATGTGAGTTTCAAATATGCTAAAAAATCTTGTATAGAATATGATAGCACATTGGTCCTAATGGACTGGGGTAAGCAGAAAACTCACGTAATTACGTATGACAAAGCCCCACAACCTAACTTAAATGTAAACTTATCTTCTGCATTTTCTAATTGTGCTGCACTCGTACACTATATACAATATACATATACATTATATACACTGTATATAAAAACATTTATTTGATTTATTATAATTTATGAGACACATTTTATTTTTATATTTACTGGCAAACGTTCACTTTTTCACAAAATAATTTTTTTTTATTAAATAAATTACATTTTTCACTCTCTTCTTCAAAAATCAGTTTTATTTAACAAATATAAGGAATCTTTTCAATGTTTAAGAAATTTAATTATACACACATTTATTATTATTTTTTAGTTAAATATTGACTGAAAACTATCACTGTTGTTAGGCTTTGAAAAACACCCGACGAAACCACCACTTCAACTCAAACTCCTCGCACTGACTGTTCAAAAAATCAAATTTAACACAGAGCTTACAATAGTCATGATTGTTCAGTGTTGCCATTTAATTCTTGATAAATTAAATAGTTGACTGAATATGTATGAATTATTATAATTATAAATATATTTTTATATATATAAAATTAAAATTTTTATTTCAGAAGCAAATTTTATTATTTTAAAGGATATAGTTAAACAGATACAAAATCCGTTTTATACCTTCAAAGTTTTTACGGAATTTATTAAACAAAAAGCTTAAATATTGAGTAGAGCTCAAATAAAACCAACTCAGTGCACCGAACTTATTTTAAAAATGTGTAAAAATGTATAGTTTACAATGATTTAAATAATAAATGATTAATTAAATAATAAAGTTTTATAGGTTTAGAATTGTGTAAAAAAATTATGTGCTCTTTTATCGACGACAGCTTCAGACATTTAGAATTTTAGGTTTTTTAATTCCACAAGAACCTCTTCCTAGTTTTCGTCATTGCAAAACAATTAAAGAGGAAGATAGTAATGGTTTTATCCTTCTCGATACCAGACACAATGTGTACGCATGCGTCGCCAATAGAATTTAATAATCTTCAGCTTCAAGCTGTACTAATAGATGCTGATCTATTGGCCAATACCTGATCTGGCAGTCAAGAGTCAAATTTGAATAAAGTTATTCTTCTCCAATACCCAAGAAGCCGTTGACTATCTGTAAAGTTGCGAATATCCATACCGAACACATAAAATAGTGTATTTCGTTACTTTACAGGCTTACTCCTAGCGGATACTTTTACTTGAAGGACACTATAATCGTTTCTAAAATAAAAACTTATCATCTTGTTTATTCTTGTGTTGTAAAAGCTTTCCATTGGTGTAAATACCTACCGGATCTGTCACACAATGAAGTGAAATCAGTTTTAGGAATCATATGGGAAGACAATAACCTAGTCTTGTGTTCTACTCCATGATCCGTCCCGAAAGAAGTGGAGACTTGTAATGGTAGCAATTACATAACACCGTGTTACGAGTTCTCAATAAGATTCAGGACTTTCATTGCGTGCAAGGAAGTCTATCAGGGTATCGGCAATAGAGGCTGCGGCGAAAATTATTATGAACGCAAATTTCCTCAAGCAGAACATTACCATACTTTCCGATATCCGGGCGACTATCAAAGCAATGAACTCCAACGTGATGATCTCCTGTGGGACAGTGTGCATCTCGCACAATCTGGAGAAACTGTTACGCATTAGCACTGGCAGTCTGAGTCACTTCATCAGAAGCTCCGAGTGGTTCCGGAACTACGGGATAATGGAAAATTATAGTATCACTTTTATTATGACTGCCTTAAGACCACATTTGACCACGATGTCAGACGATCAATTCACATTTCGCTTTAACTTGTTCACTCTGAGTTTGTTGGGAAGCAGCAACCCTATGCCACAACAAAAACTTTTGAATTCATTTCTTCAAAACAAATTAATCATATTAAACAAATTTGAGGTTATTTTGAATACAATTGAGCTTGCTTTTCTCTTTTCCATGGAAAAAAAATATTTTTTTGTAATTTTCATGAGATAAATATTTTTTCAGAGTTTTAAAAATTTTAATGGCAACACTGAAAATGTTTATATGAAAATTAATAAAGCAAATGCCAATCTGTTACACTGACGCAATCGAAATTTCAAGTGTATAGGCATACTAATAATGGATTTCTTGGAAATATTACTTCAATTCTATTTCTTTTAAGTCACAAATTTTTAGTGTTGCTTTGTTTATTTCTTTATAATACTTAAAGGATGATTTGTTCATTTAAGTTTAACTATATTACATTTTCATAAGTATTCAACTCCTATAACCTGCCGGCTTTATTGCCATTTTTTAAGTATACTATTTTAAATATACCCAATTGATCGCTCTCTTTATATTGTTCATAGTTTTAATGTCAAATTTAATTTAATGTTTTTTTCTGTTGCTATGTGTTCTAAATGGAAAAAGTTTCGAGATGGCAATATACAGTTTAAACAACAGACACTTTTTGATAATTCCAATGAATACAATACGTGACAAAGAAAGTAAAATCATATTAGCTAAAGAAAAGGCTCTGGTCCCGGTGTCACCTCTGTTTTAATCGTAATTGGCAAGCAATATAAATACCAAAGGCTGTCTATTGGAACCATTATATTTCCAAACTCAATGATACCAATAAGATTCTTAAATTTTTCAAATGCAACTAAAAGTTTCAACTGATATTTTTTGGACGTCACACTATGTGGCATTTTGCCTGAAAACCTGGCCAAAATTAATAGAAGTGTTTTATGAGTTAATGGCTGGAATTTTTTGATAGTGTTAGTGATCACATTTGACCCTGGTCCCCATATAAAGTCCCCTTTAGAAATTCACGTTTGCGCTTATAAATGGCTTAAAAACATCGGTATCGTGATGAAATTCGGTATGAACGTGTATTTTGTAAATCTAAATCATATTACCATATTTTGTTATTGCCGGTCCATAATTGCCCCTTGGTCCATAATGGGGCCCCTTAAGAAAATATGTTTAGCAATTATAATTGGCTTAAAAATTTTATTACCACGATGAAATTCGACATGAACATGTTTAATATGAATGTGAATCATTTATGATCACATTTTATTATGATCGGATCATAAGTGCCCCTAGGTATCACATAGGGTCCATTAAGAAAATCAAACATACATCTCATATTGTTATAATAGTCGATATACATATGTAATTAAGTTTTTAAACTTCTATGATAATTAATATTTATTCATAATATATATTTTACATTACTTAATACTTAACTTAAAAAACTTAAAAAGTGAAACTAACTACAATCGTTAAAATCGTTATCATTTTCATCATCAATGTCAGGAAGGAGTAATTTAATAGTATCTGGTGAAAATGCTTTTCTATCCCTTCGCGATTTTTGTGTACTGCAGCTTATAAAAGGGTCACTGATTAAAAGTAACCTATTCAGGACATCTCGATTGGTATCGCTTCTACTGAATCCATATAGTTTTATTTCTCATTCTATTGAGAAATAAGGCCATATGGCTTTATTGCCTAAGGCTTTATTACACTGCGTCTAATTTTTTAATTTTTCAAAAAAAAGTAAAATTTTCAAAAAATCTCCAAAAATAATGGCGCAAATTTGCGCAAACTTTTTTTGTTCCTGAATGTAGAGAGTTCATATTTTCTTGTGGTATATAACATTAAACTACTAAAAACTACTTTCACCTTTAAATTCCTTATCGTTTTTTTTTTTGGGTTGGGTAAAAAAATGTGAAATTTTTATTATTTTTAAATTTTGAACGAATAATTTTAACATTAATATATGAGATAATATAAAAAAAACTGAAAGTAGCAGTTGCTCATACCTTTCAAATAAAAAAATTAATATAAAACCTCTATTCGTTTAGCCACAAAAAAATTTCATATAAACCTATTAAAATTTCAAAAAAATTCACTATATTATGCAGAATTTTGTTGTCTATCGAAATGCATACTCAGTTTCTTAAATTTCTTTAAATTCATTTTTGCCTTTTTGGCCAGCATTTCAGGGTAAATGCCACATAGTACGTCATATTCCATATAAGTATACATACACTAATAGCAGAAACTAAAGCAACTGACCTAACATTTTGACATTTCCATAGGAATCTGGTATAAAACAGATTTGAAAATTTTGAAAGTTAGTTATTTTTACTTTTTGAGGTCCTTAAATTTAAATTTTTTTTTATTTTCTTACATATCTTAACAATTAACATACATACATACATAATTGGTCATTACAACCCTTCAGTCAGTTCAGACTAAAGGGTTGTAGACTAATTATGTATGTATGTATGGAAATGTCAAAATATTAGGTCAATTGCTTCAGTTTGTGCCACTAGTATGTATGTTAGGGTGACCCTTAAAATTAAAAGTCAGATTTTCTCCAGTCTCACCCCCCAGTTTCGTGAATATTGGCAGAAAAATAATATTGTCAAAGTTTCAGATCAATCGGTTGGAATTAAGACGTGCCGCAAGACCGATTAAAATTTAGAGGAAACCCTAAAATAACTCATAACATAAAAAATATTAATAACTTCAAAAATATGAATTTTATTGAAAAATGTTGTAAGAGGAAAATGTTTTCTTTAAAGTTTTAAACATTTTTTACATTGACAATATTTTTCTTATCCCCAGCGTTGAGAAAATAAATTGGAAAGAAATAAATAAACTCGTCATAATCCAAGTTTCTATAAGCGTACACCTCATTGAAATATATTTTTAAATGTTTATATTTTAAAAATATATTTAGACAATGTATATAAATACTTTACTTACTTACTTAACATGCCATTAACAAAGGTTTTCGGCCTGATGCCTTCCGGATTTCCTTGACTACATCAAATGTATAGTTATCGGCAGTAATCTGAGATCCAATACGCCGCATATCCCTACCTGTTGATAACATATACTCCGTTTTGTCCTCATTTACATATATACATGTAGAAAATTATATTAATTTAAATGTTTAAAGTGTGTTAAATAATTAACTTTTTAGGCAACCAGAACACCTATGTCTTGTACTGCTTGTAAAATATACTGTTTATGATGTTCATATTTTGTAAGAATCGAATATAATCAGCTTAACACTATTTCTACCACGATTTTGTGTATACCTATTTCGACCAAAAGGTGTCTTTTGACACCTTTGCGTTTGGATGCAAGTTATTATGGAAATAATTATTAAAACATGTCCTATTTCTGTTCCTATTGTTCCCAAACAACAATCGAATATAAAAATTATAACGGGGAATTCAGTGTAGCTAAAATTTCTGGCATTTTCGAAAACTTGTTGAACAGAATTTCACAGAAATTCCATGGCACGGCATTTCGCAGAATTTCCAATTGCACAGAATTTCCATGGCTTGGTATAATAACGAAGAGGAAAAAACCAAAAACAAATTATAGTTCAGTCCAAATGTGTGTTTTATGTATGTATGTGTAGTTTTTTATAATTTTTATTTCTTGATGTAAAAAAACCGTAAAGGTGTCAAAAGACACCTCATGGTAGAAATAGATATATCATGTGCGCTTGTACTTATCCAGGATGAGCTGGAGGAAAGTGAAAACGCTAAATAAATTTAACAATTATTATACGAAAAGTCAAAACATTAACTGAGAAAAAAATTATTAAACTGTGAAATAAATTTCAAGTTCAAATTTTAAAAGGTGTCTTTTGACACCTTTGGTAGAAATAGTGTTAACACCACTTTCCGCTGCATCATTGATAATATTTAAAAGACAAAGAATATTCTACATTTTCGGGATTGAGATACCCTAAATGATCTAGTAATTTTTTTAGAGCAATCTGCGCTATATCCTTGTTAATGATTTTAAAAATGAATATTTGCAGAAATAGGCGAAAAACAAGCTTCTTTATACTACATATAGTTATTATAAAGATAAATATTTGTCGCAAATCATTTTCTTCTTGTTTTGTCAATTTAAATTCTTCTCGAAATAAAAATATCTTTATGATAAATAGCTTTCGCCATCCATCTCGCATTGAGAACAGCACTAGGTGCACATTATTGCTTTAGAATTGTGTTTCATAGGATGCTGTCCTAAAAACACAAAAGTGTAGTCATCTCCTGATAGTTTTTTTTCAAGCACAGACTGATCAAAATTTGTAACACGACTGATTGAATCATTAACATTAGATTTTGTTCTTCCGTCATCTATTTCTATATTCCAATCTATATTGACCCAGGATAGGTTGGCGTCTAGAAAGAATTTCCGAGTGACATGCCCAAGTCTACTGAACAGGATTCCGGAAGGAGTGCACCAGCTCTGCCGAACTCATCGGCCCTGCAGTTCCCCAGAATGTCACTGTGCCCGGCGACCCAGACCAGTGAGACACTAAAGGGCTCAGAAAGAAGGTCTAAACAGCGGCGACATTCCCTAACGATCCTGGAGTTATTCACCACACCCGATAGAGATCTTATGGTGGCCTGACTGTCAGAGAAGACCGAGACGCGTGTAAAAAGAGCACCGTTGACGAGGATCCATTGAGCACCCAGGTAAATGGCCATCACCTCCGCTTGAAATACGCTACATTAATCCGGCAGTCGAAGAGCGATGCTTAGGTCCAGTTTCTCAGAATAGACTCCGCTCCCAACTCCATTGTCGAGTTTAGAGCCGCCCGTGTAGGTGTCCAGGAGTTCCGGGATACCAGTCATTTCTACTCGGAATCAGAGATTGAAAACCACAGTCAACACAGTATTCCGCAGGGAGATAATCGATGTTCGGTGGGGCCCCTTGGTGAACTTCCAAAATAGAGGAGTGACCAATGTGCCAAAGAGATAGGGCATTAAGTCTTGCTGCAGCCAACTTGGCTGCCTGCTCAGGGGGAAGCATAGTAGGAAGCCAGTTGAACATTTTGAACGCGACCTTTGTGGGGGTGGTGCGCAGAGCACCAGTTATATAAATGGCCGCAGATCTTCTGACCTTGCAAAAAGTCTAACGTTGTGTAGCTTGTTCAGAGCAGTCCACCAGAAAGCAACACCATATAGGAGGTTGGGTTCGATAACCGTGGAATAGATCCATCACATGATTTTTGGGCGAAAACCCAATATGGTCCCAACCGCTCTGCGGCAGCAGTAAGCAGCACAGGCAGACTTACGCGCCCAGCAGCCAGGTTCGCCCTCCAGTTCAGTTTGGGGTCGAGGATCAGGACTAGATATTTAACTTCGGGACTCAACTTGAGTCTGGTCCCACATATGCTAGGAAGGGTGAAGGTCGGAATCTTATATCTCCTAGTGAAAAGAATCGTATCGGTCCTGGAGGGGTTAATAGACAATCCAAAATCCATACACTAGTCCAGTACAGTCGAAAGCTCCAAGTTCAATTTGTCCGACAGCGTCTGCTGGCATATTCCCGACGCGGCATTAGCAATGTCGTCAGTGTAAGCTATGGCGTCATTACCAGTGGATTCCAGCCCTATCAAGAGTGAGTTGACTGCAAGATTCCAGAGAAATGGAGATAGAACACCACCCTGCGGTGTACCTCTGGAAACCATTATCTGACAATGTGTGGTCCCCACTGTGGAGGTTACTATTCTCGACTTAAAGAGAAGCTCGATGAACCTGATCAGATCCTGTCTCAGGTTGAGAGAACGAAGAGCCCTAACTATAGCGTCTGAGTCAACGTTATTAAATGCACCCTCAATGTCCAAAAAGATGGCCAGAGTGAATTCTTCAAGGTACATGGGCTTTTCCACCCGAGAGATGAGAGAGTGTACTCTATAATGAACATCCAGAACTCTTTCCAGTGGGTTCAGAAGAAAGGAACTCAGACTTATGGGTCTATAAGTGGGACGGTTTCCCAGCCTTGGGAATAAAGATAACTCTAGATATTCTCCAGCTTCAAGGGATATAAAGGAGCCTGAGACTAGCGTTGTAGATGGCAAGCAACCAAGGGAAAATTATCTCCTCCCCATGTTGAATGTCACCCGGGATAATACCATCCGGTCCTGGGGACTGGAATGGTTTGAAGGAGCTATCACTCCACTGTACTTGACCAAGAGTGAGAATTAGGGGGTAGTAGTTTCCGGATGGTGGTTCATTAACCTGATAGAGGGCCTGACAGCCAAGGGTAACACTTCCTGGAAAGTGAGTGTCGAAGAGAAGTTCAATCGTCCCCAAACTGGACGTAGTCCAGCAGCCGTCAGTTCGTTGTATACAGTCAAGGGATTTGTGTGTGGAACTTAGAATTTTTGTAGACGTCTAGTTTCAGAAGAGGATTCCACACTCGCGCAGTAGATGCTCCACGAAACTCTCTTCGCCCGCCTTACAGCATATTTAAGTTCCCTTTTTTGGCCTTGTAGATTGACCATTCGCCGTTCGCCTTCGCCCTGTTAAAGAGCCTGCCACTAGATAGGTTTTCGCTTGCTCTATGGGCAGAGGGTTTGACGGAGGATGTGGCTGCCCCCCTGAGCGTAGTTGACAATGTGTTCGCAGCCCTATCCACATCAAAACGTGTCATAATAGGCGGGGGGGTGGTCGAGGGAAGGCTGCTACGCAGTCTCTCTCTAAATATGGTCCAATTAGTGTTTCTCCTATTGACCGGATCGATTAGCTATAACTAATAATAAAGTCAAAGAGGCACTCACCACGTTCGTTGGTACCGGGACTGGGTCGACGGTAGAGGTTTCGTAAGGGGGCCACTCTCGGGATGGCAACCCTCCGAGCGTTTGGGAGGCTGGAGTGGACCGTTTAGCTCGCTAGACCTTTGCCTCTTTGGGGCCGCCTCTAGGGGAGGAGATCATTTTGATGGGCCTTAGCCCAGCATAGACGACCCTTCCCCTCCTCTGAAAGAAGAGCCGGGTCAGTCGAGCCTATCCTAGCGATGATTCGCATGGCTGATCGTCGAGTTCTGTATGCCCTAACGCCAGCACCCAAGCTACTTTTGGCACCCGAAAGTGGGTTGGTGCCTGGGGACTGCGCGCCAGGCTTGACTGGCAATGCCGCAGCCTTGGAGGTAGACGGTGCTTCGGTTAAAGGTGCCAGGGCGGGAGGTGTGGCGACACTAGGGGCCGGTTTCACAACTGGAGCCTTATGTGCCAAATGGGATGTTATCAAGGTCGATGTTTAGGTCTTAACTTTTGGGGTAGGAGCAGCTGTATTTCTGACAACTGCCTGCCTTGAGAGGGTGCTACGACCACCGTCTTTAGTAGATCTTTTTCGCTCACCGACTTGAGTTAGGGAGGGTTTGTTTTTGGGGTTGTGGTTAGAGTTCATTGCAATTGGGTCCCCACTCAAAGCCGCTATCCTTGCCCGCAATGTGTAATTACCCATAAGTGGTCCCGTGGTTATATATGCAAGCAGGGAGGCCAGGGAGGGTTGGCACCAACCCTTATGTACCAGGTGCTCAGAGCCAGACCGGGTGCTAATCGGGAGTCTTCTCAACCGAACCTACACCACCAACTTAACGGCGACGGACAAGGAACGTACTTTGAGGCCTGCCAGGGTTTTAACACACTGCGGGTTTCACCCCGGTGTTACCGTGCATGCTCAACTAGGTCCAGAAAGCTACATCCACCAGCTCAGAGCAATCCAATCATAAACAGGAGAGGTGAGTGGTCCGGAGAACAAAAAGGGTCGTGCAAAAAGGGGGGTTCAGCCATAGTCACCCCGGCTGAAGGGGAGGTGTTTATTGACTCCCCAGTCTCGATCCGTAGTGTTTTGTTGAGGGCAGGGCCACCTCTAGCTAAAGTTTACTTGTTTAAAATTCCTGTAAATTAAGCAAACTGGCCACTATGGTATGTAGAGAAGTGTTCAAAATATTTGCAACCTTATTTAAATCGATTGAATATTTCATCTGGTACACAAGCTTAAACTTATATTCGTGCAACAATTATACTGTTTTCCATTATAAAAAAATTAATGTAAATTAATGTAAAATTAAGCTACTTCTTATTAAAAACTTCCCATAAAGTGAACTTTGTGAACTTCTTACTTCTATGGAAGTCCTCGTGTAGTTAAATTATTAAAATTGCGCTTTAATTACCTGGACTTATTTCGGTTTATTTCGAAATTTTGATCAAATTTGCTACTGTAGTAATCACTCTTTATGTTTTTTTGAAATATACAATTGTTCCTACCGAATTTAAAATATAAAAAATCATTGTTTGAAGTTAGGTAGGTAGGTAGGTAGGTAGAGGTGGCTGCCCATCCAAGAAAAATGTTTCTTGTTGATGGACACACTTAGGCCGCATTGGGCCCATTGTGCTACCACAGTCATCCATTATCCCCTAGTCTCGAAACCATTCGGAGCTCCTGATGAAGCGATTTAGGCTGCCAATGTCAATCTCTGACAGTTCCTCCAGATCATCCATGTAGTAAGTACCCAAGTACTTCCTTCTCCTTTGACATAGAGCCGGGCATGTACCCAGCAGGTGAGAGACAGTCTCCTCTTCTTCCTCATCTCTGCAGCTTCTACAGAAGTCGTTGGCAAGGTGTCCAAGTCCAATGCGCCTCGCATGCGTACCCATAATGCAATGCCCCGTAATGACACCGACAACTACACTGAGCGCGCCTCTTTGGAGTTTAAGTAGACTCTTTGTGCGCCCCTCATCCAGCCTTGGCCAGATTTTACGAGCCGTTCTACCCGTGTCCGAGGCCGCCCACCTGTCGTTGACGGAATCGACGATCGCATTATCAATTATGAGCTTGCAGGTCCTCATTGGTATGCCTAGATTCGAGAACTCAGCGGTGAGCTCGATGGTCGTGCCCCGCCTGGCAAGTTCATCAGCTCTACAGTTGCCCGGAATACCACTGTGTCCCGGTACCCATACGATATGGATGTCATATCGTTCCGCTATCTCGTCGAGATATCTGCGACAGCCGTACACCGTCTTGGAGTTCATCACGTTAGAACTCAAAGCCCTGATAGCCGCCTGGCTATCAGAAAGTATGGTAACGTTCCGCTTGGAGACCTTTCCATCCCCAATAATACTCGCCGCAGCCTGTATGGCCACCACCTCCGCTTGAAAGACACTGCAGTGGTCTGGTAGTCTTATAGACTGAGCTATTCCAACTGATTCCGAAAAAATTCCACTGCCAACCGCTCCGTTCAGCTTAGAGCCATCGGTGTAGATTTGTACGGAGTCTCTAAACAGGTGGGTCACACCACCCTTCCAGGCTCCGTTATCCGGAACCGATGTCCTGAATCTCTTCGTGAAGTCGTACCTCGGTGTCATGTAGTCACTGCTCCCGACAGCTCCAACTTCCCTCAGGATTCTTGCGTGGCCTATGCCCGAGTCATGCCACTGTCCAGTCGCCCAGAGACGTTTACTTATTTTAGCAGCCACTCCCCTACAGAAAAGGTCAAGCGGAAAGAGGCCCAAAATTATCTCCAGTGCCGACGTAGGTGTAGTGCGCAAGGCACCACTAATGATAATACAGGCAGATCTCTGCAGTCGCTGTATTAGTTTCGAGTTAGTTTTAATTTCAAGGGATTCCCACCAAACTAGGCATCCATAGGTTAAGATAGGTCTGACCACCGCTGTGTAGATCCAGTGTGTCATCCTAGGTCCTAGGCCCCATTTTCTCCCCAACACTCTGTTACAAGCATACAGGGCAATGGAAGCCTTTTTAGTTCTGTTAATGATATTCGATTTCTAAGACAGCTTCCTATCCAGAATAAGTCCTAGAAAGTGTGCCTCCTGTTTGAGTTTCAGTTCCGTCCCGTTAAGTTTCAATGGACGAAATGTCGGTGGCTTGTACCTTCTTGTGAAGAGTACTATTTCCGTTTTCACCGGGTTAACACCCAAACCACGTTCAGATGCCCACACGCAGACCCTTCTCAGAGCCAGTTGCATCCTATCTCTGATAGTGTCGACAAATCTTCCGGAGATAACAAGAACAATGTCATCCGCATAGGCAATTGCCTCACATCCATTTTGTTCTAGTATCACTAGTAGCTCATTCATCACCAGATTCCACAAAAGAGGAGAGAGTACTCCGCCCTGTGGAGTTCCCCTCCCTATAGCCCTGGTTGTCTGTGAGCTCCCAAGTGTGGGGTAGATTGTTCTCCCACAAAGTAGCTTAGTTATCCAGTTCACTATAGTGGATCGTACACCCAGACTATCCAGCGCCCTGGTTATAGCGCAAAGTTCCACATTATTGAAGGCTCCTTCGATGTCAAGGAAAGTAGCCAGAGTGTATTCCCTCTGTGCAAGCGATTTCTCTATCCTGCACACCAGGCTATGTAGGGCAGTCTCAACAGACCTCCCCTTAATGTATGCGTGTTGTCCCCCGGAAAGGAGATTTACATCCAAGGTCTGACGCAGATTCACATCCACGAGTCTCTCCATAGTCTTCAGTAAGAAGGAGGATAGACTTATGGGTCTGAAGTCCTTGGGTGTAGTATGAGAGTTTCTTCCAGCCTTCGGTATGAAGACTACCCCCACTTTACACCATTCCGACGGTATATGGCCCATCCGAATACTGGCGACAAACATCGCCTCAAGCATTCTGATGTGTTTCCTTTCCAGACGTTGCAAGAGTGCCGGATATATTCCGTCCGGTCCCGGAGATTTAAACGGTCTAAATCCGTCTATCGCCCATTTTATCGCGTCCGCAGACATGATCGAGCAGTATTCCCACTGTGATTCACTCCCCGAGACGGTTGTTCGCACATCCGAACCTTGTCCCGGTGGAAAGTGGGTGTCCACAAGACGATCCAAAGTTTCCTTCTCAGAGTTGGTCCATGAGCCATCCTCCCTTTGCAGTACACTGGGTATAAAGGATGTTGTCGAGAGAATTCTCCTTAGCCTAGAAGTTTCGTTGATAGTTTCCATGTTGCTACAGAAATTTCTCCACGAGTCCCTCTTAGCCCGTCTTAGAACTCTCTTGTATTTTCCAAGGGACACTTTATAGTCCCTCCACTGATCCGCATTACCGGACTTTCTCGCCACATTGAAGAGTCGTCTTGACTCCTTTCTGAGCATGTCCAGATCCCGGTCCCACCAGGGTGGTTTTTTTCCACCCCTGTTGACCCTTTTCGGACATGCTTTTACAAAAGCCCCTACTATGACCTTTGTGAATTCAGCCACTGTAGCCTCAAGTCCAGAAATACTATCTATACTACAGCTCGTGAGTGGGTCCAAGCCCAGCCTGACAAGGCGATCATAAAGATCCCAATTCGTATTTCTAGGATTTCTAATCGCCCTTACAGTATTGTTCTCCCTACCAAGGGAAAATTCAATAAACCTATGATCAGAAAAGGAGTGCTCCTCCGAGACTCTCCAATCTCTGACACTATCATAAATATTGCCGGAGGTAAGGGTTATGTCCAAAACCTCCCTTCTGTTTTTCGTTATAAATGTGGGCTTATTACCCGTGTTACAAACTAATAGGTTATTAGATATAATAAAATCAAAAAGAGACTCACCCCGTTCGTTGACGTTCGTGCTGCCCCATATAGTGTGATGAGAGTTGGCATCACAGCCAATCAGCAGGCCAACATTTGAGCGCTTTGCCTCTGTAACCAGTCTCTTCACTGGATCTGGTGGTGGGTGACTGCTTAGGTCATGCGGCATGTAACAGGAGGAGATCCAATGTTGCTTACCATTGATCTCCGCCGTTAGTGTGGTTAGGTCTTCATTGCTGAAATTAGGAAGCAAATATGCCATTAAATTGTTCTTAATGAGTATACAGGATCTGGGTCTACCTACACATTTGGCATGGACCAGCCTATAATTTTTGTGCCCTAATCCACAAACCTTATTGGCTATGGACCATGGTTCTTGGATCAGGGCTATGTCTTCTCCTCTGTTCGCCAGCCGGAGAAGTAGTGCAGCCGATGCTGCCTTAGAGTGATGGAGATTTATTTGGATTACTCGGACCATCCTCTCTCTTCTCCACCATCGTAATGTCTAGGCCATAATCTTCTTGATCAGCCTCGTCCAGGAGATCAGATTCCCTTAACAGCATATCAAAGGCAGATGCTATATCCGACCCAGTGGAAGAGAGAGAGCTAACTCTGGACCGGGTATGAATCTGCGTTGAGGATGCTGTAAGGTTATCCTCCTCCTTTTCTTCATTGACTGATGCGCCCATGTGTTCGTCTTGTGGCTTGTCCCCCTGAGGGGCGTTGTCACTCGACTCCATGGGGCGATTATCCTTTTTATATACTTTTAGTATAATATGTTCAAATCCAAAGGCCACCACACCATTGGATTTTGCCAGGTGCTCCAGGGATTCCTGATTGATTATGATAGTCGCACAGCGAGATCCATGGCGCTCCTCCAACTTTGCAATTTTCCAATTGTGTGTTGGTAACTTTGGATTGCACATTTTTATTATTTTTAGCACTTTTTCTGGCTCCTTTGGAGTTAAAGGTATCCAAGAGCGTGTTCGGGGTCTGCTAGGTATGGCATCCTTGGGCACTACTTCTAGTTTGGCGCCCTTCCAGATTTCACCTACCCTCATTATGGCGATGGAGAAGAGATCCAGGGCTCTCTTATCGGCACACGTTACTAGCTTCACGTGTCCTTGGTGCCAGCCACACATTTGGTAGACTGGAACTGGTCCCGGATTCTCCTCCATTACTTCCAGGAAGACGTCTGCAAGGGCGTCTGCTACAAGTCTCCAGTTCGACGGTGTAATACTGCCGTCTGGATCTGAGCGATCTACAACCGCCATTTCTATACTGTCTTTAAGCACCTCACTGTATAAGGTGTTGGTGCGAAGATCGCTGTCTTTTGACAGCCACCTCCATGGTCGACGTCTTGTCTAGTTCTTCGAGCTTTTCCTTAGCCCAGGCCAGTGATTGTGCTTCGCGCTGCGTGCGGTTATCTATTGGGATCTTGGAGATCCTGTCTAGAACCCGCTTTGCGCTCAATCGCTCCCTGTACCTCTGCTTCGATTCTTTCATTTTCTGAGCCGTGTCAACCTTTACATTACCAAGGCCACTCTTGCTGGACGAAGGTCCGGCTTTTGGAGCAACCTTGCTTCTGGAGAGGCCGACGCTTTTGGCTTGTTGTGTTCTATTATTTTTTGAGGTACTAGGTTCTTGGTCTGCTTTAGCATCAACCAAGTCTTTTCCCTCTTCTGTGGAGACGGGCGTCGGCTTAACACCCATACGCGGATTTTTACGAGTTCCGTTCTCGTCCTCACTAGTGGAGGCGGTTTCCTGATTTTCCTTTAATTTATTTTTATTATTCATTTTTGGTCCCACGAGTTGCGGATAAGGGGAAGGTCCACCTGAGCAGGGATCCGCTGTGCCCAGGTAAGGCTAGTTAATCCTGGAGGTCGCCCGGTATCCAGGATACTCCGTTTGTTTGAAGTTGTTTTAGGGTACAGTTTTTGATTTACTCTTAAGCTCTGTTGCCTACCTTTTTCCTATGCCACCTTTCGCAGATTAGCAGCCAGCTGAGTCCCTGTCGGCATAGTACGACAAGGTGATTATCCCCGCGTATTTCTCAAATATAAACTCCTGCTTCTTGGGAGCCTATAAAGTGAATGCAGTTGTCTATTGGGAAGTGAACTTTGAAAGTAAAGTCCTGAGATGATATTTGCAACTCATATCACATAAGTTGTCATTCATAACCAAGGCGTAAATTAATTATTGAAAACATGTATAGAAAAGAATACTTTGGACATAAAATATTGCAATGATGGAATTTGTTACTTGAATCAGCTAGGACCAATACGCGAAATCGATTTATTAAAAAATAAATACAAAAAATTATTATAATAAAATTATTCCCTTGTAAATATATCTTCGACTATTATGGAATATTCTTAAACTATAGGATTTTGTAGGCAATTATTTTTCTAATGTATGGTTTTACTACTGAAGTCCCCATAGTCTAGTAGGTAGTATGTTGGCTCATCAGACGTGAGGCCTCGTTTCAAACCCAGATCAAGCATCAAAACAAAATACAAAACGTATTTCTTCGGCGACTTCCTTTCAGAAGATTTCTGGCAAAAACTCTGAGAGTAATTAAAATTGTCACGAAAAGTTTCTCAAATATTTGTCGTTCGGAGTCGACTTTAAACTGAAACAGAACTGTTGAACACGGATATTGAATCGTGCTTTTTCAAGAACGATATAATTCAGAACGCTAAAGCCAAACGAAAGAAAGTGAACTAATTGAATTAAGAAGAATGTACCACATGCCTCTTGCCACGGTATAGTCTACTGTGAGGCGAGTTTGATGAGCAATTGATCTCTCGTTTTGTAGCCAGATCGTACCATTTGAAGCCATTAGACTATTTTTTTCATATACTGGGAGAAGCCAGCTATGAGATAAATTTGTTTTTTTTCAAAGTAGAACCCTCTTCAAGAAAATGAACATATTGATTGGAATTAACCTTAATAATCTTATATTTTGTACGTTTCCTTAATAAAGAAAGATCTAAACCGATTCTGTGGATGCATATACAGCTTTTGAAGCTTTACATCTATTTGTATTGCGTTTTACAATATCTAAAAATTCTTACATAAACTATATTATTCTGCTTAATAATACACATTTAAGCCCGTTTTAAAAGTATGTTAAAAAATAACACAATGCTAATTGATATAGGCATTGGACACTTTCAAATTTTTATTATTGCATAAATTTATTCACTTCATTGATATTTAATTTGTTTTCTTTTTTCTTTTTTTTAATTTTTTAAATTTATTCACTTCATTGATATTTAATTTAATTTGTTTTGTTTTTTCTTTTTTTCCTTTTCAACACTCTATCCAAAAATATTTTTTCATTTAAGTATTGTAAGGAATATATTGTCAACAATACGTGGTTCTTATTGCAATACAGCAATCAATGTACAATCGTTTAACCGCTCTTAATTTCTTTACTTAATTTGTGTTCTTTAATTTATTGCAGTAACAGTTACTTCTAGCTTTGTTTTTTATTGACATTATCAAGACTGCAAAACAAAGCAATAGCAATTATTAATCTAACGGCATTTTAATATTGTTGTCAATATACATTAATTTTTAAACTTGTTACTATTTTTAGTAAAACATTCGTTTAACCGCAACAGTTAATTTGTTCCATTCGACGTTGAAACAAGTATTATGCTAACTTTTTCGTTTAAATTGAAAATTTTATAACAAAAAAAAAAAACAAAAAATATTAATGAATTGGTGAATAATTAAAATAAACTATTTAGAAATGGGTTCAGAACCCTGAAAAGGGCTTAACCGATAAAGGGATAATACATCAGAAAAAATCTTGGAAAAATATGATGTTCATATGAAAAACTACATCAAACGAACGTCAATGAATTATGCGACTGCAATAACGTTTGCAAGTTGAAATATATTTCATTTCATGTCATTTTACGTGAACACTTAATATAAATAAAACTTACATGAACGTTTGATGGATAATCGACGAAAAACGATATACACATATGGGTGCGACTTATTAACTGTTGTTGTCAAATTTTAAATGGCTACTAAGCATTAAAGTTTATCAAATGTTTCCCAGTGATACCACAATAAATATTTCTTATGTTGTGTGTGTTCATTTTATCCAGGCTGGACCTACAGTTAGAAGACTGCTGAGAGGAAGTGGCCAGAAAAGAATTTTTTATATGGGTTTTGTTCGAGATGTTTTGGCTGGGGTTTGAATCACAACCTTACATCTAAAAAGCCTACACTCTCCCTTATCTACTACAACGGCTGTTATTAGTCAATAAATTTAATTAAGTGTGATTTCGCCGTTTTAATAGCAAGCAAGAAATATAACTTCTGTGTTAGGAATCTTTTGTAGCAACTATGAAATGTCAATAACTACGTTTTATTTCAATATAGTTATCTTAAAATGTTTGACCACAGCTCAAGATAAGGTCTCGGGCTCTCTTTGAAGGATAAGGTTTCGCTTAAGCCTTGAATCTAAAATAAATTGTTCTGTATATTGTATAAATATTTGATTTGGCGAGCAGTCGAAGGTGACAGGAAGGAAGACGATAAGAAACGTCGGATGAAAACCTATTACTGCAGTGGCTAGACCATCAGGACATACCGTCAACATCGTCGCAGCTCCTCTACCAGTTTCTGTACAACGATATTTCACACATGAAAGCATTAATCAACCTTCAGGTCGATAGTTCCCTAAGAGACAAATTCTTATTCACCATAACTTTTTCACTGTAACTCACTAAGGAGTTTAGTGAGGACTCTGAGCATCAACTCCTAGTGTACTCAACTTGAGCACTATCAGCACGATTAGAAAATATTTCGAACCCTCTCCAGTGGTTAAAAGCGAAACTTCTCGTTAGTTATAGATAAGTCGTCCTTTGAGACCAAAAGAACCCTCTCCTCTCTACATTTAATAGGGACATAAGGGTAACTGAGACAGACTATTGTGAATCGAGGAGAACTTTCAATATGAGATATAAGAAATGTTATTTGATTTCATAGACCCCATTGTTAGTCCTTGGAAGAAGTTTACGTCTACTAGCTTTATTGGATTCCTCTACCTTCTCTTAAAAGTATCACCAGGACTTTCTCTTTGCCTTCTATGTTAGGTTTTTAATCCACGTAATTTGAGTTATTGGCCAACCCAGAAACTCACTAACTTGACCTTATGCATTCGCAAAGGTGTCCGTCAGTTTATCCACAGCCTTATTCAAACTGGTTAACTGCGGGCTAACAGACATATCTCCAAGCAGTAGTCATTGTATGCCATTGAGAAAGAGCAAAAGACTTCATAGTCAGTTTCTCCATTCAGATCCAATAAGGACTTCCACAATGTTGACAGCAGGTTACAGACACCACTGTCACTTTATTAAAACTATTAAAAGATAGCGATTAATATCAAACGTTCTTCTAATCCGTTCTATTTTGTACGAGTACGATATTTTCTCTATCATTACAGGCACATTCAAATGATTTTACCACCTTCAAATTGCCTAGATCCCTATAGTATGTCCACTATGTCATAAGCTAAGACATTATTCATAATAGACGTTAAGGACCAAATGCCAAGAGGTTATTGAGTGATTATTAAATATTTTCAAACAAATACTTAAATTAATAAAATGTTCTTGAAGGAAATTTAATTCATTTTAAATTTATTTAAAACATTTATTCAGTTTTTTTTAAATCACAAAATTCTTTTGGGGAGACTTTTGCCAGATATCGCTTAGTATTTAAAAAAGATTTCAGTTTACATTATCTATGAAATTTTGTTAATTTTCCTCTTGTTTAGCGTTAACACATACATAATATTTTCAGTTTCATTCAGTATAACAAGTGAATAAAAAAAGACAAATTCAAAATACAAAGGCGCTTAATATTTATAGAAAAAGTAAACGGGTTTTTTGGATTTGAATGATAATATTTTTGTTCATTTACGATGATGGTTTGATACGGATACAGATTTGTTTATATCAAATATCATTTTTTTTTTCGTGATACTAAGAATTGAAGAATGATTTCATTAAAAAAATGAGTTCGTAATTGTTTTTAGCATAAATTTTCTTCTGATAGTGTAATAAACAAAAAAAAATTAAATTACTGGGAATCGAAGGCCACACACAAATTAATTGTTTTGTTTTCAAATCGAAAAACCTTAACGAAAAATATGTAGATATTCACACTTGTGAATATATATGTGTTTACAATATGTGGTCAATATGGTCGAATTTTGTACCATTTACATATAATTTCAATGGCAGAAAAAGTTATGGAGTTATTTATTAATATAAATATAAATAAAAATTATATAAAGGTTTTCTTCGTACTGGCGTTTGCTTGTATACGTGCTACCTTAAATTAAATTTAAATTAAACAAAGTAGAAGTAAGCCTTTAAAAATGAAGGCTTCTATGAGTAGAGCACATACAAATGTCCAATTATACGGGTTTCTGGCTCATAAGGCAGACGAAATTTGACCTATGGCATAACTTTTGCTGGCTTTGACCCCTGTGGTTTTATTCACATACATCTGAGACTTTACAAAATCCCACAAGAAAAAGTCTAACGGTATCTAATGGCACGATCTCAATGGCTAGTTTACATCACCTTCTCGTAGGCTGACCATGCCCTCAAATTGCTTGTGCTGAATATATAATGCGGCATGTAGGGCTGTCCTTTTGAAACTACATGTAGTTACAGATATCGAATTCATACAAAAAAATAATCGTCGACTTAAGATGTTCGCCGTCGACTGTGATGGCCTGGCCAAACGTCGTTCTCAAAGAAATACGGACATAAGATGCCGCCAACCCACAATCCACACCAAACAGTAACTTTTTCAAAATGCATTGGACACTGTTGGATCTTATATGAATTGATATCGTAGCAAATTCGGCAATAAAGATTGTTAATGAACCCATTCATACAGGAATGGGACTCATCTCTGAAATTTAGGGCCAGTTGCCAACTTCTACAGAACAAATTCAGCGAACACACATCCTTGCATATGGTCCTCCATTGAGACAGAATAAATAAAAACTCATTTGGCTGATGTAGCTTCAGTATGATAGTCGTTATCAACTCTCAAAGTCGCCCTGTTTGAAGATCCTATATTTAAAAAGTTTGTAACCCATATGTCAATACCCTTGTATTGACTGTACCTGTTCAGAATTGACTGCAAAGGGAACAAATGTCATTTAAAAACATATTAAATTATAGAGAAATATACAAAAATACTAGCATATGAAGCCTTGTTCTGAACTGTCAACATTAAACTGTAGTTGGATAAAAATTCATATAAGTTCATTACTTTGGCATACCACTGAGGAGTTTGCTTGACACATTTAGAATAACCCCCTTTGGGTCAAGTAATATTCGAATTCTGCGATATGCCTCTTGCCCTATTAGCATATTTTGATGGAATCGATTTGAACAACATTCTATTGAGAAAGCTCTTCCACTAACAAAATTATTTGCCAGAAAGAGGTGTTATCCACTTTACAGTGTAGGAAAACTCTCTGTAAACTCCTGTAGCTGCAGGCGAGTCAGGCATAGTTCTTGTTGAAAAGCATTGTTTAATTAGCATCACTAATATTTCAATTATTGGAGATTTATCTTTTATTCTAAATATTGTACTGTCAAAACAAGATCTACCTTTACATCGCCAATGACGTGTCATATTCGTATTGGCGAATGCAATTCGGCTATTTCTTTTTATAATAATCATTACCCTTTATACCAATGTTCTTATTTCTATAGTATACACAACGTGTTTAGCTTTTGACAAATACACTTGATTCTTATGTAAGTAAAACTCCACTCGTGTTTCATTTTTATCAGGTTATGGGCCCAGTGAGAGCCTTGTTAAATAAGAATTAAGTTTTTTAACATGGTTTACCGCCTAAATATCAAAATTTTAAAACAGTTTGGTATAATATTAAAGATGGCAGAACTCTTGAAAATTTAATGGCAAAGTTACAATTGGAAGAAGACCAACACAAAAAGAACATCGAAAGTGAAGTTACCGAAGCAGCATTCAATGCAAAAACAGAGAAATATAAAAAATCTATAGCAGAAGAAAAGAAAACGTCTAAATTCAATTTTTGTCACAAAATCGGCCACTGGGAAAGAGAATGTCGAGCAAAGAAGAGACAAATAAAAGCAAAGACGGAAAATAATAGACAAAGAGAAAGACATGAAGATGAAGTTGCTTTTATTGCAATAACAACAACAAGTGATGTTATTTCGGCTCCGTGTACAGATGTGTGGATTGCTGACTCGGGTGCTACTCAGCATATGACGTCACGCAAAGAGTGGTTTTCAGATTTGCATATGATACACGATGATCGTTTTGTTTACATTGCAAATAATGAGAAATTGCGTATACATGGCTTTGGTACAATCCACATTAAAGCATTAGTAAACAACATATATAACACTGAAGACATGGAAATGATGCAGTTCGATGTTAAAACAGCTTTTTTGTATGGCGACCTTGACGAAGAAATATATATGGAAATTCCAAAAGGCGTACAAACCGAACAAGGCAAGGAATTCGTTTTTCGGCTCAAAAAGGGTCTATACGGGTTAAAACAAGCCTCCCGCAATTGGAATTTTAAATTTGTAGATTTTTTGAAAAATTTTAATATGAAACAGTCAGATGCTGACCCTTGTGTCTTTGTTGGAAATATTGACAACAACAAAATTATTTTATTGTTATACGTTGATGACGGCTTAATTATATCACCCAGTAAATTTGCCATTGAATTATTTACTGATAAATTATCAAAAAGTTTTCATGTTAAGTATGGCGAGCTAAATTATTACGTCGGTCTAGAAATTCATAGTGACAGAATAAACAAAACTATCAAGATTAATCAACAGATGTATATAAACAGAATTATTTCCAAATTCAACATGGAAAATGCCAGCCCTATTTCAACTCCAGCTGATACCAACGTATTTTTGTCGAAAACAAGTGATGAAAGTGAAGTGCAATTTCCATTTAGACAAGCTGTTGGGTCGCTGATGATTGCTGCAATAGTATCAAGGCCAGATATTTTTTATGCGGTTGGCGAAGTAAGCAAATTTACTGAAAATCCTGAACTTTGTTATGTAACAGCTTTAAAGCGTATTTTTCGATATCTAAAAGCCACAACCAACTACTGCATCGAATATAAAATGAAAAATTGTATTAACTTAGAAGGTTATACCGATGCAGATTTTGCAAGAGACGTTGATACTAGAAGATCTACTACAGGTTATGTTTTTCTAATAAACAACAGCCCTATCACTTGGAGAAGTCATCGTCAAAAAACTGTCGCGTTATCGACGACAGAAGCCGTATGTATGGCAGTATGTGAAGGTGCTAAGGAGGCGGTATGGCTTAAACAATTATTAACTGATATTGGTTATAATCAAAGTCCACAAACTATTTCAAATGTAGATAACCAAGGAGCTATTCGACTCATCAGTAATCCCGAACAACACCACAGCACAAAACACATCGACATAAGAAAATTCATTAGAGAGCTTAAAAATAATAACTCTATTGAAGCTAAGTATGTAAATACAAATCTCCAGTGTGCAAATATTTTCACAAAGCCATTGACGACTCAACGTTTCGACAAAAATATAGAACTTTTAGGAATGTCTCAATTAAACAATGAGTGAGAGTGTTGAAAAGCATTGTTTAATTAGCATCACTAATATTTCTATTATTGGAGATTTATCTCTTATTCTAAATATTGTACTGTCAAAACAAGATCTACCTTTACATCGCCGATGACGTGTCATATTCGTATTGGCGAATGCAATTCGGCTATTTCTTTTTATAATAATCATTACCCTTTATACCTATGTTCTTATTTCTATAGTATACACAACGTGTTTAGCTTTTGACAAATACACTTGATTCTTATATAAGTAAAACTCCACTCGTGTTTAATTTTTGTCAGTTCTCCTAAAGGACATACGCTGGGACGATGCAATGGTTCACAGTAAGAGTTTGGCTACTTGCTTACCATTGTCTTGGAGAGTTATCTTTCTTCGTAACTATAAACAACATCCTATGTCGTTTATCCTAAATATTATGGCCTACAGCGTACACTTATTTCACGTTGTATCTCTCTTGTTTAAAGTTACGCGTGCATTTGTCCTGGCATTTAGAGAGTTGACATTTGTAGTTAAATGACACGAACGAATGTGCATTAGTATTTTTATGTCAGTCGACGGATTGTAACCACCAAAAATTATCCATAACACAAAGTCATTTTAATGACATTTGTTTGTAAGACTATGCCTTCAATTTTTTCTACAGTGTGTATTTGGTTCAACGTTTCTCTCCCTCACTGTAATTTTTTATGTCACTTGCTTGATTTAAATGAAAGGGGCAAATCATACAGAGAGATAACTTACTCCCTGAATATTGCCCAAAACAAGGTTTATTGTTATTTTAAAATCCGTGGCAAAAAACTGACAAAGTTTACTTAAAATACCAACATTCTGCGCATTTAACTGGTGCGAAACAGGGCACTGTAAACTTAAAGTATATTTCTTTAGAATGAGAATCGCATCGAACCTACTATGTAGATTCTGTCATGTTGTGAATAAATCATTAGAACACATTCTTGGAGCCAGTGAAGCACTAATGCACACCAAGAGGAAGCATATAACATATTAAGTATTGGGCGGGAAACTGTGCGTAGAACTTTGCGTAAAATCAGAATTGTAACAGCTGTAAACAAAAAAAACAAATGGCGCTATCAAATGAAAATGTGCGTCTTATAAGAAATATAGAAACTGGACAATTGATGATTGGAGACACGATTTATGTGAGATGAGCAAGAGCATTGCTGATACCGTCCACACGAAAATCTCCAACAATATCAAGTAAAGCAAACTCTGATACATAAATATATGTTCGTACATGAAGTAATTGGTTAAACTAATTGTTTTTTTTTCGTTTATTGAATTAATAAGTTTAAACTAATTCCTAGTATTTCCATGTATGCAAAGTCCCATAATATGCTCTCAAGTATAATTTAAACACACGTTTATGGTATAATTATATTACACTTGTTTGTTTTCAAATACCACAATAAACTTCGCAATTCAAAGGGGGAATGCCTATATAAATTTTTTAATGTTCTGGAAAAAACATCTGCATAAAAACATCTGTCACATAATTCAGTATGTTGGGGTTTATTGGGCTAACGATGATGCCAAAAAATCATCTTTTCCGATGAAGCTCATTTTAATCGTCATTCAGAATACCCACTTGTGGTCTTACCGAAGCCAATGCATCCATTACGAGTGACTTTTTGGAAAGGCTTGTGGAGCGTAGGCATCATTGGTCCATATTTCTTTGAAAATGAGGACGTCGCAACCATTACGGTCAATCGAGACACCTAACGCACTATGATAATCGAGCTTTTTGTACCCAATTTCATGGTATTGATGTGAACGGTGTTTGGTTTCAACAGAAAATGCAACTTGCCACACATCTCATGCCGCAATCGATTTATTGCGTCAAATGTTTTATTGCCGTTTGATGTCAATTAGCTGCTAAGAAGCTGCGATTTGACACCGTTGGACTATTTTCTGTGGGACGCCGTTAAAGAAAAGTGTTATGCCAACAAACCAAGTGCAATTAAGCATTTGAAGGCCAACATTCATGGAATCAGGAATCACCGAGATACATTCCCATACACCCGAAACGTGTACGAAAATTGGTTCGACCGAATGAGGCACTGTGAGGTTAGCCGCGGCAGCCATATGAATAAATCCATTTCTAACGGGAACAATTGTACTTCACAACAAAGAAATAAATTTAGCAAAATTTCAAACCGTTTTTGTTTTATTTATTTTTTTTTTTTAATTTAAACTTTTAAATTTCCAACCCTATATGTACACTCAGGTCTCGATTTATGCGATAAAATCCGTTTTAAAAAATGGCATAAATTAATTTGCATAAAATGATACTCGCGCTTCATATAAAAACTACTGATACGTTTCAAAATCCTGAAAAACCGCATTAATTCAAATTTTAATTAAAAAATGCAAATAAGATCACATAAAAGATATCAACAAAAAAGTATTTATTTCATTTACTTAAGTAATAAAAACAAAAAAGTCTAAAAAATAAACAAAAGTACAATATTAATTAATTAATTACCGAAAAAACAGAGAACGATCTAAAGCCATAATCCTGAAACTTTTTTGGAAATTCGATAAATAAGATTACTCTGAACCACTGAATAATTGTCTGCATGGTTTTGAATTAGTTCTATGTCACTTTCATCACTATACGATACATATAATCATAAATACGTATTGTCATAATATGGTAAATTACTTGACAAATTCAAAGTGCAACTCGCAACAAAATCTTATAACTTTACAAAAATGTCACGAGGAAAATCGCAGTAAATATGCGTAATGGTTCACCAAACCAGGATTGATGTTCGGGAAAGATTTTTTTGTGTTTAATTAAATTTATAGCAAATTTTCTGCTATTGTTCTTTTCTTCGATCCAAGTCACACATCTCCAAAAAAATTAAATATATAAAAATTAATCTGCCGCATCTCAGCAGAGTTAATAAAATTGCATTGAAAAGTTTCTCAAAAATCTGTCGACTTTAAACTGTAGATCCCGCCTCTCACTACTCATGTAAAAATTAATACACACAACGTAAGTGGTGTGAGAAGCTAGGTCGTAATTCTGACTCAAGGGTTGTAATGAAAAATTCAATCGATCTCAATCAAAAAATTTTCAGAGTTTTTCTAAAGGTATTAGTTCAAAACGTTGAACCACCCAGCTATTTTAGAATTCTGCTAGCAATGATGTTTCAGAGGTAATTCTTAAAATTTTCCCTAATGCTATTGGCGTTTGTACACAAAGAAGGAGTACATCTACCTTCATGGTGAACTATTGGTGGCTGGTATTGTATATTTATTTATTGAAACGTATACTAAATATCGGAGTCAAATAAATTGCATTTTTTAATTAATTTTCTCTTTGTTGACTTGCCTGTTTAGCGATTTTTTTGTATTAATTGGTCATGTTAGTGGATAGAAAGTTGTGTATTATTTATCAAAGACTATTGTAGCTGAGGTACCATTTCATTCTTTAAAATGTTATAGAAACCTAACGGACAAAACTAAATTAAAAATTAAAAAAAAATATTAAATACAAATATATGTTGTATATAAATGAGCAAATAAATGTGTATATTTATGTGTAATTAGATTTGTTTACTATTAAATATTGAATTCAACAAATTTCTCAAGAATTAAAACAATAAACAATTTCAAGAGGTTTAGAGTTGTGAATTTCTTTTATTTGAAAAAAAAAAAATTTCAAACTGAAGAAATTGAAACAAACTTCGTTCCGATATTTTTAATAAAGTTCTTGTAATAAAGTGAATTAGTAGAGAAAAGAACTGAGTATATCGTACATATGTGTGTATATACACACACATACTTCATTGAAAACATATTGTGAACCAAACAAGTTGAAGTAGTCTCTATATTGGGGAAAGAAGCAGAGAATGCGCGTTTGTTTAACAAGTAATTAAACTTACTTTTAATGAAAAAATAGCAAAGAATACATTAATAATATAATAAATTGAATTCAAGAAATTTTTACAAAATAAAGAATTTTATGAGAATTGATAAAAAAAAACAAATCATTTTCAAATATATTTAATCACTCTATTGACAAGGTAGTTTTCATCGCAGTTGCTTCAAGACTATTGCGAATTTTTAAATCTTTTTTATATACTGTGCCTTGTGACATTATCGTGGCGATAATTGATTTCACTAAATGGAGCAGTTACACCTCATTTTTATTAGCATCAACAGACACAACCCAATTAAATGTCTCAATAAAACGATCTCCCAAACTTATTATAAAGAATCAATTAAAATATAATTTCTAGTGACCATTTGAAAACAACGTTTATAAGGCTTAGAAATAATGAATCGTGGGAGTTCTTTTTTTAATTTTAATCAACGAACAGAGTGTACTTAAACTTTTTGTGTGGATTTTGTACTTGTGTTAATAACTGATTTTTATTTCAGAAATTTTCCGCAATGTGTGGTTTTTTTGAAAAAGACTTATTTCAAAATATATGCGACCTGTGTCACGATGCAATGGATGGTAGCCTTAAGTTCATGGAATTATGGTGATGTGGACATAGATTTCACAAGCATTGTTTCGAACTGTACGCCTTATTTCATATAACATGTCCGTCATGTAGGTGTATATTTGGCTCATTGTAATATTTTTAATAATTTTTATCTGTTATTGTATTAAATAAATATAAAGCATAAAATTTATTTTTTCATAACAATTGTGAATCATATTTGTATCAACTTCTATGTGTACAAGTAGGTATGTGTGGACTTTTTTCTAATATAATTACGGTTTTGATGTTAAAGATATTTTAAAATGTTTTGTTATTTTGATAACAACGTATATTTACATCACATAATATTATTGAAATGAATGAAAGCTATTTATGCAACACATTTTTTCATCTGAATTAATGGAAACATAACTTCTAAGTTGTTTTTAAACAACGAGTAGCCTAAAATTATGTACATATTTATTGTAAATGCAATATTTTTAAAATAACTATTACAATTGCGAAATGGTTTCAATCTGAGGTAAAATAGAACACAAGATATTTGTATACTTTTGTATGCTCTTACCAGTTAATGATACCAAGTCCTTTTACACCTCTTTGCACTTGGTTATTACAAAAGTTATTGGGTCATTTTTTCATATCACCCATTCATTCAGTGCTGGAACATAATATTGTGTTCGCTTAATATGTTTACACCAACGCAATTGTGGTGCTTTTATTGTGCAGTTTATGGTCCATATAAATAAATAAATAATTAGTTATAATAAAAATAATTAAAACTCCCGGAAAAAATGTTTTTCGGAAACTGCCAGTGCGGACTCAGCCGAAGTTTTAATTGTGCACATTCCAACGCCGTTGCAGTAAAATACGAATATTGAGTAATCCTCCTGCAAGTAACGACCGAATACCGCCATGTATTTATACGCTTCAGATATTTTTCTTCTCATGGTCTCAAGATCTTTAACGTACGACTTTTTGAATGCAGTTAAGACGGCTAAAAACCCCGGTTAATTTTTTGATAACAATCTTACCTGGACATATGGTTCTGATTTTGAGACATATGGCAGTGCACTTTTTTATTATTCTATAAGCAGAGCAAAAGTTAATATTCTATTGAATAATATTACCAGATATGTTTATGATCTGAAAAGGGTTGATTTCATATGGTCGTACTCTAAATTAATTCTTGGTGTATCTTATGACAACAGAGTTTTTATTATATAAAATTATATACAGACGTAAACCCAAAAATTTATTTGGTCTCTTCGAATATCTTAGTCTATGGGCCATTATTACAACTTGCCGTTAACTAAAGGGAGGAGTTTAACGGGCATATAAATTGTTTTTCGTTAATAAAATTAAAAAAACTTGTATAATTGAGCAGTTTTATCGACATTGCTCCGGCACTGCCATATTTTTGAAAAATGTTATCTGTAAGTTGTAATAATGAAAATAAGTTAAAGGTAACTTTGCAGTTCCCTATAGCTAAAGGTACCTTTAACTAACCCCAAGTTTAGCGACAAGTTGTAATAATGGCCCTATGAATGGCAATTGATGTTAAATGCTACATGTCTTCGGAGCTCCATTACACCCTCCTTACAATTTAACAACAACGCAGTGTGTTTTAGAACACTTTTCTTTAACTTTTTTGAGAATATCTAATACCGTCTATATTTGAAATAATTCTTTTTTTTTCAAACTTGAGATATTAAATAATTTACTTCCTTTATTTTTTTTATAATTTTTTTTTTAATTTAAATGTAATATCTTTTAAGTGTCCTTTTTATGTTTTTTCTTTCATAAGCTGTTATAGTCGAATTTTATTATGTAAACTGTTGTCTTATTGTGAAAAAGTCATACTTGTTTAAATATTCCTGTATATTAATTATAAGACTTGTCTTGTTGTGCAGGAAACCAAAACAATAAATAAATGAAAACAGAATAAATAAAATAAAATAAAAAAATAAGAAATGTAGTTGACGTGACCTTTTCCAACTTTTACGAAACAAAATTTTAGGAAACAAATCGGCAAACGATGTACCCATACCAAAAAAGTATGACCACAAGCCCCTGATAAGCCCCATGCGATTGGATATTTAATACTGTTGGCGAGTAGCTGGCAATTGTCATGCATCCACTCCTGTAGTAAATACATATATACATATATAATTGGTCATTACAACCCTTCAGTCAAGATTACGACCTAGCTTCTCACACCACTTCTGTTGTGTATGTTAATTTTATACACGAGTAGCGGGACCTATAGTTTAAAGTCGATTTCGAACGGCAAATTTTTGAGGAACTTTTACATGACAGAGGAAATCGCCAAAGAAATACCTTTTTCATATTTCATAAAAAAGCTGCAAATACAATTTAGTGGCGCCATTGATAAAGAATAAATAAACTGTTTATTTTTAATCCTTTTACTTATGTCTGCCGCTGCTTTTACATACGTATGTATATACTAATTCGTGCGCATACAGCTTACCTAAGGCTGCAATCGCAAAATTGTTGTGTTTGCTGTGCTGCGTCTATTATGTTTATGGCATTAACTTGTTAATTCTTTTACATTATAATTACATCATTTATTATAATTTTAACTCAGTGCTTTTTTCATTTGATTTTAAATTTAAAATATATTCTAATAATATAAAAAAAATTCTAAAAATTCTTACATAAAAACCTACTGTTCTGCGTAATAATACACATAAATAAGGCCGTTTTAAAATTTAAAAAATGATAACACTGGTAAAATTATTATTCAACCATTTTCAACTGCCATATCATATATATGGCGTCTTAAACACAAATGAATAACATTAACTGACTGACCAATAAGAAACTTTGTCACGTTTTGAATGAAACCATTATTTCTACACATACATATATGTATTTACTCATCAGAGAGGCATTCTAGCACCAACAATACTTTCCTTTGTTGATTTTCGTCCTTTTTAAGATTTCCGTTTTTTTCCTTTTTGAATTAAGAAATAAGGGAAGGTATGTTAAAAAAGAAACACATTCAATTAGTTCGTGAGAATTTTTATTATGGAATTATTTGAACTCAAAGACATATCACACTGCATTTGCAATTTTAATATTTTTAAAATCTATAAGAAGATTGAAATCACCCCTAAAATGCATGGAGGTGATTTGTGATCAAACTACACGATGTGATATCTATTTATCACAAAATAAATCGATTTCTTCAGTGCATTGATTGATGATTTTTTTAAAAAATGTAAATAAAAACAGGGTATTGATTTATTCTACTGTCCCCAACCTATGTAAAGTATTCCCGTAATGTCTCTTTCAATTCTGTTACTTTGGCAAACATCAGGATGCTATACGGCATTAGTAAGGATATAACTCTGCCTGTTATTTTATATATGCCCTGGTATTTTCTTCTGAGATGCATTAACGTGTTCCTTGTTTGGTAAAGCGCCGTTTATATCCTCAGGCTATTGCTTAATATTCTGATGCATATCGCATCTTTCCTAGATCACAGAATGGTTCTGATCTTCTCAGTGGCCTAATCTGCGTGTTAATTACCGAAATTTTCCACATGATCAGCATAGGTGATTCAGCTGTCCATTCTAATCTTAAGCCAACTTCATAGGAGCTGAGAAGCCGGATGACGGCCTGACTGTCAGATAGTATTGCTATTTTTCATCCTAAGCACATCTTGCGATGACGCATTTTTTCGCTTTAAAGCAAGTTTTGCTATGGATTCTGAATATTTCACTTTGAATCCGAACATTTTCGCTACTGCCCCTTTTTATGCAATTGATCCATCTGTACACCGTAGAACGCTCCCTCTCTTAAAACTGTATGTTGCTCCCAAATTACTCCACTCTAGCGTAGTAACTCGTTCTCGTTGCGAAGCACTTCCGAAAATCGGCGAGTTTACTGGTGCTGTTTAGGGCGTCGCGTCGATTGTGTTTATAGCACAAAGCTTTAAAAACACTTAAAATTGATTCATATGTAAAATATCTGAGCGCTGGAAATGCGAGTGTAAAGCAGAAAGAAGATGTAGAAGGATATGCGTCTATGCATGAAAGAAAGGCCGCCGATAATATCGATTATGAAATTGAGTGGTTTGTTGATTCAACGCTTGGACCTGACTGTGAAATGACTGACATCATTTGACTAATAAAACGAATATTTTGCGAAATACCTACTCTGAATTTTCACTTTCAAAGGAAATTTAATTCATAAATGGTTATTATTATATGATTACGGAATATAGCTGTTTATATCCGGAGATCGAAAAATCCCTTCCCTGGCGATCAACCAGAAGAGACCTAACGTCCAATTCTTTATACAACATAATGTAATGTAATTAGAGCTTTTGGGACTTTCTAACATTTCATTGTAACTTAAACTAACTTAGGCCTTTGAGTTATAAAATCCTTTCTAAAAGAATCATTCGCATAAAACCCAGCATAGATTGATATCGTTAAAAACAAAGAGTTGTGTAAAAAGAAAATTGTGTCTTTTGACTTAAATATTGAACGAATTATAATAAATTATTTGATTTGAGAATTGAAAAAGTGAATTTTTACCTAAATATTGTAATTTAAAAAAAAAAAAAGAAATATAAAATTTGAAAGAAACAAAAAACAAAATACAATAATCAAATTTTCTGGAAAAAAAAATAATACATAGAAAAGAAGTTGTTTTTTTGGTTCTTTATCGACAACCCCAGTGAGTGAAAGACAAAATATAAAAAAGGATATTCTCGTAAATGGAAAGTGCGATATTTTTTTTTCTTCTATATTAAGAAAGGATATTTTCTTATCATACCAATTTTTATTGCCAGAAAGTTCAACATCAGTTTGGTCAACGGGAGTCGCCACAACCACCACAACAGCATCTTCGCCACCATCGACATCCATACAGTCCACGATTTATCATTTGGTCCAATCGAGCCAGATTTTGGAACCTGTTTTTTTGGATTTTTGGAACGGTGTTTTTTTTTTGTATTTTGCCGTCGTGTGACCTTCATCTAATTAATCTTCAAAGTAACCTTGGAATGTTAAGGTAAAGTTGTTTTTGTATTTTCTTTTATATTTTTTTGAATTTTGGTGGTAATTTTATATACAAGTAAAGTTCTGTTAGACCAGACAACAAAACTTTGCTTTTATATAACTTTTATAACAGTGCATATATATTTACAAAGTGATGTGTTAAATTTCGATAGCACTGACACACTTTGTAAATTTATCGAGTATAAGAACCAAAGTGTTCTTTTTATGCACTGTTATACCAACGTGTCTTGACTTATAAGTGACTAGGATATCAGATTGTGGTGTGAATATTCCAGTTGGGAATCCAGCTCAGCTACCCAATTTGATATCAGTTATAAGTCAATAGTTGTGTTATAATTGGTGATGGTGCGGTGGCTAAATAGCAAGGCACGTTACCATTTATAACAATCCTTAAAATCCACCGAGTACATGATAGATATACCCATAAATAGGTGTTATTTGTTTCTATTCTCGATAGATCTGGTTTTTTTAACAGATCTTTAAGTGAATGAAAAGTTTGAATTTTCGACAAACTGAAATGCAATAACGCAATAAAATTTATTTATGGGTCTCCTTTTGATTTTCTTTATTCCTTTATTTATTAATTTCTTGTAATTGTTTAAAGTTGATTTCTTTAAAGGAAAAATTTGAATTTAATTTTTTTTAAAACAAATTGGTTGAAATAATTGTTTATTCTGGTAAATTGGTTAACAAATAATTTATTGCAGTTTTATTTGCCTTTATTATTTTGTAATTAATTTTTGATTAAATTTTACACATTTTGAATTTTAATATTGATTTGCTGCATTGACAAAATTTATTTATGTCTTTTATTTTATTGATGATTTGGAATACACGGTTAAAACAGATAGTTGTACGAAACTGCTTTTTCACCTTCGTATTTTCTTTTATTATTTCGTTTTATTTTGGAAACAATAATAAGTATCGGGTTATCGGCCATTGGGAATTCGTCCTGTTGGCTTAGTTTCGCGGAGTGCGTAATTTTTTTTTTGAATTTATGCCCATTTTATTGGACATTTATTACCTTTTTGTTAAGTTGCGGTGAGGCGCTAATTTGGTCGCGGAAGTACGTTGTCAGGGTGGTCACAGTGACCTTTGGTTTAACTTTTGAAATCTTTTCGTTTTTTTTATTTTGTGTGTTAGGAGATTAATTACAATCGGGACGCGATCATTTTCTAGTTTCGCTCAGGTTCAATTTATTATTTATTGAATTTTGGAAAATTTTTTACTCGATTTAATTTCGTTTGGGGAATTAGTCCTCGAATAGTGTGGAATAGAAACTCAACTATTCTGTTAGTTCCCTTTGGTTTCCACTTTTGCTGTTGTTGTTAGCTGCTATTGATAAATAATAATCGAGATGCCGAAGTCGAGGAGATTATTAACGTTTGAGGGGTTTGCCCAGATATTCATAGATTTTGAGAGGGAATTCAATGCTACTCCTCAGGAAGGTAATACGACCTTCTATATTGAGGTCCAGAGGGAGGAGTTCAAGTCACTATGGGCAAGGGTGAGGGATTCCTATGAAGCCTTTGCCACAGGTGACGAGGAGGATTTGGAAGGTGACCGGGAAGCTGCACGTGAACTTTTTGGACACTGTAGGTTGGGATACATTACTGTTGCCTCACTAATTTGTGAACTTTTCCAGACCTTGGTCAACCAAGCTGGGATGTCATCGACACAATGTCTCAATGGTCCAGCCAACGAGAACCGCATTCGGCATAGCATGCAGCTACCCCCTTGTGCCATGGAGGTGTTTCATGGGGATTACAAATCTTGGCCATCCTTTCGCGACATGTTCACTGCTGTTTATGTGAACGGAGCCAACATTTCACCAGTGGAACAGCTCTTTTATTTGAGGCAGTTCACGCGTGGTAAAGCCTTACAGATTGTAAAAAAATCTCCTCTCACTGTTAGTAGATTCCAGGAGGCGTGGAAAATCTGAAGGACAGGTACGAGAATAAGAGGATTTTGGTGAATTCTCAGCTGAAGGTTTTGTTTACTCTAGCACCGGTCAAATCCGAAGCAGCCCAGGATATCAAGAGGTTGAAACGGGATATTAATAATTCGATATCGGCACTTAAGATGCACGATATTAATATCTCCAATTGGGATCCAATTTTTGTTTATTTGTGTTCCACCAGGCTGCCTGTGCTCACTTTATCTCTCTGGGAACAGACAATCCAAAACAAGGTGGAGATTCCCAAATGGAGGGATTTGGATACTTTTTTGACATCACGGTTTCAATCTCTAGAAACTGTGTCTGAAATTCGAAATTTTGAACCAGTTGTTAGCGGTTCTAGGCCTGCCCCTAAAACTCTTCCTAATCCGAAAAGGGGAATTCGATCCTTTTCCACTAAGCTGAATAAGAGAGTTTGTACGTATTGTTCAGGAGACCATTTGTTGAATATTTGTCCTAAATTCTTGGATTTATCTCCTGAGAGACGGTTTGTGATTGTAAAGAGGTACAATCTTTGTATTAACTGTCTCACAGGTGGTCATAGACTCAATGAGTGTAAGAGTACTGTTGGTTGTACGGTGTGCAAGTTGAAGCACCACACTCTACTGCATCGAGAGGTGTCTGGATCCTCTTCGGGCGTTTTGGATACGCCAAGTTCTAGCGGTGCAGTCAGGTCGAATGGTGAGGTCCAAAATTGTATTGCTGCTACGTCGAGACAGATACTTTTGGGAACTGCGGTAGTTGGTATCTACCACCGAGGGGAAACGTTTAGAGCTATGGCGGAGAATATACATGCTAAGGTCTCTGGTTTGAATGGAGCATGTGCTGGTGCAGTCCAAAGACAATGTTCGTTGGTCTTAACTTCTCTGTCTGTAGATCAACCTAGTGTGGAGGCAATCGGTTTGGTGTTGCCGAAGTTAACCGGAATGTTACCCAGCTCAACTATTAACATATCGCGATCTGCAGCTTTTTCGGGGATCACATCGGCTGATCCTAAGTTTAATGAGAGCGATCGATTGGACATCCTAATTGGAGGCGACATTTATCCTAACGTAATGTTGGAGGGCGTTAGGAAGAATCTTCTGGGGAATTTGATGGCCCAGGAGAGTATTTTTGGTTGGGTTCTGACGGGGTAATTACCCGAACCGCGTTCCAAGAGCTATACGACTCTCGTGTCGTATTGCACTGAATTGGAATTGGATAAGCAGCTGGAGAGGTTCTGGAAATTGGAGAAACCTCCAAGGCATTAGAAGATGTCGCCTGATGATGAGTACTGTGAGGAATATTTTAGGAAAACAGTACGTAGGAATTCGGCTGGGCGATACATAGTCTCATTGCCTATCAGGCCACAGTATGGTTCCCTTGATTGTCTTGGCTCTTCCCGCCTAAAGGCCTACAGACAATTTTTGCGAAACGAAGCTTCCATGCTTCGAAATCCGTCTCTTAAACTGGATTATGATACGGTTTTAATGGAGTACGAATCTTTGGGTCATATTGCAAAAGTGAATTTGAGGAATACGAATGAAGGAGATTCGTATTATTTGCCTCATCACGCTGTACTCAAGCCTGAAAGCTCTTCCACGAAGGTTAGGGTTGTTTTCAATGCGTCTAGTAAAACGTCATGTAGATTGAGCCTGAATGACACCTTATTTACCGGGCCTGTTTTACAACACGATTTGAGGCTTCTAATCGTTAGATGGCGTTTTTACCGATATGTCTTTAATGGAGACATTGAGAAGATGTATCGACAGATTCTCTTGGACCCTGATCAGGTGAAGTACCAACGAATAGTATTTCGTAAAGGGTCGGATGGGGAAGTAGAAGATTTTGAATTGAAAACCGTCACGTTTGGTGTAAATTGTGCTCCTTTTTTGGCAATAAGAACATTGCTTCAACTCGCGGATGACGGTAACTCGAAATGGCCTTTGGCATCGGAAATTTTACGCGTTAGCTGGGGCTCATGATGTTTCTGGAGCGATAGAGGCCCGAGACCAATTAAGATCGGCGTTGATTTCTGCGGGATTCTCAATGCGAAAGTGGACCTCAAACGACAAGAGAATTCTTCAGGGATTGCCTTCTGATCACTAGTTGAGGGAAGATTTTTTGGAATTTGAAGATGTCAGCTCCATCAAAACCCTGGGCGTACGATGGAATGCCAGGTCTGATCAGTTCTTCTTCACGACAACGACAATAGATATTAAGGAGAATTTTACGAAAAGAGAGGTATTGTCGGTTATAGCCAAGCTCTTCGATCCTGCTGGATGGTTAGGTCCGATAGTTGTCACTGCAAAAATGCTCATGCAGAAAATATGGAGCGAGAAGACTGATTGGGATGAATTTTTGACAACGGAGAGCCTTGCGAAATGGAAGCAATTTCTTAATGAATATAGTTTCATTAACAATATAAAAATACCTCGATGGGTAGGTTTTTGACCCGATTATAATGTGGAGATTCATGGGTTCTCTTATGCTTCGGAGAAAGCATACGGGGCGAGGCATATAGAGGATGAACCCATCTGTTGTTGGCTAAGTCGAGGGTCGCTCCTTTGAAGACAATTTCCTTACCTAGGCTGGAACTTTGCTGGGCTGTCTTATTGACTGAGTTGATGGAAGCTGTGAAGGCGAATTGGAAATTTGACGCATCAAAAACAAAATTCTATGGGTGGACAGATTCTACCATAGTATTAGCTTGGCTTCAAAAACCACCCAGTTCGTGGAAAACTTTTGTTGCTAATCGGGTTGCAAAGGTGACAGACCGCCTGAATAAGGCATGCTGTAGGCATGTTCGGTCGGAGCAGAATCCGGCTGATTTGATAAGTCGAGGAGCTCGACCGCAGGATTTGGCGATGGACAATCTGTGGTGGCAGCCTTTAGGACGTTGTACAATGGGTCAATCTGACCTCCGGGTACTGTACCTGTCTTGACTGACAGGTACACGTCCTCTAACCTAACCTAACCTAACCTAGCTGTGGTGGCATGGTCCCCAATGGTTAGGTTCTCCTACCGACGAGTGGCGTAATCCTATTCCCGAGGAATATGACACTAAGGATGAAGAAAAGTGTCACATGGTTTTCTTCGCTTATTTTAAGGAGTTCGATGACCTTTTGAATCGGTTCTCTTCCTATTCGAGGGCGTTGCGTGTGATGGCCTTAGTGTTTAGGGTTTTTGACAAGGAAGGTTCGAGTTGTGGTTCTTTGGAGATTACTCCACACGAAATCCAGAGGGTGAGAGGAAAGCTGATAAAAATAGCTCAACGAGCTTGGTACCCTCAGGAATACCGGTGGTTGTCTGATTGAGAAAAGGTTGTTGAAGGAGAACTTTTGAATTTAAATCCCTTTTTAGATGGAGATGCTTTGATGAGAGTCGGTGGCAGGCTGGCTAATGCGACTAGTCTCAAGTACAACGAACGGTTTCCGATTCGTTTACCAACAGCAATTCGGTTCTCCTATCTGTTGATCGATTTTATCCATAGGATGACTTTGCATGGCGGAAACCAGTTAATGCTGAGAGTCTTGAGGACTGAATTTTACATGCGCAGGATGTTGCAGGACTTGTACTATCTATAAAGGAAAGACTCAGAGTCAAATAATGGCAGCTTTACCTACGTCTCGTACCGTTTTCACTCGTCCTTTCGCTAGCACTGGTGTAGATTTTGCTGGGCCCTTTGACATTCGAAATTGCACAGGCAGAGCGTGTCTTATAACTAAGGGCTACGTGTGTTTGTTTATTTGCTTTGCTACGAAGGCTATTCATTTGGAAGCGGTTAGTAATTTATCTACGTCTGCATTCTTGGCTGCTTTGGCTAGATTAATTTCTCGTCGTGGATACCCTACGGATATGTATTCCGACAACGGGACCAATTTTGTAGGAGCGTCGAAAATCTTAAGAAGTGAATTTCGGAATTTTCTTAAGGAATCAGGTTCCCAGGTCAATGCTACTTACGGACCTAGGGGGTTAACATGGCATTTCAACCCTGCTGGTGCACCTCATATGGGAGGTCTCTGGGAAGCAGGTGTCAAAAGTTTTAAACACCATTTCAAGAGGCTGGCAGGGAGCTTGGAATATTCTTTTGAGGAGTGCTCCACTCTCCTAACTCGCGTCGAGGCGTGTTTGAATTCACGTCCATTGTGTCCTTTGGCAGATAATGCCGATTGCCTGGATGCTCTTACGCCAGGTCATTTCTTAATTGGTGGCCCTTTACTGTCCCCACCGGGATTGCAGATTGCAGACCCTTTACCCTCAATAACAAACCGATGGCAAAGAGTCAAGGCTCTAAACCAACGTTTATGTCTCCGTTGGAAGGAGGAATATTTGAAGGAGTTACAGAAGAGGAACAAGAAGTGTTTGAGGAAGGACTTAGAGGTCGGTGAGATGGTGGTCATCCGCGAAGATAACGTGCCTACCAATGAATGGTGCCTAGGTCGCGTAGTTAATTTGCATTCGGGTAAAGATGATCATGTTAGGGTGGTGGATTTGAAGACGTCACGTGGAACAATTACTCGACCAGTTGTGAAACTGGTAATTCTTCCGACTTCTTCAACTTGAAATATTTAATAATTTCAGCTTATAGTATCATGGTTTCGGCGAAAAATACAAGCAAGGCGACATTAAGAAGATGGTATGTCGTGTCTGTTTAAAAAACCACCCGTTGCGATTTTGCGAACGATTCTCGAAGGCAGATTATGAGGAGAGAATGAAGTTGGTGACGATCTACAAGTACTGTGCTGGCTGTTTGAGTCACGATCATACCTGGAGGACGTGCGTGAGTACTGGCAAATGTAAGCGTTGCGGAGATATGCATCACACGCTTCTCCACAAGCCGGACAATAGACCTCGCTCGTCTGGTCCGAAGAAGGTCACGAAGTCGAAGAGGGGCAACCGCAATCGTAAATCGCCTGCTCGCACATGTAATAAAGGACCTCGTACGTCCCGAAACTCCGCCAGGGGACCTCGTTCGTCCAATGATCGTGAGAGTCGCAGACCTAGTCCGTCTAACGCTCTGGTTCCGAGTCGATCGACGAACCGCAAATCTCATCAGCCAAGGGATTCCTCAGAGCGGGTTCTTTTGGTAGTTAGAGGTAACTAGGTAGCGACACGGTCGAGACATATGCGGAGGTGCGAAGCAAGGTGGATGGTCTCACACCGTACAGTGGACCAAATGCCCAATCTAGCGTGCAAGAGAGTTTAACTCGACTTTGAAAGCACTTAGAAATCTGATATTTGGAATTTGACTAGAAAAGATGTGAGCTGTGAAATGTGGTTGACATTTAAAGGGGCGTGGCACTAATTAAAATGAAATAGGGATAAAACAAACAATTTTGAACAAAAAATCGGGTTTTGATCATGAACCATTCATTCCGATATTGATGAAATTTGGTACACACATTCTCTGTATAAATACAAAATTTAAAGTTCCCAAAAATTTCCAAATTCATCACGGTAAAGATTTTATCGAGGTTCAAAGTTCATATTTTTTAACTTATTATTTTACCTCTTTGACAAAGTACATTTATTTAAATAAAAAAATTAACATTTCATTTAGTTTAAAAAAGGATTTATTTAGAAAAAATACATATAAAAACATAATAAAAATAAAATACTTTTCATTTCTTCGTCCAAAGAGTTAACTAAATCGAACTGATGGGCTATACATATTTATTCACTGCTTTCATCACTTGAATAGTCTTCTGCAATATCGTTTCCGATTTCTGCTATGATGGGTTCCGACAGCAAAGATGCTACGTCAGCACAAATAGACTCCGATTTTCGATATATAAACTTTTTTTTGATATTGATGATATAATGGGATCCGATGATACTATTAAAGATTGAAACAAATCTTGCATAGTTTTTTCCCGGGAAATCTTTCGGGTATGAAATTCGCCTTCATTTCTAATGTCTTTATTTCTGGACTCTATGGCCTCTTCTGATGTTCTACCAGGGATAAAGTCCTACATATATTTTGGCTGTTTCTGATAAGTATATTTATCGTATATCCACTGGATATTATACTTAAAACGATTCGCAGTCTCTTTATTAAAACTTCGCTTACTCCAGTTACACTTGACGCTAATGACGATTGACTAAAGAATCGTCTGGCCGTATTTCCGCCATTCGAGGTTTTGGGGCATCGACCAATAAATGCATTTCAATTTTAATTTTTTCTTTTACAACCTTTTTTTGGGTTTCAACTATTTCCCTTTCTTCCGGTTTAGAAGGTCTCCACTTTTTAATTCCAATCTTGTATGAATTGTGTAAAATGCACTCCAAACTCCTTATCCAGGCATGCAAAATAGAAATTCCGAACTTATATAGATTTTCATTGCAGTTTACATATTTAGATTCGAATTTTTGCATAGTTCTATTCACACTTTTCCATTTCTCGGAAAGATCATGGCCAAATTTATATACAAGTTGCTTCGCCTTATCATAATCAACACTTTTGTGTTGCTTGCTTAACCCGATTTTTTCCATTACTTATTCAATAATGGTATCACATTTGTTTTTATTGTCATGATTGTTTACCCAAATATTAAATAATTCGCGTCTTAATATGGACATTTCGACTAATAACAAAGAAAGGGGCAAAAAGTGGCAACCAATTTTTCTATTATTTTAAAAATGAGGATCTATTCTTTCTAATATATATAAAATATCGACAGAAGTAAGCGGGAGTAGTAATTAAAAACTTTAATAAAATTCAAAATTTTTTCAAAAATAATTTCAAAAGAGGCTTACGTTTGATCGCAATTTTCTGGCGAACCATGACACAAACATACTATATATATATACACCGTTATTTAAGCATACCTTAGAGTTGAAAAATAATAAATTTATTTATTAATTACCTTTTCACAATTATAAGAAAAAATACTTGAAACTATCAACACATCTCGTCGGAATTTGGAAAAGTTTTTATTTCAAATTATTGCATAGCGTACATAGCATACAGCGTTGTTAATTTGGTAGTAAACAAAAAATAAAAATTACCGTTAAGTTCACTGGGAACATGACAAGTGTAAAAGCGACAACAATTTTATTTTTAATACATAAAATTTCTCGACCAATTTCGCGCCAGATTGGGCATTTGGTCCACTGTGCACCGTCAAGGTCGATGGACGGGAGGATAGTGGACGAGTTTCCGGGGCTACAACTGGCAGACCCAACGTTTTTTATAGCAGCCCCAGTTGGAATTAAGTTGGGCTGTGACGTGTACAGCAAAATCATTCGCAATGGTGTATTTGGTGGAACGATGGGCAAACCTTTGGCTCAGTTTTCTATTTTCGGCTACATAATTTCGGGATTGTGTTCCGTATAATACATAGGTATGCAACACATCGCTTTGAACCATGATACGTATTAAATATAATTTTCATTTATAGTTATAATTTCCTTTATTCCCCTTAATGCAGCTGACGGATACCCATTGAAGTCCGAATCGTGACCTGATGTAGTTTTAGTTCCATTTCTTTTGTTCATCGGAATTTGGAGAAATAAATTGATTACATTTGAATTAATATAATAGTTTTCTTTGTTCTTTTCGATTTCGTTTTAATATAGCATTCACTTTGGCGTCATTTTCTTGATTGCAGTACTGCAAGTGCGGCGGAATGTTTATGTCCGGAGAACGAAAAATCCCTTCCCTGGCGATCAACCAGAAGAGACCTAACGTCCAATAGAGGGCGCCACATTAATTTAAGCTTTCTTGTATTTCTTTTCTTTACACAACATAATGTAATGTAATTAGAGCTTTTGGGACTTTCTAACATTTCATTGTAACTTAAACTCACTTAGGCCTTTGAGTTATAAAATCCTTTCTTAAAGAATCATTCGCATAAAACCCAGCATAGATTGATATCGTTAAAAATAAAGAGTTGTGTAAAAAGAAAATTGTGTCTTTTGACTTAAATATTGAACGAATTATAAAAAATTATTTGATTTGAGAATTGAAAAAGTGAATTTTTACCTAAATATTGTAATTAAAAAAAAAGGAATATAAAATTTGAAAGAAACAAAAAACAAAATACAATAATCAAATTTTCTGGAAAAAAAATAATACATAGACAAGAAGTTGGTTTTTTTTGGTTCTTTATCGACAACCCCAGTGAGTGAAAGACAAAATATAAAAAAGGATATTCTCGTAAATGGAAAGTGCGATATTTTTTTTTTCTTCTATATTAAGAAAGGATATTTTCTTATCATTACAATTTTTATTGCCAGAAAGTTCAACATCAGTTTGGTCAACGGGAGTCGCCACAACCACCACAACAGCATCTTCGCCACCATCGACATCAATACAGTCCACGATTTATCATTTGGTCCAATCGAGCCAGATTTTGGAACCTGTTTTTTTGGATTTTTGGAACGGTGTTTTTTTTTTGTATTTTGCCGTCGTGTGACATTCATCTAATTAATCTTCAAAGTAACCTTGGAATGTTAAAGTAAAGTTGTTTTTGTATTTTCTTTTATATTTTTTTGAATTTTGGTGGTAATTTTATATACAAGTAAAGTTCTGTTAGACTAGACAACAAAACTTTGCTTTTATATAAAATTTATAACAGTGCATATATATTTACAAAGTGGTGTGTTAAATTTCGATAGCACTGACACACTTTGTAAATTTATCGAGTATAAGAACCAAAGTGTTCTTTTTATGCACTGTTATACCAACGTGTCTTGACTTATAAGTGACTAGGATATCAGATTGTGGTGTGAATATTCCAGTTGGGAATCCAGCTCAGCTACCCAATTTGATATCAGTTATAAGTCAATAGTTGTGTTATAATTGGTGATGGTGCGGTGGCTAAATAGCAAGGCACGTTACCATTTATAACAATCCTTAAAATCCACCGAGTACATGATAGATATACCCATAAATAGGTGTTATTTGTTTCTATTCTCGATAGATCTGGTTTTTTTAACAGATCTTTAAGTGAATGAAAAGTTTGAATTTCCGACAAACTGAAATGCAATAACGCAATACAATTTATTTATGGGTCTTCTTTTGATTTTCTTTATTCCTTTATTTATTAATTTCTTGTAATTGTTTAAAGTTGATTTCTTTAAAGGAAAAATTTGAATTTAATTTTTTTTAAAACAAATTGGTTGAAATAAGTGTTTATTCTGGTAAATTGGTTAACAAATAATTTATTGCAGTTTTATTTGCCTTTATTATTTTGTAATTAATTTTTGATTAAATTTTACACATTTTGAATTTTAATATTGATTTGCTGCATTGACAAAATTTATTTATGTCTTTTATTTTATTGATGATTTGGAATACACGGTTAAAACAGATAGTTGTACGAAACTGCTTTTTCACCTTTGTATTTTCTTTTATTATTTCGTTTTATTTTGGAAACAATAATAAGTATCGGGTTATCGGCCATTGGGAATTCGTCCTGTTGGCTTAGTTTCGCGGAGTGCGTAATTTTTTTTGGAATTTATGCCCATTTTATTGGACATTAATTACCTTTTTGTTAAGTTGCGGTGAGGCGCTAATTTGGTCGCGGAAGTACGTTGTCAGGGTGGTCACAGTGACCTTTGGTTTAACTTTTGAAATCTTTTCGTTTTTTTTTTATTTTGTGTGTTAGGAGATTAATTACAATCGGGACGCGATCATTTTCTAGTTTCGCTCAGGTTCAATTTATTATTTATTGAATTTTGGAAAATTTTTTACTCGATTTAATTTCGTTTGGGGAATTAGTCCTCGAATAGTGTGGAATAGAAACTCAACTATTCTGTTAGTTCCCTTTGGTTTCCACTTTTGCTGTTGTTGCTAGCTGCTATTGATAAATAATAATCGAGATGCCGAAGTCGAGGAGATTATTAACGTTTGAGGGGTTTGCCCAGATATTCATAGATTTTGAGAGGGAATTCAATGCTACTCCTCAGGAAGGTAATACGACCTTCTATATTGAGGTCCAGAGGGAGGAGTTCACGTCACTATGGGCAAGGGTGAGGGATTCCTATGAAGCCTTTGCCACAGGTGACGAGGAGGATTTGGAAGGTGACCGGGAAGCTGCACGTGAACTTTTTGGACACTGTAGGTTGGGATACATTACTGTTGCCTCACTAATTTGTGAACTTTTCCAGACCTTGGTCAACCAAGCTGGGATGTCATCGACACAGTGTCTCAATGGTCCAGCCAACGAGAACCGCATTCGGCATAGCATGCAGCTACCCCCTTGTGCCATGGAGGTGTTTCATGGGGATTACAAATCTTGGCCATCCTTTCGCGACATGTTCACTGCTGTTTATATGAACGGAGCCAACATTTCACCAGTGGAACAGCTCTTTTATTTGAGGCAGTTCACGCGTGGTAAAGCCTTACAGATTGTAAAAAAATCTCCTCTCACTGTTAGTGGATTCCAGGAGGCGTGGAAAATCTGAAGGACAGGTACGAGAATAAGAGGATTTTGGTGAATTCTCAGCTGAAGGTTTTGTTTACTCTAGCACCGGTCAAATCCGAAGCAGCCCAGGATATCAAGAGGTTGCAACGGGATATTAATAATTCGATATCGGCACTTAAGATGCACGATATTAATATCTCCAATTGGGATCCAATTTTTGTTTATTTGTGTTCCACCAGGCTGCCTGTGCTCACTTTATCTCTCTGGGAACAGACAATCCAAAACAAGGTGGAGATTCCCAAATGGAGGGATTTGGGTACTTTTTTGACATCACGGTTTCAATCTCTAGAAACTGTGTCTGAAATTCGAAATTTTGAACCAGTTGTTAGCGGTTCTAGGCCTGCCCCTGAAACTCTTCCTAATCCGAAAAGGGGAGTTCGATCCTTTTCCACTAAGCTGAATAAGAGAGTTTGTACGTATTGTTCAGGAGACCATTTGTTGAATATTTGTCCTAAATTCTTGGATTTACCTCCTGAGAGACGGTTTGTGATTGTAAAGAGGTACAATCTTTGTATTAACTGTCTCACAGGTGGTCATAGACTCAATGAGTGTAAGAGTACTGTTGGTTGTACGGTGTGCAAGTTGAAGCACCACACTCTACTGCATCGAGAGGTGTCTGGATCCTCTTCGGGCGTTTTGGATACGCCAAGTTCTAGCGGTGCAGTCAGGTCGAATGGTGAGGTCCAAAATTGTATTGCTGCTACGTCGAGACAGATACTTTTGGGAACTGCGGTAGTTGGTATCTACCACCGAGGGGAAACGTTTAGAGCTATGGCGGTGAATATACATGCTAAGGTCTCTGGTTTGAATGGAGCATGTGCTGGTGCAGTCCAAAGACAATGTTCGTTTGTCTTAACTTCTCTGTCTGTAGAGCAACCTAGTGTGGAGGCAATCGGTTTGGTGTTGCCGAAGTTAACCGGAATGTTACCCAGCTCAACTATTAACATATCGCGATCTGCAGCTTTTTCGGGGATCACATTGGCTGATCCTGAGTTTAATGAGAGCGATCGAGTGGACATCCTAATTGGAGGCGACATTTATCCTAACTTAATGTTGGAGGGCGTTAGGAAGAATCTTCTGGGGAATTTGATTGCCCAGGAGAGTATTTTTGGTTGGGTTCTGACGGGGTAATTACCCGAACCGCGTTCCAAGAGCTATACGACTCTCGTGTCGTATTGCACTGAATTGGAATTGGATAAGCAGCTGGAGAGGTTCTGGAAATTGGAGGAACCTCCAAGGCATTCGAAGATGTCGCCTGATGATGAGTACTGTAAGGAATATTTTAGGAAAACAGTACGTAGGAATTCGGCTGGGCGATACATAGTCTCATTGCCTATCAGGCCACAGTATGGTTCCCTTGATTGTCTTGGCTCTTCCCGCCTAAAGGCCTACAGACAATTTTTGCGAAACGAAGCTTCCATGCTTCGAAATCCGTCTCTTAAACTGGATTATGATACGGTTTTAATGGAGTACGAATCTTTGGGTCATATTGCAAAAGTGAATTTGAGGAATACGAATGAAGGAGATTCGTATTATTTGCCTCATCACGCTGTACTCAAGCCTGAAAGCTCTTCCACGAAGGTTAGGGTTGTTTTCAGTGCGTCTAGTAAAACGTCATGTAGATTGATACGAAAAGAGAGGTATTGTCGATTATAGCCAAGCTCTTCGATCCTGCTGGATGGTTAGGTCCGATAGTTGTCACTTCAAAAATGCTCATGCAGAAAATATGGAGCGAGAAGACTGATTGGGATGAATTTTTGACCCCGGAGAGCCTTGCGAAATGGAAGCAATTTCTTAATGAATATAGTTTCATTAACAATATATTTTCGACCCGATTATAATGTGGAGATTCATGGGTTCTCTTATGCTTCGGAGAAAGCGTACGGGGCGAGGCATATAGAGGATGAACCCATCTGTTGTTGGCTAAGTCGAGGGTCGCTCCTTAAAAGACAATTTCCTTATCTAGGCTGGAACTTTGCTGGGCTGCCTTATTGACTGAGTTGATGGAAGCTGTGAAGGCGAATTGGAAATTTGACGCATCAAAAACAAAATTCTATGGGTGGACAGATTCTACCATAGTTTTAGCTTGGCTTCAAAAACCACCCAGTTCGTGGAAAACTTTTGTTGCTAATCGGGTTGCAAAGGTGACAGACCACCTGAATAAGGCATGCTGGAGGCATGTTCGGTCGGAGCAGAATCCGGCTGATTTGATAAGTCGAGGAGCTCGATCGCAGGATTTGGCGATGGACAATCTGTGGTGGCAGCCTTTAGGACGTTGTACAATGGGTCAATCTGACCTCCGGGTACTGTACCTGTCTTGACTGACAGGTACACGTCCTCTAACCTAACCTAACCTAACCTAGCTGTGGTGGCATGGTCCCCAATGGTTAGGTTCTCCTACCGACGAGTGGCGTAATCCTATTCCCGAGGAATATGACACTAAGGATGAAGAAAAGTGTCACATGGTTTTCTTCGCTTATTTTAAGGAGTTCGATGACCTTTTGAATCGGTTCTCTTCCTATTCGAGGGCGTTGCGTGTGATGGCCTTAGTATTTAGGGTTTTTGACAAGGAAGGTTCGAGTTGTGGTTCTTTGGAGATTACTCCACACGAAATCCAGAGGGTGAGAGGAAAGCTGATAAAAATAGCTCAACGAGCTTGGTACCCTCAGGAATACCGGCGGTTGTCTGATTGAGAAAAGGTTGTTGAAGGAGAACTTTTGAATTTAAATCCCTTTTTAGATGGAGATGGTTTGATGAGAGTCGGTGGCAGGCTGGCTAATGCGACTAGTCTCAAGTACAACGAACGGTTTCCGATTCGTTTACCAACAGCAATTCGGTTCTCCTATCTGTTGATCGATTTTATCCATAGGATGACTTTGCATGGCGGAAACCAGTTAATGCTGAGAGTCTTGAGGACTGAATTTTACATGCGCAGGATGTTGCAGGACTTGTACTATCTATAAAGGAAAGACTCAGAGTCAAATAATGGCAGCTTTACCTACGTCTCGTACCGTTTTCACTCGTCCTTTCGCTAGCACTGGTGTAGATTTTGCTGGGCCCTTTGACATTCGAAATTGCACAGGCAGAGCGTGTCTTATAACTAAGGGCTACGTGTGTTTGTTTATTTGCTTTGCTACGAAGGCTATTCATTTGGAAGCGGTTAGTAATTTATCTACGTCTGCATTCTTGGCTGCTTTGGCTAGATTCATTTCTCGTCGTGGATAACCTACGGATATGTATTCCGACAACGGGGCCAATTTTGTAGGAGCGTCGAAAATCTTAAGAAGTGAATTTCGGAATTTTCTTAAGGAATCAGGTTCCCAGGTCAATGCTACTTACGGACCTAGGGGGTTAACATGGCATTTCAACCCTGCTGGTGCACCTCATATGGGAGGTCTCTGGGAAGCAGGTGTCAAAAGTTTTAAACACCATTTCAAGAGGCTGGCAGGGAGCTTGGAATATTCTTTTGAGGAGTTCACCACTCTCCTAACTCGCGTCGAGGCGTGTTTGAATTCACGTCCATTGTTTCCTTTGGCAGATAATGCCGATTGCCTGGATGCTCTTACGCCAGGTCATTTCTTAATTGGTGGCCCTTTACTGTCCCCACCGGGATTGCAGATTGCAGACCCTTTACCCTCAATAACAAACCGATGGCAAAGAGTCAAGGCTCTAAACCAACGTTTATGTCTCCGTTGGAAGGAGGAATATTTGAAGGAGTTACAGAAGAGGAACAAGAAGTGTTTGAGGAAGGACTTAGAGGTCGGTGAGATGGTGGTCATCCGCGAAGATAACGTGCCTACCAATGAATGGTGCCTAGGTCGCGTAGTTAATTTGCATTCGGGTAAAGATGATCATGTTAGGGTGGTGGATTTGAAGACGTCACGTGGAACAATTACTCGACCAGTTGTGAAACTGGTAATTCTTCCGACTTCTTCAACTTGAAATATTTAATAATTTCAGCTTATAGTATCATGGTTTCGGCGAAAAATACAAGCAAGGCGACATTAAGAAGATGGTATGTCGTGTCTGTTTAAAAACCACCCGTTGCGATTTTGCGAACGATTCTCGAAGGCAGATTATGAGGAGAGAATGAAGTTGGTGACGATCTACAAGTACTGTGCTGGCTGTTTGAGTCACGATCATACCTGGAGGACGTGCGTGAGTACTGGCAAATGTAAGCGTTGCGGAGATATGCATCACACGCTTCTCCACAAGCCGGACAATAGACCTCGCTCGTCTGGTCCGAAGAAGGTCACGAGATCGAAGAGGGGCAACCGCAATCGTAAATCGCCTGCTCGCACATGTAATAAAGGACCTCGTACGTCCCGAAACTCCGCCGGGGGACCTCGTTCGTCCAATGATCGTGAGAGTCGCAGACCTAGTCCGTCTAACGCTCTGGTTCCGAGTCGATCGACGAACCGCAAATCTCATCAGCCAAGGGATTCCTCTCGTTCGACAGCTTGTAGAGCTTTACCGTCTACGTCATATACGTTGACGGACAGCGTTCTTTTAAAACCAACTGCTGTGGTAAACATTGTAGCGCATGGACGATACGTCACGGAAAGAGCTGTCATCGACCCTACTGCGGAGCGTACCCTCCTTTCTGAGAAGGTTGTTCGTCGGCTAAGTGCGAAAACAATCAGGGTTGGACGCTCAGAGCGGGTTCTTTTGGTAGTTAGAGGTAACTAGGTAGCGACACGGTCGAGACATATGCGGAGGTGCGAAGCAAGGTGGATGGTCTCACACCGCACAGTGGACCAAATGCCCAATCTAGCGCGCAAGAGAGTTTAACTCGACTTTGAAAGCACTTAGAAATCTGAAATTTGGAATTTGACTAGAAAAGATGTGAGCTGTGAAATGTGGTTGACATTTAAAGGGGCGTGGCACTAATTAAAATGAAATAGGGATAAAACAAACAATTTTGAACAAAAAATCGGGTTTTGATCATGAACCATTCATTCCGATATTGATGAAATTTGGTACACACATTCTTTGTATAAATACAAAATTTAAAGTTCTCAAAAAATTCCAAATTCATCACGGTAAAGATTTTATCGAGGTTCAAAGTTCATATTTTTTAACTTATTATTTTACCTCTTTGACAAAGTACATTTATTTAAATAAAAAATTAACATTTCATTTAGTTTAAAAAAGGATTTATTTAGAAAAAATACATATAAAAACATAATAAAAATAAAATACTTTTCATTTCTTCGTCCAAAGAGTTAACTAAATCGAGCTGATGGGCTATACATATTTATTCACTGTTTTCATCACTTGAATAGTCTTCTCCAATATCGTTTCCGGTTTCTGCTATGATGGGTTCCGAAAGCAAAGATGCTACGTCAGCACAAATAGACTCCGATTTTCGATATATAAACTTTTTTTTGATATTGATGATATAATGGGATCAGATGATACTATTAAAGATTGAAACAAATCTTGCATAGTTTTTACCCGGGAAATCTTTCGGGTATGAAATTCGCCTTCATTTCTAATGTCTTTATTTCTGGACTCTATGGCCTCTTCTGATGTAGTACCAGGGATAAAGTCCTACATATATTTTGGCTGTTTCTGATAAGTATATTTATCGTATATCCACTGGATATTATACTTAAAATGATTCGCAGTCTCTTTATTAAAACTTCGCTTACTCCAGTTACACTTGACGCTAATGACGATTGACTAAAGAATCGTCTGGCCGTATTTCCGCCATTCGTTGATCCCATTCCAGGTTTTGGGGCATCGACCAATAAATGCATTTCAATTTTAATTTTTTCTTTTACAACCTTTTTTTGGGTTTCAACTATTTCCCTTTCTTCCGGTTTAGAAGGTCTCCACTTTTTAATTCCAATCTTGTATGAATTGTGTAAAATGCACTCCAAACTCCTTATCCAGGCATGCAAAATAGAAATTCCGAACTTATATAGATTTTCATTGCAGTTTACATATTTAGATTCGAATTTTTGCATAGTTCTATTCACACTTTTCCATTTCTCGGAAAGATCATGGCCAAATTTATATACAAGTTGCTTCGCCTTATCATAATCAACACTTTGTGTTGCTTGCTTAACCCGATTTTTTCCATTACTTATTCAATAATGGTATCACATTTGTTTTTATTGTCATGATTGTTTACCCAAATATTAAATAATTTGCGTCTTAATATGGACATTTCGACTAATAACAAAGAAAGGGGCAAAAAGTGGCAACCAATTTTTCTATTATTTTAAAGATGAGGATCTATTCTTTCTAATATATATAAAATATCGACAGAAGTAAGCGGGAGTAGTAATTAAAAACTTTAATAAAATTCAAAATTTTTTCAAAAATAATTTCAAAAGAGGCTTACGTTTGATCGCAATTTTCTGGCGAACCATGACACAAACATACTATATATATATACACCGTTATTTAAGCATACCTTAGAGTTGAAAAATAATAAATTTATTTATTAATTACCTTTTCACAATTATAAGAAAAAAGACTTGAAACTATCAACACATCTCGTCGGAATTTGGAAAAGTTTTTATTTCAAATTATTGCATAGCGTTCATAGCATACAGCGTTGTTAATTTGGTAGTAAACAAAAAATAAAAATTACCGTTAAGTTCACTGGGAACATGACAAGTGTAAAAGCGACAACAATTTTATTTTTAATACATAAAATTTCTCGACCAATTTCGCGCCAGATTGGGCATTTGGTCCACTGTGCACCGTCAAGGTCGATGGACGGGAGGATAGTGGACGAGTTTCCGGGGCTACAACTGGCAGACCCAACGTTTTTTATAGCAGCCCCAGTTGGAATTAAGTTGGGCTGTGACGTGTACAGCAAAATCATTCGCAATGGTGTATTTGGTGGAACGATGGGCAAACCTTTGGCTCAGTTTTCTATTTTCGGCTACATAATTTCGGGATTGTGTTCCGTATAATACATAGGTATGCAACACATCGCTTTGAACCATGATACGTATTAAATATAATTTTCATTTATAGTTATAATTTCCTTTATTCCCCTTAATGCAGCTGACGGATACCCATTGAAGTCCGAATCGTGACCTGATGTAGTTTTAGTTCCATTTCTTTTGTTCATCGGAATTTGGAGAAATAAATTGATTACATTTGAATTAATATAATAGTTTTCTTTGTTCTTTTCGATTTCGTTTTAATATAGCATTCACTTTGGCGTCATTTTCTTGATTGCAGTACTGCAAGTGCGGAGGAATGTTTATGTCCGGAGAACGAAAAATCCCTTCCCTGGCGATCAACCAGAAGAGACCTAACGTCCAATAGAGGGCGCCACATTAATTTAAGCTTTCTTGTATTTCTTTTCTTTACACAACATAATGTAATGTAATTAGAGCTTTTGGGACTTTCTAACATTTCATTGTAACTTAAACTCACTTAGGCCTTTGAGTTATAAAATCCTTTCTTAAAGAATCATTCGCATAAAACCCAGCATAGATTGATATCGTTAAAAATAAAGAGTTGTGTAAAAAGAAAATTGTGTCTTTTGACTTAAATATTGAACGAATTATAATAAATTATTTGATTTGAGAATTGAAAAAGTGAATTTTTACCTAAATATTGTAATTTAAAAAAAAAAGAAATATAAAATTTGAAAGAAACAAAAAACAAAATACAATAATCAAATTTTCTGGAAAAAAAATAATACATAGACAAGAAGTTGGTTTTTTTTGGTTCTTTATCGACAACCCCAGTGAGTGAAAGACAAAATATAAAAACGGATATTCTCGTAAAAGGAAAGTGCGATATTTTTTTTTCGTCTATATTAAGAAAGGATATTTTCTTATCATTCCAATTTTTATTGCCAGAAAGTTCAACATCAGTTTGGTCAACGGGAGTCGCCACAACCACCAACCACCACAACAGCATCTTCGCCACCATCGACATACAGTCCACGATTTATCAATAGCTGTGGCACTATTAACATATTTTCATATAACAAAAACAGTGGGGTGGTAATCACTGGAATAATGGTTACGATGAAATAAATTTTCTTAGGTGAGAGTGTCAAAAAACTGCCTTTTTCTAAGTGACATTGTAAATTAGGACATCAAACCAACCCATTTGGAGATGGAGAGAAATCTCAATCGTGATTTTCAGCATTCAACTCTACTGCTCTCTTATTGTCGAGTAAAATAAGATTGGATCACAAAAATTCGTAGAATACAAATCTATAATCTATTCTAATAATAATGTTTTCCTTTTTTTATTAACGTTCTACATCCTTACTGTATATATTTAATGTATATATTTGTATATATTTAACAAATTAAAAACACCAAGTTTTATTTAAATACCGTGAAAGGAAAAGTTACTTCACAATTCAAATATGCAGATACCCTCAGACAAGTCTATTATTTGGTATAATTCATTAAAGGTTTTACTGGCACATCAAAAAGAGTCCGATTATAGTATTTTGATAATAAAAAATTGAAATTACGTGTTTGTCTCACAGGAACATTGAATTTCAATTGACTAAGCAGGAACTCTGAATCAACATCATTTAGTATTAAACCCAGAATAAATAGTGTACTCAGCATAGATCAACGACTTTTAACAGTTGACAATTTAATCAAAGCAAGTCTATTATGATACGGCGGCAAGACCACAGAGACAGAAAATTAAAAACTGCTTTTACACCGATTCAATACTATTCATATGAATATAATAATAATTATCCCATATAATGAAACCATGCTCCAGTATAAGTCGAACAAGTGGTATAAATAATAATTTTGTTAAATATTGATCAAAAAATTCCTTAGGCAAGCGGCAAGTACGCCACAGGCTTTATTTACCATCATTGAAATGTGATCGCAAAAGTTGAGTCTGTGATCCAATAGTATGCCAAGGTCCAAAATTGCTTCAACTTTATCCAAAACAGCTTTGTCAACGCAATAGAAAGTATCAATAGGAGTGTGTCTGAGAAATGTCGTATGTTTACACTTCTTAATATTCAGTTCCAATCTGAATTGAATCTGCACTATTCATAAAATCTAAAAAAATTAAAAATCCAGAAAAGATTATTTAGGTGCCCAGTTTGTGTAGAAATTTAATATTCTTTTGATATTTTAAAAGATTTTCAAAGTACATTCAATTCGTTCTTTAGTATGAATGCATGCATATTATCGCAATATTTTTTATTTATTTATTGATTCATTTATTTCAGTCAATGGACAAATTCCTTACTGACTAATAACACAAATCGAATAAAATTAAATAGGATTACAATCAATTTCTTCAAAAATATAAGTAATAGTTACAATAAAAATATGAAAAGTTACGAATTGAGAAAAACAATAATGTTATAACGCAAAAATTTAAAGAAAAATCAACAAACAAAATTCTAGTTAATGGACCAGCAACAGCATAATTAGTTCTGCAGAATTGAATATAAATAAGATTATAACAGCGGAAGTTACGACGAGGAACATTGAATTTAACAGATCTTAACAGAAATTCACAGCAAATATTATGATCAGGCTAACCATGAAGGATATATTTAACATTGTTCGACGACTCTTAAGGGTAGGCAGTTTTATTAAAGCCAGTCTGCTAGTATATGAAGGCATATCCAAGTAATTCCATCCAAGGCCACGCTTTCGATGTGTTCGCTGTAAACATTATAGTGAGGATCCCATACGATGAATCCATACTCCAAAATTGGTCTGACAAGCGAGACGTATAACTGTTTAGTAATAAATGGATCAGTAAATTCCTTTGCCCAACGTTTTATGAAGCCAAGAGTGCTTCTTGCCTTATTTACAGTCAAAGTGATATGATCATTAAAGTTTAATTTTGTGTCTAATAGGATCCAAAGATCAATAAAAGAGTCCACTATTTCCAGTTGATGACCTCCAAGCAACTAATTAACCGCAATAAAATTATTTTTTGAGAACCGCATACATTTGCATTTTTTAATATTCAGCTCCATCATGTTGTACTCGCACCATAAAAAGAAATTATTGAGATCACTTTGAAGATAAATATGCTCGATGAAATTGTTAAAGGAGAGAAAAACTTTTACATCGTCAGCATACATCAAGATATTGGCAAAATTAATCATGTTGGGTAGATCGTGTATAAACAGCGAAAAGAGAAGTGGACCAAGATGGCTGCCTTGAGGAACACCAGATAGCACATAAATATACTTGGATTGTTCACACATACAGTCTGCTTTCTACCAGTCAAATCAAGCCATCTAGCCATCTCAAACTCCTATGATTTACACCCATTAAATCCAATTTAGTTAACAGCAGTTTGTGATTCACCTTATCGAACGCCTTACTAAAATCCGTAATATTACATCAGTTTGCTTCCGTTGAGAAAAGGCCGCATTTATCATGGATGTTAACTGAAGCACGTTAGTTGTTGTTGAACAGCCCTTTCGGAAACCATAAGGTGATAATAACGATGAAGTATGATGAACCAAAAAATCGGCAATCCGTTTCTCGATCATTTTTGGAATAGCACTCAGTTTTGCAATGCCCCTATAATTTGTAATATCAGATTTATTACCAGATTTAAAAAGTGGTATAATATACGAGTTCTTCCAAAACACAGGAAAATATCCATAATTAATCGAGGTATTAAACAATATGACTAATGGTGTGATGAATGACTCTGCACATCGATTTAAAATACAACTTGGAACCCCATCGGGACCAGGACGAAAAGACAAACTTTTCAGATTCCTCAAAATATCACAGTCACTAAATTTTGGAATAGATATTACTTGAGCTGATGTCAGCGAGTAAGGGTACATATTTGTACCATTATAAGCAGCATTAGAATAAGTACCGGCGAAGAAATCTGCAAACATATCACATATGACATCAACACTACATGATTCTTTATCACAAAATTTCATAAAAGATGGAAAACCAGTAGATTTTCTCTTCGAATTTACAAACGTATAGAAAGATCTAGGATTCTTAATAAAATTATTTTTCATTTCATCCATATAAGTTTTATATAATAAGTGATTTAGAATATTATATTCAGACCGGCTAATAGAATATATTCCATAATCAATAATGGAGCCAGAACTTTGGTATTCCTTGTAATACTTGTTCTTTCGATTTTTCAGTCGCGACAGTTGTTTAGAATTACATGGTGGACCAACCAGAGTATACGCAGGTTTTAAGGGAACACAAATTTCTATTATTGAATGCACTTTCTTATAAAAATTAGAAATCATCAAGTCAGTATCAGAATCATTGTTAACAGGAATATATAAGATTTCATTCCAACAAGCATTTCTCATCATGTCATTAAATAAATTGTAATTGGTCTGATTAAAACAGTAGACTTTATTAACTTTAGAAGGCTTAGCTTTGAAATTAGTTGGAAAGAAAAATTTAGTTTTTATAGTCGGATGATATCGATCCTGAGGCAAAGTTACAGGTTCAGAACGTAAAATACTACAGTGATTAACATCGTTCACAAATACAAGATTCAGTATTTTTCCAGTCATTACAAAGTGAGTTTATTTGATACAGTGATAGTCCAAAAATATTATTTAGGAATTCGTCATGACAAGTTTTATTTTTAATCGGAATTAAATAAGGCATATCAGGTACATGTTTCCAAGCAATCGAGGGTAGATTAAAATCACCCATAACAAAAACAGAATCACCTTTTTTAGCACATTGGACAACAGATGTTATTGCGTCAGTATGATCAGAGTAAAGAGCAGAGTCAGAATCTGGAGGAACATATGAACAAGTAAAGTAGACCTTAGACGTTTTTAATTTTACAACAACAGCAACAAATTCAATATTAGACGTATGGGTTACAAACTGTTCAGATGGATGTGATGAAGAGACTGCAATTAGAACACTACCTCCTCTACGCGACTTGCGGTTGAATCGATATATCTAATAATTGTCACAAAGAATTTCAGCATTAAAAATATCGTCAATAAGCCAGGTTAATATAATAACATCTTTACATGTCATGGCTATTAATTAAAAGGTCCGTTAATTTAGTATTTAAGCCATGTACATTTTGGTATATAATATTCAGAAAATTATTGGAGGTTATTAGTTTTTTGACGTAGGTACATTACTTGATGGTAAACGGGCAATATTCGATTCATAGTTGTTTCTGGTTTTTTGTCTAAAGGTATATTCACGAACATAAGTATTTACAGGCCAGAAGTTCGGGTTAACAATAAGGTCGTAGTTATCGTCAGCGATCGAGATTTTAAATGAAGAAATTGACCTTGGTGCAGAAAATTTGAATTTTTGTATCCAAATGTCCGTTTTAGCTCCCAATTTCGATTTAATGTAATGATCAATATCATCCGGTGTAGTGTCACTAGCTAATCGCGAAACAAACACAGTTTTTTTTAGGTGAAACAGCTTGAAGTGGTTTTGGAACTAATTGGGCATCTATTGTTCCTGTATGGGTTAATAATGGTGAATTCTGTGAATTATTATTCGATCCACTGCCAATATCAATTGATGGAATGCTCAGAGTCCGAGAACATGCTGAAGACGTAGATGGAGCCGAATTATGATCAATGAACTTTGCGGAATTAATTACAGTTGGAACAGATGAGTTGCTCAAGGATGAAATTTCCTGTATTTTGCTTGATTTTTCAGTCCTTTTAGGGGCATGCTTTTTTAAAGACAATATTTCCCGCATCAATTCCTCATTTTCGTTAGTGATGTCTATTATTTTATCCGACATTGTATTATTTACTTCTTTTACAGCTGATTCCATTGTCTGTACTCTTTCTGTTAAATTATCTATTTCACTCACTATCATGCTCCTATTTATCTCACACAAGATATTATATATAAATATAGATATATATTTTAATCATATTTAATTTTATTAAAGATCTTTATAGAACAGTTAACGTGCTTAACTCACGTACAATTCGCCATACGTCAAACTTTGACTCTTCTAACTGAAAGCTGAGTCAAAATACATCTATTCTTACATGCTTCAATCTTCTCCACGGATCATTCATTTCATAGCTTGTTTTACAAGAGGTGACATGGAGCAGGCTACAGGATCGTAATATGGAAGTTCAGTTTATTCAACGGAAACACAGATAAGATTCATAAGAAATTTAACATTAAGTATGGTTCATTCATTCCAGCTAATCTTGTTGAGTAAAAGGTTACTCTTCCCTTTTACACAAGTCTCCATAGAAATTTTTTAGACAAAAAATAAGGAACTGTTTTGTACGGATGCGATGTGATCAACGGTGAACAGTTTCTAAAATTAGTCGCACAAGCAATATACACAACGTTTTGGTATTAAGCGGATCTCTGAATTGTTTTGCCTAGCGTTTTATAAATGTTTAAACTCCAAAGGCTTTATTTAAGATAAGTGAAATATGCTGCGTAAAGCTTAGCTTTGAATCCAGTGAGATCCACAAGTCTGAAAATGCTTGGACGAGTCTCAGTTTACAGTATGAGTATTACCTGCTCCTTTTGAGAAGCACATATGTTTGGATATAAGTAGGTTTAGTTCCATTAAGTACACCATTTATAAAATTTGTTGTTGTTTTTGAAGTTGAATATAATTTAACTCATATTCAAAACTCAAAGATATTTTTAAATCATCATCATACACCACTACAGCATTAAAAAGTTTCATCGCAGACTTAACATCATGTGACATCTGTTTCATTATTTGGGATTGGTCCCATTTATGTGTCTCCCTGACTAAAAGAGTCTGAGTAATCATTATAGATAAGTCATTTAGTGAAGGATATAGTGATGGATGTGCATACAGTGTACATACAGTATTGCGGAAGAAAAGTGAAGAGCTTAATTCAAAGAACTTGTCTGAAGTAGTTGAGAATGTTGGTGGTGGTATTTATAATTTAATGAGGACACAACGAATAAGAAAGTGTGTTTAAAGATTCTAAAGTGCCGAAGAATTCGGTATGATTCTTACTTCCAACACTGCACTAAGCATACTGCTAGTAATGTCCATATGTGGTTTGCCTAGCAAACTCCCCACAAACGTAATACTTTTTCACAAAGTTCCGATACGACACCAAGTAGGGATCATTTTGAAAACGGTTGCACAGTTACTAAATCTTTAACAAAACTCAACTGAAAAAGAATGAATGACAGCAAACTTACTTTGTTCCTTAGAACTGGTTAAAATTACGACCAAGCTAATGTTAATGAGAGACGAGACCTGCAGTTTAAAGTTGACTCCGCAAAAGTGTGCAGTCGTAAGAAAGTTTTCCTTATTATTCTTTTGTTTTGTTAAATACATTTATAATAATTTTTTACTATAAAATAGAAAACAATGAATAAAATCGTCAATTTATTTTCACAAATTTTTGTTTAAACATCAAAAAATTGTGTACATTAATTAACCCCATTTATGCTGTATACTGTACATGCGCCTCTTGAACTAATTTTCTATCCATTATCTATCACGTTCACCTAATTTTGGCATTATTATATTTTTTAAATAATTTTATGATAAAATCAGAACAAATGAAATGAAACGGGTTTTTTAAAGTATTTTTATTTGAAAATAACAGCCATACCCATTTGACATGATTTTGTCATGGAAGCAAAGGCTCTCATTTATCCAATTAAAATTATCCCATACAAGTCTAACATGCATTTCTTTGTTTGCCGCATGTTGAGTTTTTGTTGGTCTCAAAGAAACTGTCATTATTAATGCAAAATAAAACTGGCAGTCTAGTGGGTAATGTGCTAGTCTATTAGTGTAAGGGCCTTTCGATTCTCATCAAGGATTTTCATCTGTTATACTACCAAGAGCATGGGGTTGTGGTCTTAATTACTCCGCTTGTAATAATTACATCTAATTTTTAATTGCATTACAACAATTAAATAAAAAAACTGGAAAGATCTATTTTAAAATATTTGAAGGAATTTTTCTGAAAATTCTTGTGACAAATTGATAGAATATGTTTGACTCATAAAACCTTCTAACTAAACTCTCGAAGGCTAAAGAAAGTCGCTACTGATAACAAAGATGAAATATTTTTTCAAAATTTGTTTAATGACAGTTAAATATTTTGTGGGGTATACTTAGGCGATGCATAGTGTAAAGTGAAGTTCAGTAAAATAATTTAACAATAAATAACACTTTAAATCATAAAAACAAAAAAGTACTTGAACAAAATCATTACTTGGGCTTAATTTTATTAGTATTTGTGGAGGTAAGCCTCAAAAAGTCTCCGACGTTGCAAGTTGTATTTCATTCCACGTCTCTCGAGCCACTTTCCAGAGGACTTGAAGATTTCTAAGTTTTGCTGTTCAACTTGTGTCTCAAGATGTATTGACAATTGTATTGAAATCAAAATTTAACGCTAGCCCTGGAGTAATATCAACTGGTTGATCCTCTAAATTTTGTGTTTACTAGTCATGCAGTGTGCTAAAGATCATGAACGAATGGAATCAAATGAATCTCCACAATATGTGTGATTAAACGTTGATCTATGAAGAAATTAGTTTTTATGATAGAATGTTTAATTGCCTTAAAAGTATAGCGTAGATTTTCTTCGTGCTTCGGTGAATGCCACACATTGTTCTTTTAATTAAAGCCAAACCGAATGAGTTATACACACCACTCCTACAAACGTTTTTTCTGAGTAACGTTCTTTCATTTCTTTAGATTTTAGCGAAAGAGGGACAAGCTGTAAGATTATTTTTTGATATCATAGGCTCATGTTGTACTATAAACTTAATTAAGGTGGTAATCTTTAGGTGAAAATACAAAAGTTTTCGTATATATGACGACATTATGAAGGCATTTTTCTTTGCATAAGTAATTATTAAACGATATCAGGTATTAGTAGTGTTTCTTGGTCGGCGGAATTGAATTGTGTTTTCTTAATTCTAATATAATATAATATTTACTTAATCCTAACAGTTTAAAGAGATTCAGCAACTCCATTGCTTACCTATTATCTATGCGCTATGTATTCGTTAACCTCAAATCTATTTAACATTAGTGTGTATCAATTCATAATTATTATTATTATCATTAGAAATATCATCTATTTAAATTGAAATTATAATCACATAAAATAAATGTAAGCAATGACCCAACACGCTTAAAGTTCTTTGTAAAGCTTAAAGTTTAACATACCTAACTAATGTGTACCATTCGAATAATGCTATGTTCAGATATGCACTATTATTGAGTCAATATTCGGTTTATTGAGTACAATATTTTAAGTGTTCAGGCATAATTATATACGCAGTTCAACTGCTTATTCGATATTCATTTGACGGTTGGTAAACAAAACATCTGGTTGTTTTAACAATATTGTTTTTATTTTATTTTTTTTGTTTCGTTTGCTTTGTTGACATTTAAGTTGTCATATATCAACAGAACATGTTCGGTTAAAAGAAATATGCTCACTAAACACACTTATGACAGTGCTGCATTTTAAGTTTGACTCAATATTATAACAATTTGCGTATTTAATTAATTGAAACTTTATATGAAATATTGAGCTCAATAATGGCGTTTATTGCAATTTATAATGTTAAAATTGTTTGTTTTTATAGCTTTTAATTTGACCCATCATCGTTGGAAGAGACATTGCTTTCAGATTTTTCCAAAACCATCAACAATGTTTCAACAGCTTCTTTTCATTTTAATTGCATTTTTTAAGCAGATAAACACTCAAGTAGATTTTTCTTAGTCAAAATTTTGGGAGATCCACATAACTTCCAGTTCAAATGTGCAGTTGTAAATATAGGAGTATCTAAAGAAATTTAAATATATACTTATTATTTAATTTATATGCTTCATTGTGGTGGATCAGTTAAAAGTGTTTTCTACAATTTCCTTTCATTAAATGATAAAATATTTTGTAAATTTATTAATTAAAGCTTATTTCACAATTGCATTTTTTTATTTATTTACATTTATATTTTTAATTAATATTTTGTTGTGTATAAATAGTGGTGAAATTTGTTTTATGGTTGTAGCCTGGGCAGCAGAGAAAGCTTTGTGTTTGGACAAAAAAGCGTTCAATTTATACTAAAATATAATTTTCTAAAAAAGTCTGTAAAACTAGTTAAATCTACAAGCTCATTGTTATTTCGCTTGAAAATAAAATTTTTATCTATATAAATTTTTCATTTGTTTTCTTTCTTTAAATAGTTTTATTATAATAAAAGCTCTTATACAGTATTTCTTTTTTAATTTTTATAATTAAGTTTATTTATCTATCGATTTTATGGAAATTACTAAAAAAATACATTCAGTTTAAATTTCATTATAACACCAAATTATTTATTTCTTCTCTATGTGTGTGAGGTAAGCTACGAAATCTATCTTTTAGAGTTAAAATAACATGACAGTCACATTTCGAGAAGAACAAAAGGGAATTAAAAAAATCACATTAGGGAAAAGTTGGAGAAGAAGTAAAGGAAAAGGAAACCAAACCTTTGAAATTTACAACAAAACAAACAATCACAACCATTTCCTCATTGCAGATAATTAGTTTGGCAAATTAACACTTTTTTTAACGATTTTACCCCACCCAAGTCTAATAATGAAAGAAATGGATCTTGTGGAATGAACTAAGAATTCTGCAACTGCTTTCTATTCTCACTAAAAACCATTCAGAACGAAGATGTGTATCGAAACTAATTAATTTTGAGAATGAAATAAAACTGAAGTTGAAAAAAACAAACAAGGGTTTGAAAATAAATATGACCCAACCATAAATTTAATACTTTCCACAAAATGTTTCAATATTTTTTTATCGATTTTATTGTTACAGTAATATTTACATTTTTTTATAAACAATTTTTCTTCTTAATCATTTACAGCAGTTTTAAGATACTTATTTTATTTTATATGTCATTTATTTAAATTTGGGAACAGATATCACAAAAAAACCTATAATTAGAGCAGTAAAGTTAAATGGTAAAAACAAAGGATAAATGTTATCAAACTAATGCATTGATGTGAATACTAGAATATCTACAACGATGTTTAAAGTTTAGAGACAATATATTAAGTTTATCTTTAACTAATTTTATGTTAGACATAGAGTACAACGTTTGTGTTGAAAAATGTATTGGCAATTTATATATCATTTTAAGTAATTTATTCTGACAAATTCGTAGTTTTTTAACATGACATACCAAGCAGGCGCCGCATAGAACACTATTGAATGGAAAATGGTTTTTAATATAAGAAATTTGTTGTGGATATTTAGTTCAGACTTTCTGTTTATTAGCGGATACATTATTTTAATTGTTGTATTAATTTTGTGAACTATGTGTTTTATATGGTCATTAAACAATAATTTTTTATCCAGCATTACACCAAGATATTTATCCTTGTCATCCCAGGGGACAGATTCGGTACCAACTGTACAAACGGATTTGAATATTTAAGGCATAGTTTTTTTTTGTATATAAGACGGATTTGACAAACCGTTTAATGAGGTATATATGTGAATAATTAAGAAACGGTTAGATTAATTTTAGGTTAAGTTTATTTTAATATTTCAAGTAATAGTATGTTTAAGGTTATATTAAATTTAGAAAGTTTAAATATTCTCTTTTTAGGTTTAAGGGTTTTTACTTTTTTGATTTAAGATTAGGGCTTCAAAAATATTTTTAAATTTCATCAATAGGTTTACGTTTGAATATTAGGTTTAAGTTTTACAATATTTTAAATTTCACTAATAATTTTAGATTTTAACACTAGTTCTAAGTTTTACAATATTTTAAAATTCATAAATAGTTTTAGATTTTAACATTAGTTTTAAGTTTCACAATATTTTAAAATTCTTGATAACTGTTATTTTTTATTTTTCTTTGTTGTAGGGGTTTTTAATTTAAGCGCACACACTTGTTCTCACAGGCATACAGATACGAAAGATTTGACAGATGAAAAACCTTCATAACATAAAAGCATAAGTAAATTTAGAGGGAGAAAAAAATTTTATAATGGTTTGCGAATCAAATGTGTTAGAAGCAACAGATATACAGAGGAAAAACTGGCGGATAAAGTAGAAAAATTAAATGTAAATAAACATTTATTTTGTGTTAAAAAGGGAAAATTTGGAATATTTTTTAATTTCTTTAATGAAAAGTTTAAAGATTCTTAAATATTTAAATATTAATCAAAATGTGTGTGATTTTGAGTCACAATGAATATAGTTTCTTGTGCAAGAGATAATTAAGAAGCTAAATATTACAAGATCAAAATAGGACGTACTGCTCATAAAAAATGTTTCTTGCTGAAAGTTTCCACAATTTTTTTTAATTTCTTGAAACCAAAAGTAAAAAATTGTTATTGTTATTAGTTGTTTTTATTATTTATTAATGGTTTTAGACCAGAGCTCGGCATTTCCTATGCACGCGTGCTTTTCAGCCATTACTAAATTTACAACAACGTACTCATACGTATTAAACGTACGTCTCGTTTGAGCATTCACTGAAAGAGGTTGTGTTGTCGCATGTTTCTTGCTTTTGTACACGAAGACCTGCTAGTGCAGGGATGGAAAACTTAATGTCTTTAACATCAGCGTATGGTGTACGTTTTTAGAATTATAATCTTTTTCAAAATAAATTATTCTAATTTATTAAAACAACTTATATTTCACTATTCATAAAAACTATGTACATATAAAAAAGAATTATTTTTCAAAAAAACTCTATAAAAAAGAAAAAATTTCGAAATTTATTAAAACAAAAAACAAATTTAGTAAAACAAAAATAACTTACATTTCACTATTCATAAAAACTATTTACACATACAAAAGGAAAAATTGCTAAAATTTTGATTATAAAAAGGAATTATTTAAAAAAATTATATAAAAATATATAAAGTTATGTAACACATTCATACTGTATTGTTTATAACTTCATCACTATTAATAGAATATGGACAACATTTTATCCTAAGTAGATTTTCAATATTATTTTCAGATAAACTGTTTCTAGTTTTGGTTTTTATTAATTTTAAAAAAGAAAATGAGGATTTGAAAACATAAGTTGAACCAAACATCGAATATAATTTCAAAATTTCATTTTTTGTTTTTGGGTAAATTTTTTCATCAACTTTTTTCCAAAATTCGATGCCATTTGCTAATGGTAATGATATATCGTTTATCATTTGATCAAGTTCAACTTTAATTTGATTGATTGTTTATATTACATAACAATGGATTATTATGTGTTCTATTTTTGAAAAATTGCTAAAACGCTTTTTGCAATTTGTTAATAAATTTTCAAGTACTTCTACATATTCATCTAATTTAAAGTTTAAATTTTCATTGAAAACTTCTGCAGTTCTTTTAAAAGTATTTAAATTTTTGTTTTTTAAATTAGTTATTAACATTTCCAGTTTATTTGTAAATAGTTTAACTGCGCAAACAAGTTCAAAAATGTTTTTATTTTTGACTTGTAACTGAAGATTTAAGTGATTCACAAATTCTGTAATATCAGTTAGAAATCCTAAATCTAAAAAAAATTAGGGTCTTTTAAAGACGTCAGTAAGTCGTTAATTTCCATTACAGAATTATTTTCAAAATAAAGAGTGACCTCTTCGCGAAGACTGAAGAGTCTCTGAAGGCAACGCCCTTTGCTTAACCATCTAATCTCGATATACAACAATAAATCACCATATTCAGCATTAATTTCATCGAGAAAGGCTTTAAACTTTCGATGGTTTAGGGCGGTATGCCCGCCACGTATTTTGTTTACAATTTTTGTTGCCGTTTTCATGGTATTCATTAAATTTAAATTGTTTGCAAATAATGCCTGCTGGTGAATTATACAGTGAAATGCGTATATATTAAAATTATATTTCAGTAAATGTCCAATAAAACCGTATTTTTTCCTATCATCACCTTAGCATCATCCGTGCATACAGTATACAATTTTTCCCTATCAGCAAATGAAAAAATTGTTTCTTGGATTATACCAAAAATAGTTTTTCCCTTAACATTTCCATGAATGGCAACCAATGACAACATTTTTTCATGGATTTCAAGATTTTCATCTACTGTTCTTACGCATATTATTAACTGGGCTGTATCACTTATGTCCGTGCATTTATCCAAGCAAACAGAAAAATATTTGCAATTCAATATTTTATTTTTAATATTGGAATATATAAATGAGCTGATATCTTGTGTTCTTCTAGCCACAGTACGTGAGGATAACGGAATATCTGTTATTATTTTACGAATTTCATCAGCTTTTGCTCCAAAACATTCTAAAACGTCATTGCTCAGCTCCTTGAAAAACTCTCCGTCCTCGAACGGACGGCATCGTTTAGCAAGCGCTGCAGCAACGACGTATGAAGCTTTCCTTTTTAACGAAAGATCATCTTTATTTTGAGATTCGTAATCTAAAACAAATTTTTCAAAGAATTTTTTTTTAAATCTAAAAAACATGTAAGATAATGTCTTTCTACATACAATTTGTTAATTCGTGCCATCGTCCGTTTACTCGGGTTTACCAAAAAAAATTTCGGCAAACAAGAAATTGTTTTCCCATTCTACATTAAACATTTTTTATGTGTGTCTCTAGCATCAAGTGTAAAGCAAACCTCACTGCATGAAAGCTCGAGCGAGACTGATCGATTTTGTTTGTTTTCATTCATTTTGTGAGTACAGTATAAATTTCCCAGAAAGTTTTCTATTAAATATGTATATTTCTAAAAATAAAAACAAATTTTAATCTAAAATGCTTTCTGAAATAGATATAATCAAAGAAGTCTAAACGAATTTTACAAATTTAAACATTTACATTTTCCATGCCTGTATTGTAGTGAATGTGAGAGTATAAATTTTTCTCTTTTCTTATTTTTCGCTCGCGCAACAACTGACCAATAGCAAGTGTTGCCTGGCTCTGATTTACAGCCATAGGAAAGTGTTAGTAATATATGTTCAACGTTTAACATTATATGAGAGAACACCCTGTCGAATATTAGGTAGCGGTTCTTTTTTATGCTTTGTTGTCTCTTGTATTCTTTTCAACATTCTTTTCATTACTACTTAACATTAAAGCGGAAAGTCCATACCATCCTTTTCATGCGCCTTGCGAATCTTGCTTTCTATGCCGATTTTATTGCAAGTTACACACAATGCGTTTATGCGACTGGTTTTTTGTTTTGATCAGCTGTTGTGGTAAGCAACAAACAAGCGAACAAGAACATTTTTGGAAAAAATAGAAAATCAAATTGTAATTTTTAAAGAATTTATGGCATTAATTACAAATTTATGAGTTTACATATGTGATATTTTGACATTTGAAAAACGCTCATAACATAGAAGGACAGGCGAATTTAGAAACAGAAAAAAATGATAGAAGTTTTGCGAGGCAAATGTGTTAGAATCAACAGAGTGAAAACTGGCAGATAAAGTAGAAAAATTAAATGTATACAAACATTTATTTTGTGTTAAAAAGGGGAAAATTTGGAATATTTTTTAATTTCTTCAATGAAAAGTTTAAAGATTCTTAAATATTTAAATATTAATCGAAATGTGGTTGAATTTCGGTCACAATGAGTATAGTTTCTTGAGCAAGAGTTAATTAAGAAGCTAAATATAATAAGATCAAAATAAGACGTACTGCTCATAAAAAATTTTTCTTGCTGAAAGTTGCCAATATTTTTTAATTTCTTGAAAGGAAAAATTAAAAATTGTTATTAGTTGTTTTTATTATTTATTAACAGTTTTACACAAAAATTACATTGTATTGTGCTGTTAAGGCCTACGAAAATCCTCAAAATAACACAAGACGAGTGTTTTCATTTAATTTATCCTCCATTTTTCTTGTTTACAAATTAATAAATTCAAAATAGATGACAGACACTCAGTACATAAAAACAATCATATATACATATATGTATAAACAATCGTCATATACATATTTTGTTCATGAAAGAAATGTGTTAAAACTGTATTTTAATGTATTTTCCTCTTAAATTAGTAATAAACTTTATTATTAAATATGGTTTTATTAATATTTTTGTAATGCAAATAAAGAAAAATGCGAAAATAGTAGTGCACTATTTAAACATATTTATAGAAACCATTCACAATAGTATATAATTTGGCATGCCAAGTTTAAAAAACTGCTGACATTTTCCAACACTGCATTAATCGCATAAAAAAGTAGAAAGTAATCCTACTTTCTATGCGTCTATGCAATTTCTGCTTTTTCTTCTGTAACTTGTCACAATCAACTACACTGATTCTACTTTTTCGGTATACGCATGTAATGCAAAACGCATGGTATGGACTTTCGGCTTAAAGTATTTTTTGCATAGACTCACTCTAGTTTCGACAATTAAACAGTGAACATTAAACAGTGTGAACAAAGACAAAAGAAAAAGACAAACATAAATTGAAATTAAACATAATCAAATTAAAACAAAACAATTTTGTAAATAAAACAACATAAGAACTACACATTGAATTTAATAAATTAAACAAATTAAAATTACAAAAAAAAAAACAAAACCGAAAGCATTTTATTTAAAACAAAATTAAAAGAACAATTAAAAAACGAACCAGCACAACATTATTCATTAAACATTTTTTGGTCACTTCGAACCGTATTCAGTGTAATTTACAAGAACAAAAACTTGCTAAAAAATTAAAAAAATATTAAGACACAAAAAATAAGCAACGGTGAAAAAACAGTTAATTTTTTTCGAGAAAAAATAGAATCCACAGGCAAAGTGGAAAAACAAAAAAGAACCAAAATTACAGCAAAAGACACAAGCAAGAAGAGACCCAAATTAGAGAGCAACAGCTTAAACAAAGACAGAACAACGATAAGTAAGTACTAAAAATAATAAAAATAAGACAATAAAGAGAAACACAAACTCTTTATTACAAGTATACGCTCTTATAAATTTTTGTCGCGGTTGAGTAAAAGAAGAAAGCGAAGTAGAAAAACGAAAAGGGTTACCACCCATACTTCTTTTAGTAATTTACTGGGGAAACAAAATACACCCAAATTAATAACCAATCGGGAAATTAATTATTATTTTTGATAATTCTTGCTGTGAAATCGCTAGCAGGGACTTTTTTGTTTAAATTTGACTCTTAATTTGATCGTTTTAAATTTTAATTCATCGGTAAACAATGGCACTCGATAAATTTGTAAATTGTACAAATGACCTTTTGGACTTTGAAACAGAGTACACACAAAGTGCGGCCAAAAATAACATTCACTCTCTTGAGGTACTTCGGGTCGAACTCGATTCTCTATGGACACAAGTCAAAAGGACATATGAAGAGTGTAGGGACACAAAAGAGGATTCAAAAGAAAAACCCATTGATAAAAATAAGCTTCGTGATAGTTATAAAAAAGTTCTTTCTGCCTACAAAACGTGTTTAGGGTCAATTAATGCGGAAATTCAAGCCCTATCGAATCCAAAGAAGGAAGAACGGATTTCTGATGTTGAAAGTCAACCAAAGGAAAATCATGACATCTCATTTGTACGGTTACCACCTTGCGACACGGACACATTTTATGGAGATTTTGTGACATGGCCTACTTTCCGCGATCTTTTTACAGCATTATACATAAATAATTCTAGACTTATTAAAATTGAGAAACTTTTTCATCTGATACAAAAGACTGGAGGAGATGCTAGGAAAATAGTTTAAAATGCCCCATTGACAAATCAAGGCTTCGACATAGCCTGGAAAAACCTTGTAGCCCAATACGAAAATAATCGGATCCAAGTAAATGAACAATTAAAAATTTTATTTGACCTTCCGAACGTAGCTGAAGACTCAGGCTCATCGATTCAAAAACTTCAGCGAACAGTTAATGGATGCATTCAGGCGTTAAATGCTTTAGGCATAGAAACCGCCACATGGGACCCATTCCTGGTATACATTTGCTCAACAAAGCTCCCTCGGACTCTTTTAAAGGAATTTGAAAATTCACTTAAGGAAATTACAAAAGTTCCGACTTGGGAAGAATTCAATACTTTCTTGACGCACAATTCTAAGACTCTAGAATCCATAGCGGCCATCACACAATCGAATTCAAAATTAGAACAATCGAGAAGAGATAATTTGAAATCTAGGCCAAAACGAGTTCACACTTTTCACATAAACACAACCCAACATGAAACTGGGTCGAAAAATATAAAACCTTTAAACACAAATAGGGCACAGAAAAATGACTCAAATTACAAATGCCAACATTGTAAGGAGTTCCAACAATTGTGGTCTTGCCCCAAGTTCTTAGAGAAGAACGTTAACGACAGAATTCACATTGTAAAGGTCACAAATTCATGTTACAATTGCCTCTTTATTGAACACAGTGTTAAGGACTGTAAAAGTAAATTCAGTTGTAGATTATGTAGACAAAGACATAACACTGTTACATAAGGGATCAGAATCCTATACTTCAGTTCAGAATTGTGACGCGACCCAATCTAGCAGGAGCATTGCAGTACAAAACACCAATATACAGCCCACATCAGCATCAAACTTCTCCATACCAAATATCACTTCCTTGACACTGCAAGAGAGCAAACATCTCGATCAATCTCCCAATGAGCAAGAGACCTTGTTATTTACTGCAATTGTACTGATCGAAACTAGAGGCGAAAAGTACCAGGCAAGAGCAATCATCGACCCTGGCTCACAATCAACTTTTATGTCAGAAAAGTTGAAAAATCGACTAAATTTGCCCACCAAACGAAATTTAGTTCATGTTACAGGCTTGAGTCAAACAGTTTCAGAGACTTTAACTAAAGCATGTTTGTTCAATCTTTGCTCCAAGGTGGATTCACAATTTAAATTAGAAGTCTGGGCACCAGTCCTGAAGACTCTTCCATCTAATTTACCACCACAAACTTTAGATTTGCAACATTTCAACGAGACTGCTAAATTAGAACTTGCAGATCCTCAATTCAATCAAACAGACCCATCGACTTGCTTATAGGCCTAGACTTGGGCCACTCAATATATTGCATGGACACACCGATGCGGTCTATTGGATCCCTTTTGGCACAAAAAACAGTATTTGGCTGGATTGTGGGGGGACCAATTTCAACAACGACACAACCTAGAACAACAGTGTCATTACTCAACACTACGTCCCTTGACCGAATCCTCACACGCTTTTGGGAGGTGGAGGAAACCCCAAAACGGGTTTTGAGGTCAGACGACGACACATTTTGCGAGAACAACTTCATGTCGACAACATGAAGAAACGACACAGGAAGGTATATCGTTACCCTACCCTTTAAAAATAGCGAAGAAATAGGAACTTCGAGAAACATAGCAATGGCACAGTTCTTGAGAATGGAACGTATACTTAGCCAGAAACCCGAACTCAAAAAACAATACGACCAAGTAATTGTTGAGTACCTCGAGTTAGGACATATGAGGAAAATTTCTCCCCTGGAAATCAACACAAACCCAAATTATTACCTGCCACATCATGCAGTAATAAAACCCGAAAGGCTAACAACGAAACTTAGAGTAGTTTTTAACGCTTCGAGCCCGTCTTCAAACAAGAAGAGTTTGAATGACATATTGTATCCAGGATCCATACTTCAACAGGACTTGGTGCTTCTGATATTGAAGTGGAGATTCTTCCGTTTTGTGTACAACGCAGATATCACAAAAATGTATCGACAGATACTCATTGATCCGAATCAAACCAAATATCAAAGGATATTATTTCGGCAATCAGAAAAGGACCCTATTGAGGATTACGAACTCCTGACAGTGACTTTTGGAGTCAATTGCGCCCCGTTTCTGGCCTTTAGAACCCTTCTTCAACTAGCTGAAGATGTAAAATCAACTCACCCTCTCGCATCGAAAACTCTACAACAAAACATGTATGTGGATGATGTTTTAGCAGGTGGTCACACATTAATCGACGCCATCAAATCAAGAAAAGAACTTACAACAGTTCTAAAATCCGCTGGATTTGACCTGATGAAATGGACATCAAATGACCCACGAGTTATACAAGACTTACCAAATGAGACTCTACTACCTCTCGGTTGGTTAAATCTGTCAGAAAGCACTGGAACAAAAACTCTTGGGATCAAATGGAACATTTCTTCAGACGCATTTACATTTACAGCACCAGATGTCACATTAAAAGAAAACTACACGAAAAGAGAAGTTTTATCGACAATTGCCAAATTATTTGACCCTTGTGGATGGATAGCTCCAATAATAGTTGAAGCAAAACTAATTATGCAACAGATTTGGTTGGATAAAGTCGACTGGAGTAGTATGTTTATGTATGTTCGCGATCAATTACTCCATACAAATTTAGGAGCATGCATAGCTGTAAAAGAGTAAAAACATTGCAGAATTGTGAAATAAATTGTGTGCGATCGGTCTTTAGGTTTGTAACATGTATTATGAAAAGGTAATGCTTTTTAAGGCGGGTTCACCCACAAGTTTCTGAAACATTTTTGGTTCGGAGAATTTTCTTGCTTACTGAGAGTTTTCCACAACATGATTCACCCATTTCAGAAACTTTGTTCGTAAAAACAGTGCTGCCATATTTAATTAAAAATGACAAATACATATGTACATAAACTTAAGAAAGTTAATTATATATGTGTCAAAATAAAGAAATAAAAAAATTAATATTTATAACAAAAAATAAACACTATTTGTGGTGAATTATTTGGTAAGAATAAAAACATCTTGTTCTGCGATGGATAAAATGGATATAAATCATTTGCTACTCTTGTTCACCATTGAAGTGACCAAAGTAAAATTACTTGCAAAATATATTTATGAAAAAGAAAATCAAAGATAAACAAGAGGACGGGTGTAAGACCACTTTTGAAACAAAGAGAAGCCAAAGGGTATTTTCACTCACTAGTTTCCGAAATGCGTTTAAATTCCGTAGATTCATTTATAAATTTTCATCGCATGGACTCTGGGTCTTTCGATGAACTTCTGCAAATATTTGTATATTGTATAAATTTCAAATGGTGTGGCAACCTTTTCTAAAATGGTTCGGACCAAATTTAAAATTAATTTAATTCACACTGAGAGTTGTTCGCACAAAATAATTTCTCTCGCTCTCTGAGAGAAACGTCAAACTCCATATAAAAAAATTTTGTCCGAACCAAAAATGTTTCAGAAACCTGTGGGTGAACCAGGCCTTAATGTGTATGTGTGTTTGTGTGTGTTAAAATTTGGGAGAATGCATATCTGGAAAAGAATTAAATCATTTTTATTTTCAATTTTTCCCTACAAATTTGGGATCATACCTGCTTTTTGTTGGTCCTTTCATTTGTATTGCTTTTCAAACGAATGGTTGGACGGACAGAATGAGTGTGTGCGTAACATGTAATGTGTATGATCGTTTTTTTTTTAATAGTAAATTCTTGGCACGTATTGCTCATGATCACAGGTAGAAGAAATATAAATATAAACTAATAAGAAAGGGTAGGTTGGTTGTGGGGTTGTTTTTAATTTGATGAGAAAGAAATGTATAGTTGTGCCTGTGTGTTTTTTTTTCACGCATAAGTATAAGTAATATCTGTTTTCACATAATTGAATTTACTGATTGATCTACAACACCCCAGAGTATAAATAGACTTGTTTTTAAGGATTTAGAATTTTTTAGTTTTACTGTTTTAAATAAATGAAATTATAGAATAAAGGGATTAATTAAAACAAATTAGTTTTTTATTTTTTGAAAATTTTATTACATATTTCTTTTTTTCAGATTTTTACAGATTCGAATTTAAAAATACGTTTATACAGATTAAATAACTTAAGTGTTAACAAATATTGTGTATAGAATGTTTGACATCGACAAATGTTGAAAGATTGTGAATAAGTATTTTCACAATAATACAAACGTATGACATATTAATAAATAAAAATGGATTACTTATTTTACTAATGTTACATATTCTTAGTTCATTTATGTTTCATAAATAATCTATATGTTTTATTAATAGTTCTTCCAATTCAGCTGATGTTACCATTTTTGTTCCCCTTCTTTAAAAATTTAATAGTAGGTTGTGTTAGTGCGGGATGATGTACTCTGAATTATTTCATTTTAATTTATATTTATTGAATACAAATTTTAAACACAAGTGCCCACAATTAAATGTATTAAATTTTTGTTTTCTTTCATAATTATATTCAATAGGAAATTTTAAGTAGTTGACAATCTCAAGTGGTGGTTGTAAGTTTCCAAAGCTATCAAAGTATTCTTTATAGTTGTGGTGTTTATAATATGCTACCCAATGTGTTCCCATACCATTTGAATCATCTAAATTAACAATGCCGCATTCTTGTTTGAATGGTTTTTCAGGTAAAGAATCACGCATGAAAACACCCCTATTACCCTATACTATCTTCCATATTTATTCAAATCCAAATCTGTTAATGGGCGATTGGGTAGGTTATCTAATAGTTTTTTGGAGCTGGACTATAGTAGAGACCATATCCAGTTTTACATTGCAATTGAATCCATATATCTATTATGACGGTTAGCTTCAGCCAATTGTTCTTTTCCATTTTTGATAGCATTTACTGCTTTGACAATAGCGGATCCTCCACTTGCCAAACCACCAAGCGCTGACAATGCTGTTAGTACGGGAATAAGTGGAAGAAATCCTCCAATTTTCGGTACAGGTATAACTCTCGGTATTATAATGTCTGCTCGCTTTTCCCTTTAAAATTTGAATGAATAGTCTTTTGAGCTATTTTAACAGCATCATTTATATCAAGGGGTTTCTGTTCTTTCAATTGTTTTAAAGTTTTTCTCACAGTAGTTGTGAATAATTTCTTATTACACTTATTCATTTTTCCTTTTCTTTTCTTATGTCTCTGCTCCTTCAAACCTAATCCAAATTTCACTTTAGCTTTCATAGCGTTTGTCACAAACCACGCGTTAGCACGTTCTTTAATATCACTATCTTTAGATTTAACTCGTTGCCAGGCTTTTTCAGCTAATATTTGATCTGCTTGATGTCTTGTGTCTATATCTTTTGATTGTGAATATGCAATATCGTGCTCTCTACAAGCTGCGTCTAATAAATGTATACCCTTATCTCCTCTTGCTAAACGTTTTTCAAGTTTTGTACCAGGTCCACAATACTGATAACCAGGTAGATGTAATTCAACAGGTACTTTATTTATTAAGTTGTTTACAAATCCTCTTCTCATCTTACACTGGCTGAGGTTTTGTTTTGACCCTAGATTATAACAAATTTTTTTTCGTTACTTTTATACCTCTTCGCAAAAATAGCTGAAATCAAGACGATCTCCTATACAGTGGCTCCATCGCATAATCGGACAAGCACTAGTCTGATGTGTATGTGCTTAAAACTTAAAAAGAAAATATTAAATATATGTTTTTTTTTGCTTTTATTTACACTCTACATTATAGACTTTCAGATTAATAAAAAAAAACATTTTTCATGACAACAGTAATTTTATAAAGAAAAAGAAAATTAACTCAATTGTTTGCGCTCAACGCATAATCGGACAAGGAAGAGCACCATTGCTAAAAATGACGAAAGAGAACAATTAACACTTTGTGGTATATCCTTTGTCCTCAAGAACGGTCTGTAAACGTTTTGGAATTGATTTTACTAAATTGTAGCATACCTCAGGTTCTATGGAGTTCCACGCTTCCAGTAAAGCCGCCTTAAGCTGATACAAAGTTTTAAATTGTTGTTGGTATACTCTTCTAGCTAATTCTTCCCAAAGATGTTCAATTACGTTGAGATCTGGGCTCTGTGAAGGGGTTTCTATAAGTTTGGGGCAATTATGGATCAACCAAAGCTTTTCCACACCCAAAGTGTGCTTGGGATCATTGTCCTGATAAAAAGCAAAATCATTCGCAATGCTTAATTTCTCGGCACTTTGCTTTACATTTTCCTTCAAAATGTTGATGTAACCAAATTTGTCCATTTTACCATCTGGTAAAATCTACTTTTTTGGTTTTTGGTTTTGTCTATTTTATTTTAATTTTTTTTATTATTATTTTTTTTTGACATTGCCATGTTTTAGGTAAACATGTTCTACCTCAATGTTTAAATTGTTTATTTGATCAGCTAGATCATCATATATTTGTGTTATATATTTTTCGATTACAATATTTTTGTTTTTATGGTTATATTTATTAAAACTTTCTCCAAATTTATTAATATAAGACATCTCTTTCACTCTTCTAATAAATTATGTTAGATTCTTTAAGTTCTTCGATAATAGAGATTATTTCGTTTTGATGATTGTTGTGGCCAGCACCTTCCGATGAGAGAAGTAAACGTAGTCTGTCAACTAATTCATTAGGATCATCCCAATGTATGTAATTTGATTTCAGATTATTTTGTAATTTTAGCATTAAACCACTGCCTTTTGTTAAAATGTTTGTTGTTGTTTCGAATAAATGTTTAATTATTCGCATATATTTGAATATTAAATATTAATTTTTCCTTGCCATATCTCCAACTTCCGTCTACATCTTGATTAAAACCATAAATTTGATCTATTTGCTTATTATTAGTAAGTGATTGAATATTTTCAAATAATGGAGAGTTTTTCGTCAGCTTTAAACTTTGTTTTCTTTTCAAGTTTTTCAGACGTGTACTTGATACAGGTCTATTATGATCATAGTTTTTTCATCATGATTGTCATCAGTTGTCATATTTTCATCATAATCATCGTCGTCATCGATAGTGTTGTCTATGTCCTTATGCTTATCTTCAAGTTTTCCGATGATTTCATTATCACCATTTACATCATAATAATCATCATCATCATCATCATCAATAGTGTTGTCTATGTCCTTATGCTTATTTTCAATTTTTCTAATGATTTCATTATCACCATTTACGTCATAATAATCATCATCATCATCAATAGTGTTATCTATATCCTTATGGTTATGTTCAAGTTTTCCGATGATTTTATTGTCACCATTTACATCATCATAATCATCGCCATCATCAATAGCGTTGTCTATATCCTTATGTTTATCTTTAAGTTTTCCGATGATTTTTTAAGTGGTTTTGTTATTGGTTGAAAGGTATCTTCTAAAAAATTAACTCTATCTATTTGATTCAGTTTAATATTTTTTAACTTTTCCTTTAAAACAGCCTTTGTCTTTACAAGATCTTCTAATATTTTATTATGATAATTATTAGACATTATAATAATTTTTTTATATTGAGTTTGATCTGCTTTGTATCTGGTTACGATCTGCTTTATATCTGGTCACAAACTGCTTGATATCTGATCACGATCTGCTTTATATCTGCTTACGATCTAATTTATACCTGTTCACGATCTGCTTGATGACTCGTGTCTATATCCTTTGATTTTGAGTACACTTTATCGTGCTTTCTACAAGCTGCATCCAATAAATTTATTCCTTTATCTCCTCTTGCTATTCGTTTTTGAAGTTTTATATCAGGTCCACAAAACTGATAACCAGGTGGATGTAAATCAACATATAATTTGTTTATTAAGTTGTTTACAAATCTTCTTCCAATCTTATACTAAATAGGTATAATTTTTTTGGTTTTGACTGTAGTTTAAACCATTTTTTTTCGTTACTTTCGTACCTCTTCGTATGAAACAGTGGCTGGCTAGTTATACCAGCTATACCAGCTATACCAGCTATACTAGCTATACAAGCTGAACTAGCTATATCAGCTATATTAGCTACACCAGCTATACTAGCTATACCAGCTAGCCTAGCTATATCAGCTGTACTAGCTATACTAGCTATATCAGCTATACTAGCTACACCAGCTATACGAGCTATACCAGCTATACTAGCTATATCAGCTATACAAGCTGAACTAGCTATATCAGCTATACTAGCTATATCAGCTATATCTGCTATATCTGCTATACCAACTATACCAGCTATATCAGCTATACCAGCTATATCAGCTATACCAGGTATATATCAGGTATATACCAGCTATTACCAGGTATAGCTATACCAGGTATAACCGATATAGCTGGTATAGCTGATATAGCTGGTATAGCAGGTGTAGCTGGTATATCTAGTACAGCTTGCTAGTGTAGCTAGTACAGCTTGCTATTATAGCTAGTACAGATTGTATAGCTAGTACAGATTGTATAGCTTGCTGGTATAGCTAGTACAGCTTGCTATTATAGCTAGTACATATTGTATAGCTTGCTAGTATAGCTAGTACAGATTGTATAGCTTGCTAGTATAGCTACTACAGCTTGCTAGTATAGCTGGTACAGATTGTATAGCTTACTAGTGCAGTGTTTCATGTGAAGAGGTATGTAAGTAATGAAAAAAAAATTGTAATAAACTACAGTCAAAAAAAAAAAAACTTAAATATAATGTAAGTTTGTCTTAATTATTTTTCACATCACTGTGGCTGGTACAGAGGTATAGCAGGTATAGCTGGTATAGCTGGTACAGCTTGTATAGCTGATATAGCTAGTTCAGCTTGTATAGCTGATATAGCTAGTATAGCTGGTATAGCTCGTATAGCTGGTGTAGCTAGTATAGCTGATATAGCTAGTATAGCTGATATAGCTAGTATAGCTAGTACAGCTGATATAGCTAGGCTAGCTGGTATAGCTAGTATAGCTGGTGTAGCTAATATAGCTGATATAGCTAGTTCAGCTTGTTTAGCTTATATAGCTAGTATAGATGGTATAGCTAGTATAGCTGGTATAGCTGGTATAGCTGATAGAGCTGGTATAGCTAGTATAGCTGGTATAGCTGGTATAACTAGCCAGCCACTGTTTCATACGAAGAGGTACGAAAGTAACGAAAAAAAAATGGTTTAAACTACAGTCAAAACCAAAAAAAATTAAACCTATTTAGTATAAGATTGGAAGAAGATTTGTAAACAACTTAATAAACAAATTATATGTTGATTTACATCCACCTGGTTATCAGTTTTGTGGACCTGCTATAAAACTTCAAAAACGAATAGCAAGAGGAGATAAAGGAATAAATTTATTGGAGGCAGCTTGTAGAAAGCACGATAAAGTGTACTCAAAATCAAAGGATATAGACACGAGTCATCAAGCAGATCGTGAACAGGTATAAATTAGATCGTAAGCAGATATAAAGCAGATCGTGATCAGATATCAAGTAGTTTGTGACCAGATATAAAGCAGATCGTAACCAGATACAAAGCAGATCAAACTCAATATAAAAAAATTATTATAATGTCTAATAATTATCATAATAAAATATTAGAAGATCTTGTAAAGACAAAGGCTGTTTTAAAGGAAAAGTTAAAAAATATTAAACTGAATCAAATAGATAGAGTTAATTTTTTAGAAGATACCTTTCAACCAATAACAAAACCACTTAAAAAAATCATCGGAAAACTTAAAGATAAACATAAGGATATAGACAACGCTATTGATGATGGCGATGATTATGATGATGTAAATGGTGACAATAAAATCATCGGAAAACTTGAACATAAGCATAAGGATATAGATAACACTATTGATGATGATGATGATTATTATGACGTAAATGGTGATAACGAAATCATTAGAAAAATTGAAAATAAGCATAAGGACATAGACAACACTATTGATGATGATGATGATGATGATGATTATTATGATGTAAATGATGATAATGAAATCATCGGAAAACTTGAAGATAAGCATAAGGACATAGACAACACTATCGATGACGACGATGATTATGATGAAAATATGACAACTGATGACAATCATGATGAAAAAAACTATGATCATAATAGACCTGTATCAAGTACACGTCTGAAAAACTTGAAAAGAAAACAAAGTTTAAAGCTGACGAAAAACTCTCCATTATTTGAAAATATTCAATCACTTATTAATAATAAGCAAATAGATCAAATTTATGGTTTTAATCAAGATGTAGACGGAAGTTGGCGATATGGCAAGGAAAAATTAATATTTAATAGAGATAATACTATGCGGATAGGAAATATGAAATTGAAAATGACGCCTGGATTATTTGAACTAGTATTTCATAAAAAACCTCTCCATTATTCTAAAAATGATTTGAAAAAATATAAAGAGATTTTAAGTCAAACCAATGCACATAAACGTCGCTATGAACCTAATGAACAAGTGAAAGGAACACGAGCCTTCAAATATGTACGAATAATTAAACATTTATTCGAAACAACAACAAACATTTTAACAAAAGGCAGTGGTTTAATGCTAAAATTACAAAATAATCTGAAATCAAATTATATACATTGGGATGATCCTAATGAATTAGTTGACAGACTACGTTTACTTCTTTCATCGGAAGGTGTTGGTTACAACAATCATCAAAACGAAATAATCTCTATTATTGAAGAACTTAAAGAATCTAACATAATTTATTAGAAGAGTGAAAGAAATGTCTCATATTAATAAATTTGGATAAAGTTTTAATAGATATAATTATAAAAACAAAAATATCGTAACTAAGAAATAAATACATACACTCATATAAAATCACAAAAAAAAATCAAAATACATTATAGAAATAGCAATAATTTTGTTTTTAATCTTTTTTCTACCGTTTAAGAAAAAAATAAGCCGTTTAAACAATAAAGAATTTTCGAGTTTTTATTCGGTTTTAAATATAATGTAAGTTATTTTTCACATCACTGTGGCTGGTACAGAGGTAAAGCTAGTATAGCTGGTATAGCTAGTATAGCTGGTATAGCTAGTATATCTGGTATAGCTAGTATAGCTGGTATAGCTAGTATATCTGGTATAGCTAGTATAGCTGGTATAGCTAGTATCAGCTGGTATAGCTGATATAGCTAGTATAGCTGGTATAGCTAGTATAGCTGATATAGCTAGTTCAGCTTGCATAGCTTATATAGCTAGTATAGCTGGTATAGCTAGTATAGCTGGTATAGCTAGTATTGCTGGTATAGCTGGTATAGCTAGTATAGCTGATATAGCTAGTTCAGCTTGCATAGCTTATATAGCTAGTATAGCTGGTACAGCTAGTATAGCTGGTACAGCTAGTATAGCTGGTATAGCTAGTATTGCTGGTATAGCTAGTATAGCTAGTATAGCTGATATAGTTAGTTCAGCTTGCATAGCTTATATAGCTAGTATAACTGGTATAGCTAGTATAGCTAGTATAGCTGGTATAGAGGTATAGCTAGTAAAGCTTATATAGCTAGTATAGCTGGTATAGCTGGTATAGCTAGTACAGCTGATATAGCTGGTATAGCTAGTACAGCTGATATAGCTGGTATAGAGGTATAGCATGTATAGCTGGTACAGCTTGTATAGCTGATATAGCTAGTATAGCTGGTATAACTAGATAGCCACTGTTTCAGTGTTTCAGACGAAGGGGTATGAAATTAATGAATAACAAAATAGTTATAATTTACAATCAAAACAAAAAAAATTAACGTAATTAGCGTAAGATTGGAAAAGGTTTTGTAAACAACATAATAAACAAATTGTTGAAAATTCAAAATGTTGAATTACATCTACCTGGTTAACAGTTTTGTGTACCTGATGCAAAACTTCAAAATCGATTAGCAAAAGGAGACAAAGGAATACATTTAGTGGATGCAGATTGTAGAAAGCACGATATAGCGTACTCAAATTCAGAATACACAGACATAAGACATGAAGCAGATCATGATAAGGTATAAATCAGATGTGAGCAGATACAAATCAGATCGTTACGAGATACAAAGCAGATCGTTACGAGATATAAAGCAGATCGTTACCAGATATAAAGCAGATCAAAATCAATACAAAAATTATTATAATGTCTAAAAATTATCATAATAAAATGTTAGAAGATCTTGTAAAGACAAGGGCTGCTCTAAAGGAAAAGTGAAAAATTATTAAACTGAGTCAAATAGTTGAAGTTATTTATTAGAAGATACCTTTCAACCAATAACAAAATCATCTTAAAAAAATCATAGGGAAAAATCTATTGAAATAAAAAAACTAATTTGTTTTAATTAATCTCTTTATTATATATATAATTTTATTTATTTTAAACAGTAAAAACTAAATATATAAAATTTAAAAGGGAACAACTCTGTCATATATGTTAAAGGAAATGATAAAATTAAGTGATTAATAGATTTGCTTAAAGGAGAAATAGAAATATGTGAACTGTAACAAAATCTGAAAATAAAATATACATATCTTAGGAAAAAAATCGAATTTGTTTTAATTAATCTCTTTATTATATAATTTTATTTATTTAAAACCTGACAAAAAAAACTGAAAAAAAAGAAATCCTGCTCAAAACAAAGCGCTGTTATAAACACAACAACAACAACACGTACAACTATATTTCTGTTTCTTTAACGTTAAATCATACAAAAAAAATTAATTAAACGAAACCACATTCAAAATTCTTTAAACTTAATATTAAAAACTGTAATATGAGTCAAGAATTTTAAAATTTGTTTACATTAAAAAATATTCTTATTGAACTTATGCTTAGGAATACCAAAAAAATGATAAGGATTCGCGATGTTATTGTTTATAACAAAGCACTGTTATTTTTGTAACAAAAATGTATTCTCCTATATTCGATTATCATAAAATGGGTCCATAAGAAAAAAGAAACACACACACACACATAACGGAAATATATCGCATTAAATCATACAAAATATTCTTATTGATCTTATGCACATATACTTATAGCACAACAACAAGAACACGTACAACTATATTTCTGTTTCTTTAACGATAAATCATACAAAAAAATTAATTAAACGAAACCACATTCAAAATTCTTTAAACTTAATATTAAAAACTGTAATATGATACAATTCTTGTTGAACTAATGTTTAGGAATACAAAACATGATAAGGATTCGCGATGTTATTGTTTATAACAAAGCACTGTTATTGTTATAAAAAAAATGTATTCTCCTACATTTGATTATTATAAAATATGTCTACAAGAAAAGGACTACACATAACGGAAACATATCACACTAACAAAAAAATTAATTAAGCGAAACCACATCCAAAACTCTTTAGTTGTTTACATTAAAAAGTGTAATATGAGTCAAGCGTTTTAAAATTTGTTTACATTAAAAAATAAAATAAACAAAAGCATAACATTGCACAAGTCAACAACTTGAGTTTACGGTACCCTACATCACGCACTCGCGGATCATCGGCATCATGAACTCAGACTCGAGACGAACCTACACACTTTAAAAATGACACACACACACACACACACACACACACATTCATTCTGTCCGTCCAATCTATATGTTACAAACCTATCAACTAACTTAAACTACCGACTGTAGCGTAGGCATGCTCCCAAATTCGTATGAAATAATTGAGCGCGAACATACATAAACATACTACTTATACAATCTGTACTAGCTATACTAGCAAGCTGTACCAGCTATAGCATCTACATCAGCTATATCAGCTATACCAGCTATACCTGATATACCAGCTATACAGCTATATCGGCTATACCAGCTATACCAGCTATACCAGCTATACAGCTATATCAGCAATACCAGCTATACAGCTATATCAGCTATACCAGCTATGCCTGCTATATCAGCTATACCTGCTATACTTGCTATACCTGCTATACCAGCTATATCAGCTATACCTGCTATAAAAGCTACACCAGCTATATCAGCTATACCTGCTATACCAGCTATACCTGATATATTGCTGGTATATCAGCTACATCAGCTATACCAGCTACACTAGCTATACCAGCTATATCAGCTACACCTGCTATACCAGCTACACCTGCTATACCAGCTACACCAGCTATACCAGCTATACCAGCTATACCTTCTATACCAGCTATACCAGCTATGCTAGGTTTGTGACAAACGCTATGAAAGCTAAAGTGAAATTTGGATTAGGTTTGAAGGAGCAGAGACATAAGAAAAGAAAAGGAAAAATGAATAAGTGTAATAAGAAATTATTCACAACTACTGTGAGAAAAACTTTAAAACAATTGAAAGAACAGAAACCCCTTGATATAAATGATGCTGTTAAAATAGCTCAAAAGACTATTCATTCAAATTTTAAAGGGAAAAGCGAGCAGACATTATAATACCGAGAGTTATACCTGTACCGAAAATTGGAGGATTTCTTCCACTTATTCCCGTACTAACAGCATTGTCAGCGCTTGGTGGTTTGGCAAGTGGAGGATCCGCTATTGTCAAAGCAGTAAATGCTATCAAAAATGGAAAAGAACAATTGGCTGAAGCTAACCGTCATAATAGATATATGGATTCAATTGCAATGTAAAACTGGATATGGTCTCTACTATAGTCCAGCTCCAAAAAACTATTAGATAACCTACCCAATCGCCCATTAACAGATTTGGATTTGAATAAATATGGAAGACATCTTAAACACTTTAGGGGTGTTTTCATGCGTGATTCTTTACCTGAAAAACCATTCAAACAAGAATGCGGCATTGTTAATTTAGATGATTCAAATGGTATGGGAACACATTGGGTAGCATATTATAAACACCACAACTATAAAGAATACTTTGATAGCTTTGGAAACTTACAACCACCACTTGAGATTGTCAACTACTTAAAATTTCCTATTGAATATAATTATGAAAGAAAACAAAAATTTAATACATTTAATTGTGGGCACTTGTGTTTAAAATTTGTATTCAATAAATATAAATTAAAATGAAATAATTCAGAGTACATCATCCCGCACTAACACAACCTACTATTAAATTTTTAAAGAAGGGGAACAAAAATGGTAACATCAGCTGAATTGGAAGAACTATTAATAAAACATATAGATTATTTATGAAACATAAATGAACTAAGAATATGTAACATTAGTAAAATAAGTAATCCATTTTTATTTATTAATATGTCATACGTTTGTATTATTGTGAAAATACTTATTCACAATCTTTCAACATTTGTCGATGTCAAACATTCTATACACAATATTTGTTAACACTTAAGTTATTTAATCTGTATAAACGTATTTTTAAATTCGAATCTGTAAAAATCTGAAAAAAAGAAATATGTAATAAAATTTTCAAAAAATAAAAAACTAATTTGTTTTAATTAATCCCTTTATTCTATAATTTCATTTATTTAAAACAGTAAAACTAAAAAATTCTAAATCCTTAAAAACAAGTCTATTTATACTCTGGGGTGTTGTAGATCAATCAGTAAATTCAATTATGTGAAAACAGATATTACTTATACTTATGCGTGAAAAAAAAAACGCACAGGCACAACTATACATTTCTTTCTCATCAAATTAAAAACAACCGCACGACCAACCTACCCTTTCTTATTAGTTTATATTTATATTTCTTCTACCTGTGATCATGAGCAATACGTGCCAAGAATTTACTATAAAAAAAAACGATCATACACATTACATGTTACGCACACACTCATTCTGTCCGTCCAAACATTCGTACATACGTATATACATTTTCACATTACAGTCTACTTGTACTCTGGGATGTAGATGAGGAAACGTGCACACACTCATTCTGTCCATCCAACCATTCGTTTGAAAAGCAATACAAATGAAAGGACCAACAAAAAGCAGGTATGATCCCAAATTTGTAGGGAAAAATTGAAAATAAAAATGATTTAATTCTTTTCCAGATATGCATTCTCCCAAATTTTAACACACACAAACACACATACACATTAAAAAGCATTACCTTTTCATAATACATGTTACAAACCTAAAGACCGATCGCACACAATTCATTTCACAATTCTGCAATGTTTTTACTCTTTTACAGCTATGCATGCTCCTAAATTTGTATGGAGTAATTGATCGCGAACATACATAAACATACTACTGACTGGGATGACATATTAAAACCCTTGACTTGTCTACAGTGGCAAAAATTCATAAAAAACTGCCCGACAATAAACATATTGAAAATTCCCCGTTGGATCCAATTTAGCCCGAATTGTAATGTGGAAATTCACGGTTTCAGTGACACTTCAGAAAAAGCCTATTCTGCGACTCTTTATGTTCGAATACAAGCAGAAAACTCAGTATTCACATTTCTTCTGGCTTCAAAGACCCGTGTAGCTCCCATTAAGCAAATATCGTTGCCCCGCTTAGAACTATGTGGATCCGTATTATTGGCAAATCTTGCATGTGGACTTATACCAAATCTTCAAATTCAAAATATCAAGGCATATTATTGGACCGACTCAACAATCGTGCTGTCCTGGTTAAAGAAACCCCCTTGCTCATGGAACACTTTCGTTGGAAATCGTGTTTCTGAAATCCTGGATAAGGTTGGAAATCAAAATTGGCAACATATCGACTCAAAGGATAACCCAGCAGATGTAGCCAGCCGAGGATGTACTCCACAAGAACTGGAAAACCACAACTTATGGTGGTTTGGACCCTCCTGGTTAAAATTGCCTAAAAATCAATGGCCGATACCAACACAAACAGGTGACACAAATCTAGAAGCTAAAACTGTAAAAGCATTTACAACCACAACACGCGAAGACCCATTAAATCGATTTTCAGACCTATCACGAGCTTATCGAGTACTCGCTTATGTCATACGATTATGGAGAAATATTGGAAGCAGCCGAACCCATCTTCGCGTATCTTCAGCAGAAATCACCCGAGAAGAAATAGATTTCGTCAAACATCGACTCATCATATGGACGCAACAAAATCATTTTCCAGATGAGCACAAACATTTAAAACTCAAGCAGAAAATATCCCCAACCAGCAGTCTTTTGACCTTAAATCCTTTCATGGATCACCATGGCATTATTAGAGCAAATGGGCGACTAGCGCAATCACCTGCATTAACGTACAATGAACGCTACCCAATATTGCTACGTCATAACTCGAAGCTATCACAGCTACTAGCGGAATTTACACATAAAATTACCCTTCATGGAGAAAACCAACTAATGGTTCGAGTCCTACGCACAGAATATTGGATATTCAGATTGAAACCCTTGGTCAAAAGCGTAATTTACAACTGTAAAACGTGTGTTTTGTACAAAAAACAGACGCAAAATCAAATCATGGCTTCATTACCACCAGAACGTACTACATTATCAAGACCCTTTGCTACAACTGGATTAGACTACGCATGACCTTTTGACATCAAAAATTTTACAGGCCGAGCTTGTTTTATTACAAAAGGGTATATTTGCATATTTGTATGCTTCGCCACAAAAGCTGTACATCTTGAAGCAGCAAGTGATTTATCGACCCAATCGTTCTTAGCAGCATTTTCCCGCTTCATAGGAAGACGTGGATGTCCCGCACTTATTTACTCAGACAATGGAGGAAATTTCGTCGGAGCAGCAGAACTACTAAGAAAAGACCGTCTAGAATTCATAAAAACTCTTCAAAATCAAGTGATCCATCATTTTAGTCATCAAAATCTTAATTGGAGGTTTATCCCCCCAGGAGCCCCACACATGGACGGCCTTTGGGAAGCCGGTGTAAAATCATTCAAAACGCACCTCAAAAAGATGATACCGAACATGAAATGCACATTTGAAGAGCTATCTACAATTCTTGCTCGTATAGAATCGTGCCTAAATTCTAGACCCTTAAGTCCTGCTAGCGATGACCCAAATGACCTTAATCCATTGACCCCTGGACACTTCCTTATTGGTAGTGCATTATTGACCCCAGCTGAACCAGATGTAAGCAACGAAAATCTGAATCTCATCAACCGCTGGAAACGTCTAAGGGTCATCTACCACTCATTTTGCCAAAGATGGAAGTCCGAATACTTGATTGAACTTCAACGCAGATATAAATGGAAGATTCAAAGGGACAACGTTAAAATCAACGATCTGGTAGTCATCAAAAACAACAACTTGCCACCCAATGAATGGCAAATGGGTCGAATCATCAAAACATATCTTGGACCTGACCAAAACTGTAGAGTTGTAGACATCAAAACAAAAAATGGAGTCATCACCAGACCAATTACAAAAATTGTGGTTTTGTTTGCAAATTAATATAACCCCTAACCATTTACATACACCAATATTGTTCTAATTTTATACTTACAGGTATGGCATCCCAACAATCTCAAAACCCCAAACATTGGCAATTTTCTTGCAGTATACGTTAACGTACATCATGATGCCATATCTGTCAACAACTTCATGAGCCTTTGCAACTTACCGATCCACGACCCACAAATAGGACCTGTTCAAAATCTGTGGTAAACTTCACCAAGTCATGGGGGCCGGAATGTTCAACGTTTAACATTATATGAGAGAACACCCTGTCGAATATTAGGTAGCGGTTCTTTTTTATGCTTTGTTGTCTCTTGTATTCTTTTCAACATTCTTTTCATTACTACTTAACATTAAAGTATTTTTTGCATAGACTCACTCTAGTTTCGACAATTAAACAGTGAACATTAAACAGTGTGAACAAAGACAAAAGAAAAAGACAAACATAAATTGAAATTAAACATAATCAAATTAAAACAAAACAATTTTGTAAATAAAACAACATAAGAACTACACATTGAATTTAATAAATTAAACAAATTAAAATTACAAAAATTACAAAATTAAAAGAACAATTAAAAAACGAACCAGCACAACATTATTCATTAAACAATATACGCTATTTTTATTTTCATTTCATCAGCATACATAAGTAAAGCTATATAACTTTGGCTTAATAATTTTAGATAAATAAAAATAAAATAAAAAAATCGATTTTTTTTTAAAAGAACATAAAGCTATCCATCTTTGGCTTAAAAATTAAGCCATGTTTTTTAGATAAATAAAAATAAAAAGAATAAAAAACCATTTTTTATTAAAAGAAAAAAACGAGCATTCCAAAGCATTTAAAAAAAATATACTATGCGACAAAATAAAAAAAAAAAAACTGAAATAACAGAACATTTTTAACATAAAATATTTTTTGAGTGTTATGCTGAAATAAAATGATAAAGCATCCGCCGCACATGTGTTCTTGTCGCAGTCTGATCGACAACTAAATGAAAAAACACAAGAATGCGTGTGAGTTCTCTTTGCACAACTGTGCTATGAAATGGTAAACTATGATTTAGTATTACCTTGAATTGGTTAATTTTTTTTCAGTTTGCAAATAACCAAATGATTTCGCTTAGATTTCCTTTTGAAAATATTTTATGCTTTGTTTATTCGTGATCACAATTTATTATTAAGGTAAATTTTTATTATAACATTTTATTCAAACACACGAATTTAATAAATATGCTTCGCACAAAATTAATTTAAAAATATCTTAATGCAATATGTCCTTATGATTAACAAAATTATAATAATATTTTAATCTCAACTTAAATAAGAAAGAAGCCTAAAATAAACAAGATTACTTGTCTTCTATATGATCGCCGGAGATGGGATTTTGCAATCACCGGCCGTAAACAATCGTAATGTATTTTATTTCTTATAATCCTGCATCTTAGGTGTAATATTTACTTGATAAGTATTTTAATTATTGTACAATATACAATATATTTACGTACTCCATTAAAAATGCATTCTTTAAAATACCATACATTTCATAATGCAAAATATTATTTTAAAAGATGATCGGTGCAACAGGCATTGAGCCATGAGTAAGTTTTCTGGAAGTCTTTTGGTGCACGTCTAAATTCAACCCAGTTTATATAGAGTAATACTAGAAACATATAGATTACAGCACATAATAGACAGCCCGTACTAGAATTCGTAATACAAGATTTTAATCTTTTCATACATCACTTTTTAAATTACTTTTCTAACGGCAATAAAACTACTTCTTTTATACTTGTTTCCGTTTGTGTTTATTCTCAAGTACGTACTATACTTTCCTCTTTTAATAATTTATTAAAGTTTTCATTGCGCAATTATTTCCTTTTCCGATGCAATTTACAGGAAATGCAAGAACTAATGAGAATACATATTATAAATAGCGGCAGGATAAAGATAATGGAAATGGAAAATATCTTAACATAGGGTACAATTGGGCTCTCCATAATATAACTTTGGCATGTATATTATTTATTTATTTATTTATTTATTTATTTATTTATTTTGTTTATTAATCATAGCACAACAAGATAATAATCTTATAAATGAAAGTGCTATGGGAGGACATCAAATAGGAAAAAGTAATAACAAATCGCTCATTATATGAGTAATGAATTGTTTGAAGTACAGTATAAATAAAAATGAATAAGAATAAGAACATGTTTTAACCTCAGGAAATAGCAATCGATACAAAAAAATTAGGATAAGAAAATGAGTATTTGTAAAAAACTAAATTAGGAAAGATACTAATATAAAGAGAAATACAAACAAGGAAATATATTCATATAATGAGATACAATGAAACTTAAATAATAAATTAGACAAATGAAAATAATTAATCACTAATAAAAATGAAGAGTAAAAATGTATAAAACAATCAAAATATATTACAAACTACTTAAACAGATTGTATAACTCCTTTTTGAACTTAGTTGCATTGCCTATGTTCTGAATATAATTAGGTAGTGCATTCCAAAGACTGATGGTGTGTATAAAGAACTGTCGTTTCGACAAAAGAGTCCTATGCCTTAATTGGATAATTTTCCTACCGCGGTTGGATCTAGCAAATCTAATCCTGCTAAATAAGTATACTGGCTGTTCCAAAGTAATAATCTTATGGAGGAGAATTAGGCACTTAATATTCAATAGATTATCAAAATGAATGCCACATATCTGGTAAGAAAATTGTGATATATGGTTCCGACGTCCCTTAATAAATACGTATCTGGCTATGTTATTATAAGCCAAGTTGAGTTTCCGCCTATCATCCGCATCACAGTTTGCGAAAATTTCCGATTCATATAAAAGAACAGGAATCAAAAACGTTTTTGCCAGTTGCAGGCGTATAGCAAAAGGAGTCGAATCTATAACAGCCTATAAGTTCCTAAGCATACCATAAACTTTACCAACGATGACATTAATGTGGCTAGACCACGTTAGCCGACCATTAAAGATAACACCCAGATTAGATGCCGATTCAACAAAATCAATTTTATTCCCCCTGATAATAATTTCCGGCACATCAAACGCTCTCTTAGACCTGGAGAACAATAAAAATTTCGATTTAGAGGGATTAATACAAAGTCCATTAGCACTAGCCCAGTTGTCAATTTTCCGTAAATCATCGTTAATCGTATCTACACATAGTCGGATATTATCAATACAAGCGCTCCTATAGAGCTGAACGTCATCAGCGTACATATGTACGCTACAATTATCCAAAACATCAGGTAGGTCGTTAATGTATATACAGAACAAGAGGGGCCCTAAAATTGATCCCTGAGGAATACCTCTTCCTACGTATACCGAATTCGAGATGTTGCCGTTTAGGTAAACTCGTTGAGATCTGTTAATGAGATAGGAACGTATAAGGCTGCAAGCTGAATTAGAAAAATGAAAGAGGGTCTGTAGCTTTCTCAATAATATTCTCTGATCAACTGTATCAAAAGCCTTAGTGTAATCCAAAAGAATCAAAAACGCTATGTAATTTTCATCCAGCTTCAACCTAAGGTCATCAACTACTTTGACTAAAGCAGTAGTGCAGCTCCTAGCTTTCATAAATCCCGACTGTTTATCAGATAAAAAATTATTACTCGTGAGATAATCGTTCATTTGTCTAGCTATGAGGTTTTCCATAACTTTGGACAGGAACGGAAGAATGGCAATTGGCCTGAATTCATTGTTAGATTTAGGAATTGGGATGATTTTTGACCGTTTCCATTCATCAGGGAAAGAGGACATAGTTAAGACTGAATTGAATACATGAGTAAAATACGGTAAAAGTCTAGGTGACAAAGCTTTTAAAAACAGAGGATCTAAGTCATCAGAACCAATCGCATTTGATTTCACAGAAGATAAGCATTCCAAAACCTCGAGCTGACTAACACAACGAAAACTAAAGGGGTTTTCTAGCGGAACAAAACAAAGGTCATCATATAGGTTACTGTCAGGTGTAGGAACATTAATATTAACAAATTTGTCATTCAGACCGTTTACATCGACATCAGGAGAAGTATTATGGCATTTATGTCCAATACCAATATCGCGGATTACCTTCCATTTAGCTCTATTATCTAATGCGGAAGCGAACTTCCTGCCGTAAAACAATGTTTTTGCAATTTTAATATGTTTGGTAACCTCACTACGAGCGGCTTTATGAACGGCTTTCAGATCATCCGTTCTGAACCTCTTCCATCGCCGATAGGCAATGTCGCGCTTATCAATTAATGCTTTAATTTCAGCATTAAACCACGGTTGGTGTTTGGCTTTAACAAGTTTAGTTTTGATAGGAACACAACTGTCATATAGCAGACGCACATTTTCCTGAATTAGTGCCACCTGGTCGTTTACATTACCCAGTGAGTAGATTTGATCCCAACAGATATCATCAACATTAAAACCAGATAGTGTCTAGAAAGAAAGTAAAATTTTTATATCATAAACGCAGATTGGCTTGAATAATAAAAATCCTATTAAATTCATTATTGACTGTTAAGACAGATGCTGTGACGTCTTCATGTTACTTGCAAAAGCTTAGAATCAAAAGAAGGAAGAAATCTGTAGAGTGTTTTTAATTGCTTTTACGGTGTTCAGATACGCACCTTTATTGCGTAAGTCGCAATAAACGCCATTATTGAGCTCAATATTTCATACAAAGTTTCAATTAATTATTGCGCAATAAATACGCAAATTTTTATAATATTGAGTAAAACTTAAAATGCAGCACTGTCATAAGTATGTTCAGTGAGCATATTACAATTATCCGAACACTTTCTGTTGATATTTGACAACTCAAATGTGCACGACAATTGTGCTGTGATGTTAATCAATAATTTTCCTAAATATTGTTGGATCTGTAAGGCACCGTATACGGTGCTGTAAGGTTCCTAGTGTTGTTTTCCTTTCTTTCGCATAATTAGATAATTAATTATAAAATTTTACAACAATAGGATAAAGTAAAAAAGGAGAGCTAAATAGATAAGTTGAAGGGAATGAAATACAAAAAAGTAATAAAAAAAAGACAAATTAATTCGAAAATCTCCAATTTATATTGACAACATTTTTGATACATGCTCAATAGAAATAAATTTAAAATTAACTTTCGTTAATAGTCATTAAGATTATTACAAATGTATGTATTTCAAACAGTCTCTTCTTGTATACTGATTTGAAACTTACCTAATTTTGACTTTTTGAAAGCAGATTCAGCAGTAGAGCAAAGTAATCGGAAAAAGAAACAATAAATCGATTCGTTAACGAACGAACCTAAATTTAGTCTTCAAGTATACGGAATGCACATAATTCACATTAAATTAAATATTTAATTAATTAGTGACAGGTGACAAAATAAAATGAGTATATTATACGGAAGTACATACATAACTAATTGGAGAAATACTAAGTGCCAAAACGATTCAAAAGTGATGAGAGCTCATAGGGAAAATACGCCATTAATATGGTATACGAAGCTGTGAAAGAGACTTGTAGGAGTGATAAGTTCTCTAGCTCTTATCTCGCAGCTCTCAGCCCTAAAAACTTGCAGGTTAAAAATTTCGTCAAAAATACTAACTTAAAAACAGTGACATGAATTTTCTGACCTTTCTGAACAACTTACGCGGAGCTATGGGACCCATGCTGATAGCCTTTAGATACTGATATCCCAACGTGTTTCAGGATTGTTTTTCAGCACCAAGTTTATATAAAATTACTTTTTTGTTCTGTCCACTAGCGCCAGGCTGCAATTATTACCATTTTTGGGACCGGTTATTTAAAACCGGTAACAGGCTAATTTTTGCACACACTTAGCTAAAGTTATGTAAACAAATTGTGCAGATTACTAGTGAAGGGGAAATATAATCAGAAAAAATGCAGGTTTAGAAGTGTATATGTAAAGGACGCTATTTAAGGCTTCGACAAATAACATGAACCAAAAAGTACATGGCAACGCCATTGGCGGACTTGTAATAGAAAAACTTTTAATTAAATACTTTATTTACAATCTTTCCTAGAATATTAAGAAAATGAGAGATATATTTTTAGAATATCACATAAGTTATGGGTTTTCAGTGAAATCAATAGCATTTTCTATACCTGTGTATATATTATATACAGACACATTTTTTGTATGGAACAAAGAACATTAAAAAAACACCAATTTCAACAATAGCGAAAATTTTAAAGTCGTATTTTTAACTGCAAATACAATAGCTCTTATTCAACACATGGAAGAGTGTGTTATTGCTGCACTGAAAATATGCTATTTAGGACGACATTTGAGTAACCTAATGGAAGCAATAAAAAGTAGATAGTTTTCGAAAAAGTATTTTGGAAGGAGGTGTTGTCATTGATAATGAGAAATACTAGGACAAACTTACTGTCTCAACGCACAACTGAAGACTGTCTTAACAATATAAACAAGGAAATTATAAACGTGGTCCATACAGTAGGATTTTCGGGTACAGAAGATCCTGGCATTGCTTATTTTGGACGGTGAAAAACTTACAAACTCTAAACTCTTTGAATTCAAATCAACATAGTTATGGCATAGAAACTTCAGTGTCCGATTCTTGTAGAGACAATTCGCAGATTCCATTGGCGACATACCCAGACTTATCCGAAGAGAACAAATTGTTCTTATCACAGAAGCGAATTTTTATTACTGGTAATATGTGCATATTACATACATGCATATATTACATAATTTTCGTAGACCTTTTATTCCTTTTTGTATCTTTTTACAAGTTTTGTAATTCTATGACGAACCTACACATAATTATATCTAAAATCAGTGTTTGTTTTATGAAATGTTGTTTTTTCCTTTTTTGTTATTTTTTTTAATAAATGCGAGTTTTATTTTAAAAGACTGAATTTATATAATTTATTATGTTCATTTTTAAAAGAATACTACATTTGGCCAATTCACACGACTTTGTATTGTGTGCGTTATATTGTGTGTTTCGTATTCCAAGCGTCAAAAAATGGAGGAACCAGCATTCTTAATTTCATTTTCAAGCAACAAAATTAAATATATTACGGAAAAAAGTAAATTAATTAATTTTCTGTGCGAACAATATAATTTTGAAATGTCAATTGTTGACTTAAGTTACATAGAAAATATTTTATATTTTTTTATTTTGATAGCACGAAACCAATACAACTTTTAAAAACATATGAACAAAATGTGTATAAGTTTACCGGATTTTTATATGAAAATTATCAACAACAAGCATGCACTTAATTGGCCAATTATAGTACATACGTAAGAGTTTGAATTTGAAATTCAAGTTGCCACAAATCGGGAGGTAAATTGAAGAGTTGCGGTATATTTTGATTTTTGTTTATGTGATCACATCAACACTGTCCTATATTGTAAATGACCGAATAATCTACCAGATATAACGATTTGAGCCATTCGAAAAAGTAATTAAATCAATAGATTTTTTATTCTTTTGAAGTCATTCGTTTAAGTTCCTTGTATTTTCCTTCTTTAACACAAAGTATTTTCTTTGACCTCATTTTATTACAAGAAAAAGTGCAATTTATTTTATATTGTTTAAGAAAACTATTTAAGTTATTCGCATATATGTACACACATACAATGTACGTCCATACATACCTATATGCCTTTTTTAACTTTCGTAATCCATTTAACATTTCTTAATTTAAAGATACACTTAAAAAATTATAAATAAATAAAAGAACATCAATAAATTATGAATATTTTAATTATACTATGTTACAAATGAAAAATGCATAACCGTAACCAAATAAAATGTATGACGTTTTAATTTGTTTAATTTTTTAACACCAAAGTCTTCTGTCTCTCAAAATAAGGAGTAAACCTTAGTACATATACCCCTGAAAAATTCAGTGTGAACACTTTGAGGGGGTATTCTCATCAAGAAATTAAAAATAAAAATTATGTTATTACTTATATTTTAATTCTTAAAACTACATATTAACAAATTGGAATTTATTATTTTCCGGATTACTTTTAGAGTGTTTTAATTTGTATTTATTAATCAGAATACAGGTAAAATTATATTTTAGTTATTACGAGCTAAGTTACTTAGATCTCAAGCTCAGTGTAGTATAACAGACCAGAGATTCTGGTAGGAATCGAACCACGACCCAAGAGGGTAGTCTAGTACACTACCCATTTTCAAAGTTACAGATGTTTTTATGGCGATTATCCGACTTACGATAGAATTTATATTGCTTTCAAGAACTTCAATAAATAAGTATACATGTATACATATCTACACACATAGATTGTTGAAATTATACGGACAAATATTATTGCTAATAGCAAGCTTGTATACTTATTAATAAACTTTGGTTTTAACATCAATTGTTCTTTGATATAATTGTCAATAATATAATATGTGTACATATTAATATTTATAATAAACTCTCTCTTCTCTTTTTACTTTTGAACCATACAGACGTATTTTATTTACGCTGCACATATTTTAATACAGATATATGTATGTAGATATATAGACATACAACTAAGTGTTTTAGATCAAAAGTTATGGTGAAAATCGATTACGTAAAATTGCCTAAAATTACAAAAATAGAGGATAAGTAGGAAGTACAGTTGTAGAAGCACTTAAGTAACATGTAAAATTATACGTACTATTAAAGTAAACTGCAATAAACTTAAAAACTTTTTATATTTTATGTAAATGGGAATATAGAATGGAAATAAATACGTATGTATAAACAAATATAAATATTAACTGTCGCTATAAAAATTAAATAAATAAGTGAGAAACATTGTATAGAGTTCAGTTTAGGTCACCACATTTAACACAAGTGCTAGTTTCAACCTTCTTCTAGTAAATTAAGTCACGATATACATATGTATATGTATGTAGAAAACGTCAGCATACGTATTACATTCATAATAAATATGCGCATATACATAACTATTGTTGCGTGGCCAGTTATGAAGGCTGCTGTTGTCACGACTGCTGATACAATTTTTATTCTACAAAATCTTGATTTTCAAAACATTGCATGAATGTCATATACACCCAAACCTGTTTTTACACGGTTTTTTTTTACGCGAATTTGAAATAACACGGTTTTCAATCAGACCTACAAACATGTATGGCTAGATACAGAGAGCTCTATAAAGAGCTTTCCAAAGTTGGATCGCAACGCACTATAACAGAATTTGCTGTTAAAAGAAATAAACCAGTGCCAGAAGCAGCTTGTGAAGATGTAGAAGTAATAAGTATTTCTATTGACGAGACTGATATTGAGCCACCCCAGCAAAAGAGAATGCGCTTGCTATCAGAAACTGACTCCGAATAAAATAAAATAAATTTTTTATTGAAAATAATTCCGTTCCTAATTGTCTTAAGAGTTTGATAACTAATTTTATTTTTATAAATGGAAGAGAATTTTTACGTTTTTTTTCTTTATTTTTTTATAATCATAAAATGAAATAAAATAAGAACTCTGTGTATACTATTGAACTAAATCTTTGCATTTTTATAAAGTTATTCAATTTTATAGGCATGTGTAGGCTGCTGCATCAATCCTATGTATATATTTTTAGTTTGTTTATACACTTACATACATACATAATATTTATCATTTTTTACGCGTTTTTTTACACGGTATCCACTGGAATGTATCTACCGCGTAAAAAAGGTTTGGGTGTACTCTCTTCTTTATGACGGTTAAAAATTTTACAAATAAAAATTTCCTAAAAAGAGGGTAATAACGGTACCTTTTAAATTATGTATCTTTTATAGATGTAAAGTATAATGCTCTTAATTATTACCTTAAGACGGGATCGCTGTACATTTTTAAACTTAAATTTCATGCTTGCTTCTATGACTGATTCTCTAAATCATCATTTCGTATGTAGTACATCTGAAAATAAAAAATAAACTAAAAAGTAAAGGAAATTCAATTTGTGGATTTTTATAAATTTTAAATATTTTTATAAATACGTATTCTTATTATTTCCTAATTCATAATAATACTTATTCATAATAATATTCTTATTATTTCTTAATTCATGATAATACTTATGGCATGTAGTCACGGTCAGTTATATGATAGATCCCACATAACTCCTACAATAGAAAATATTTTTATTAAGTAGCTAGTAAAATTAAGAGCATTAGGTTAGGTTGGATTAAATTGGCAATCGCTTCAATGGGTATAACTTGTAATACCGATATATCATATCATATAATTGCAATTATAAATTGGCATTCTTCAGACATTCTAAAGGTTTTATGAAAATGTTTTTATTCAAATCGTCTTTGGCTAAACACATTCTGGCAATAAATTCTTAAGTTCCCAACCGCCTTGTATTCTCAGTATCCGTACGTATGCACCCGTTATTCATTTCGGTCCAGATCTGTCTGGTTTCTCTGCATGTAGGTTACGTAGGTAAGTAGAGGTGGCTGTCTTCCCAAAAAGAAGTCGGATAGACCATCTGAGAACCGTTGTGATATTACAGTTTTATATTTTCCCCGTAAGAATTCGGAGCTTCTGAAAAGAGGATTATTCAGTTAGCCAATATTTTATGCCTAATACTTTGTTTAGTTCGTCTATGTGGTACAACCAGAAAGCCTTTTCCTGCCTATATCACAAGGCATTTACCCTAAAGATGAAAAACAGTTTCTTCCTCTTCCTGTTTCTGCAGAAATTGTTAGCCAAGTGTCCCTGCATCACTTGAGTGCAAATAATGCAATGTCTAGTAATGATTTCAATAATTATATTGAGAGAGTTTTAGCAAAATTTTTTCCACCGTTCTTCCCCAAAGGATCCACGACTGTTTTGTCAATTATAAGTTCGCAGCTCCCTACAAGGATTCCCAAAGCAGAGAATTCATCAGAGAGTTCGATGAATGTGCCACACCTCGCCAGTCCACTCAACAATTACCCGGAATATCGCAGTGTCCCGGCACCTATGCGAAATGGACATCATACAGCTATACTTCGCCCCATATTGTTATTTTTACTATTATTTACTTTGCGTTATACGATATTATCTATACAGCCATATATTATCTTTTGTTATTTATTCTTAATTCTTATTCATATTCCTTTTTGTATTATAACGGTATACAATGTACATCTAATTGTCTTATAGTGTTTTCACACCGAGTGGTTTTAACGCAAAAGTTGGTTTTAACGTTAAAACCAAAAATAAAACCTGATTTTACCATACAAAATTATTGTTAAAACCAAAATAAAACCTTTTTTGAATTGGTTTTAAGTTGGTTTTATGAAATACAACCTTGTTTTGATGTACTAAATGTACTAAATCAGAGCTACCAGCTCTGAAAACCTGAAAACAGCTGATAAAAACAAAAACAAATGTAAATATATAAATAAATGTAAATAATCATTTATTTTGTATTAAAAAAGGAAAAATTTGGAATATTTTTAATTTCTTCAATGAAAATTTTAAAAATTTGTAAATATTTAATTATTAATCGAAATGTGTGTTGTTTCTTGCGCGAAAGGTAAGTCAGAAGCTAAATATATCAAGATGAAATAAGGTATATTGCTCATAAATTTTTTTTCTCGCAGTCATAAATGTCATGAATTTAAAACCAATTTTAGTAAAACTTGCAGTGTGAACGCAAAATCAGCTGTTTATGGTTTTAATGCTAAAATCAGGTTTTAAATTTTGGTGTGAAAACACTATTACACATTTATCTTTCATGTTGAATAAATTCAGTCGCTGTTTTATGCGCATACTACCATACGTTATACTCTTACACCGGATTCAAAAAACGGCCGTCTTTATAGCCATTATGCTACAGCCATAGTACTACTGTTGTAGGCTAGTATACGGGACAATATAAGATTCAATTGATCTGAAATGATTCCACATTCGACTTTGTCGCGTAACCTGTATTCATCAGTGAATACCTGTATGAAGTTCTCTGAGATGTGTAAATCATTATTTCAAATTAATCTTTGGTATAAAACCAAGACCGCAGGCAATGTGTAGGTGACAGGTATATATGAGATAACCTGTTATCCAGCATCTTAAGTAGAAATGAGGATAGGCTGACGGACTTAAATTCTCCAGCTACAATGCTTTACCTTCTTTGGGAATAAAGATAATCTCGTAAAACGTCCATTACAACATAACTGATCTGAAGATTATCAAAGTCACGGCATGAAGATATCTATGTTCAGAAGTATAGGATAAGTGTTGACATTCTTAAAGTGAAATCTCTTGTGAAGAGACTTTATTTGATAAAATAGGACAAAATTTGCCACAGTTCTTATTTAAAGAGTACAACAATCATGACGTATTTCTTAAGCTGTGGTCACACTGAAAAAATATTTGCTTCAAATATGTTTACTGTAGTTTGTTTGCTGGTCACATTGACGGTAAATATTTGTTGTTGTATAAATTGGCAACTTGGAGACTCTGCAGTAAAACTAACCGAATGTTTGTTTTTTGAACTTCGTTTAATTGCATTAGATAACTGACAATCATTAACTTCTGTCGCAGCTTTTTTGACATCTAATTCGTTAGGAATTAGAACATTTTTGTTTGTAGCAAGGCGGTTATTGTTTTCAACTGGTAATTTTGTCTTTAAAATTTTTTGTTTCAGAAGTTTTTTGGTGACATCAAACGACTGATTATAAGATTTGTCAGCATTAGAATTGGTGATTGTTGACAAACTTGACAAATCCATTTTACGTTGCAATTGAAGAAGATCTGACTTATCATCTAAAATGTAAAGTAAATTTGCAACGAAAATAAGCTTTATGTAATTTTGTAATTCTTTGTATAATTATTATGTTTTTTTAGAATTCTGAATTAAGTTTTCGGGCATTACGCGTCGGAATTCGTATTCAACTAGTAGAGACACAAACCACATTCCTTAACAGATATTATTTTGCAGTGCACAGTGCACTGATATGAATTTAACAGATATAGGACCATTATTACAACTTGCCGTTAACTAAGGGAAGGATTTTAACGGACAGATAAATTGTTTTTCATTATTATGAGTACCCAATAAGATAGAAGTGATCGTTAAGCTAAAGGGAAGATCATCCTACCTTTAACATTTAAAGATCACTTTATGTTTGAGCTTGCCATATTATATGTTATTTTCATTATGTCAACTGCAAATTTAAACAAAATGAGCATATACAACATAGTTTACCATTTCATAGCACAGTTGTGCAAAGAGAACTCACACGCATTCTTGTGTTTTTTCATTTAGTTGTCGATCAGACTGCGACAAGAACACATGTGCGGCGGATGCTTTATCATTTTATTTCAGCATAACACTCAAAAAATATTTTATGTTAAAAATGTTTTATGTTATTAGCCAGGCGTATTTCATTTTTTTTTATTTTGTAGCATAGTATAATTTTTTTAAATGCTTTGGAATGATCGCTTTTTGTCTTTTAATAAAAAATTAGTTTTTTATTCTTTTTATTTTTATTTATCTAAAAAAGCATGGCATAATTTTTAAGCCAAAGATGGATAGCTTTATGTTCTTTTAATAAAAAATGGATTTTTTATTTTATTTTTATTTATCTAAAATTATTAAGCCAAAGTTATATAGCTTTACATATGTATGCTGATGAAATGAAAATAAAAATAGTGTATATTACTAACACTTTTCTATGGCTGTAAATAAATAAATTCTCTCAACTTATTTTCTCTCTCTTACTCACTAACACATAACCAAAAATTTTTTGACGAACCCTGATATACAACAAAAAACGAAGCCAGCGGTTGCCACTGCGTTAATTAAAACTTGTGCAATTGAGCAGTTTTATCGACATTGCTACAGCACTACCATATTTTTGAAAAATGTTATCTGTAAGTTGTAATTGATGAAATATATCTAAAATAACTTCAGAACTATAAAAATAATAATAAAAAATGTGGATCGTGAAGTCGCATATCAGATATCATAAATAAAATTGAGTTTTTTTAAAAAAAAGCTTTAGAGGATTTGTGACCATTTTGGAAACTGGCTAAATGGTACGCATGCTACACTATAAAGAAGTACTTGTTGGAACTGTAGTAGTGAGATATCTGATTTAATCTTGCGATTTGTGAAATATAGATTTGAAAAATTATGTGAGGCATCATTACGGAGAATTTGGTGTAAAAGACGTGTCCAATTTTTTTTTGTCAAAATTTTAAATTTGGACATGTTCTAAAATCCCAAAGCTGGGATCCAAAAACGGAAAGTAGCTTTGGAAACCTTGATATGTTCCCTATTTATCCCCAAACACTTTTTTTAAATTTTTAAGAATTGCGGGATTCCTTTTGACAAGTTTTTTTACACTCCTTTATTTAGAATGACAAATTGAAAATATATTGAAAATTTCATTGAGCTTTGTTAATAAATAAAGATTTTATTACACATTTAATGAGTTTTTAAACTAAAATTTTGATAGGATTCCAAATATTATGAACAATTGAACCACATTTATTTTGAACAAAATTTTTGGTTTAGATAAGTTAATTTTTGGTCTCACAAAAAATTTCAAGTCAATATCTCAATTAGATTCAAAAATATGCCACTTGCAAAGTCAGTCCTTCAAAAATATTGCACCTTTTTTACATTTTAGTATAAAATGTTACTAGATCAGAACCATTGACTTGTTTTTGAATAAAATATTAAGGCAATTTATACAAATTTTTACTTTTCTTTACTAAGAACATTTTAGAAGCAGTGAATAAAATGCCAAATTAATTATTACCCCCATTGAATTTCCGAATTTAGTCCAATTTATATAAAAACTTAGAAAAAAAGGTGGTTCAAAAATGGAATTATCAATGCATTTAGAGTAGGGGATCATATATTATTCTGCAATAAATTTAATAAAAAAGGTTTCATTACATATTTAATGAGTTTATAAAACTAAAATTTTGATAGCATTGCTAATATTAGGAACAATTGAACCACATTTATTCTGAACAAAATTTTGTCTTTTGGATAAGTTAATTTTTGTCTCATAAAAAAATTTCAATTCAATATATCTCAATTAGATTTAAAAATATGCCACTTTAAAACTCAGTTCTTCAAAAATATTGCACCTTTTTTACATTTTAGTATAGAATGTTACTAAGTCAGAACCATTGACTTGTTTTTGCATAAAATATTAACCCATTTACGGTCACTGTGCCAATTTGGGAACACTTAATTATTAAGGCTGTATAAAAAAATGTTCAATAAACTGTGAAACATTGAAAAGCATTTTTAGTTTCATACAACAAATGTATAAGATCTTAGAAAACATATAATAATGCTGTTCCAATTTAGGTACAATGGTCACAAGTATACTATTAACGACGCTGCAAAAACTAGTGACAAAATGTTTAAAGTACGTCAACTTGCTGATATTCTTATCAGAAAATTTAACCAATGGGGTGTTTTCCACGAACATATTTCTATCGACGAATCCATGGTGAAATATTACTGTCGCCATTCAGCAGAACAGTATATTCGAGGTAAACCTATTCGGTTTGGTTATAAAAACTGGGTTGCAGCAAGTTCCTCTGGATATTGTTACTCTTTGATATTTATTGTGGTAAATCAACTACACCTGTTTCTGAGCCATTGGGTACTAGGGTTGTGAAAATGCTGCTATAAAAATTGACCATGAATTCTGGCAACCACAAAATGTTTATTTACGTACATGGTTGATATGGCTATATCAAATGCGTGGCGCCTACATGAATTTTGTGAAGAAAATGCTATGGACCAATTACAATTTCGTCGATCCATAGCTAGGTTTTATCTAAAATAATCGTTCAAAAGACATTCTGCTCGGACTTCGTCATCAAATATTAAGGGTCTACATCTAAACGGCGCAGATCATGTTCCAGAAAAGCTTCCTAAGCGTGTGGGTTGTGTCATCTGCCACAATAGAAGCCGCTGGAGTTGCAAAAAATGCAAAAAGAACTCTGCGTTAAAAAAAATGTTTTGCAAAATATCACTCATAAGTGGCCATTGTACCAATTTGGGTACACCCCTCTAATGTCCTGAATTTTTTTTTACTTTTTTTTACGTTTCTGTTTTTTGCATTGTTAAAAATAAATATACATTGAAATTTTAAAAATTTGACTTGTAGTTTTTGTTTGGCTGTAAATGGGTTAAGACAATTTATACAGATATTTAGTTTTCTTTACTAAAGGTCTGCACAAATGTATTTAACTTCAAAAAGTACATAAGATCTAGCATACACGCACACTTATCCGAAGTACCCGAAGAAGAAAAGTACTTTTTTTTAGAACAACAAAATTATCGAATAACTTCTTGTTGTTATTTGACTACGTTCGCTTCATACAAATACATGTTCAACTTTCTTTCTTACTCGAAACTACCGGCACAAAACATGTCGAGTACAATGAGTACCACCAAACTTTACGTAGTACTACAAATACCAATGACTACTGCAAATTATAGACAGTTGTTTATTGTTTTGAGCAGAGTATGTCACAGGCTATTTTTTTATCTCAAATAACTGTTGTAACCATAAGTATTTCAAAAATATTGGTGGTGAAGCCTGAATACAAGAGGATTTTGGTGCGTTAAGTTTGAGTAGAATATGTCATAGCTATGACTCATGTGATGTTTTTTATTTCAATTACACCCAAAGAAAAATTTAATTAAAATGTCGTCATTTCCTACAATGTCACAAATAAAAAATAAACATAGATGCAAATTGACGAATAGTCATTTAGAAATATTATTAAAAATAAAAAATTATGACACAGAAATTAACATTGATCAACTCATGGAATTTTTAGATTCGCAAAAGAAATGTTTCTAATTGTAAATGAAATATTTCATCAGGTAGCAAACATGATTATGGAAAGATTTACATACATAATAATGTATGGAAATTTTGTGGTGACCGATTTGCGAAACAGAGGAATGTATGTAACGGTATTTTTTCCAAAAAATTTTACAAAACTTCCAGAAAATAAATCACTCGTCATTCGTTATTCAACTGTTGAGCCTGAAGCCATATTTTTTGTTTTGTTGTCCCAATTAATAATTATTAGTTTTTAAATCTGTTTTTCTTATTTAAAGAATTATTCAAGTTTTCCAAATTTTTAGATTTAAGAAAAATCATACATTAAGGTAACAATTTTGATAAATGTTATTTATTTATTGAAAGGGAGTTATAGTTTTTTTATTTCAGATGTTTTCACTGGTAAAATTTCACAACGAAGAGATGTCAATTGTGACGTCAAGGTACGTAGAGGAACACCTAAAAGACGCCTGTGTGGTAAAATGGAAAGGAGGAAAATATGCCGCATTCATTATCTCCAAAAAGGTCAGTAAAAAATTATTGCTTATTTATTTGCTTATATGAATTGCTAATGTGTAGACAATTTATACAAATATTTAGTTTTCTTTACTAAGTACATTTTAGAAAGAAGCAATGAATAAAATGCCAATTTAATTATGATATGTGCCAATATACAGTTTGTCAAAAAAATGTGATCTTCATTCTAGAATTCCAACAACAAAATCATTACATACTTTTTTATTTTTGCACACATTCTATAACTGTACTTGTTTACGACCATAAGGCGCCAATAGTTTTCTAATAGTCACACACATTACAATAATAACAACAATAAAAGAACTTTACACAGTATATAGGGTGTCAAAAAAATCTTTGCATATTGAATGAAGATAATAAAAAAATGGCAAAAAATGCCGTTATTTCCCAAGAATGTTGTGCATTTTGGGTTTTTTACAAATGAGATGGAATGTGAAAGGGGTATACAACGTTTTATTAATGAAGTGATCGTTTTTTATGTAACAGGTGTCCTTATATTTGAATACAAAAAATGCCAGGAATACGAGTTTCAAAAAATATTATACAATTGGTCTATTTCAACTACTACAAAGGCAAATCTGCCAAGTAAATCGCCGACACGTTTTCCTTGAACATCAGGACTGTATATAATATTATAAACCGTGCTGAAAAAAAGGAGGACTAGACTTAAAAGGATTTACAGGCAGGCCAAAAAATGTGACGCAGCGAGTTGAAAGAAAAATTATTAGAATCGTGTATGGTAGCCCACAATCCAGTACGAGATGATTAGCTCTTCAAGTGCAAAAAGACTTTGGGTTACGTGTTTCCCAAGAAACCATCAGAAATGTTCTTCAAAAACACAAATGTTCTTCAAGAGTGGCTAGGAAAAAACCCCTGCTGTCAGCACAAAATGTCGAAAAGAGATTAAGATTTGCCACCGAATACATTTCACTTCCTCCGGAGTACTGGGACTCTGTTATTTTCTCAGATGAGACGAAAATAATGCTTTATTATCATGACGGAGCATAAAGAGTTTGGCGTAAGCCTCTGGCAGCACTAGAAAATTAAAATCTTATTCTACAGTAAAGTTTGGAAAACTGTCTGTAATGGTATGGGGCTGTATATCCAGCAAGGGAGTTGGTGTAATCAGGATTTTGGATGAAATAATGACTAAGGAAGTATATCTTGATATTTTAAAAAATGAACTGACCGCCAGCATTAAGAAATTTGGTTTTATTGACCCGGTTAATCCGAATAAAATTAATTACAAGTACTATCAATATAATGATTCTAATCATAAATCTTATTTATGTAAGTCCAGGTTACTTTACAACTGCTCCAAAGTTATTCATACTCCTGCCCAAAGTCCTGATATTAACCCTATCGAAAATTTGTGGGTTCATCTAAAGCAAAACGTAGGAAAAAGATCGCCCACAGATAAAAACGAATTGATAAAGTTCATCAAAGAAGAATGAAAAAAATACCTTAGAATATGCCATTGCGAAGCTTATTCAATCCATGAAAAGGTGTCTATAATCGGTGATTGATACTCAAGGTGGACACACAAAATATTAGCACTATAATTTAAAAAAAATTGCCTAAGTCTTAAAATTCTGTCAAGTGTGCAAACATTTTTTGACAATAGTAAAATTGGATTGTTTTTGTTTTTTAATATTTTACATTAGAATATTTTCATTGTAATAAAAGTTTTTTATTTATTATATTAACAAAACATATGTTTATAAAATCCTGTTTGAAAAAAATGAAAAAGTTGGTTATTTATATTAGAAATCAATGAATTTTTCGAAGTTTTTTATTTTTCTCTAAAGATTTTTTTGACAAACTGTATATAAGCTTATTAAAAGGTGGTTCATAAATGGAATTATTAAACGGAGAATCATTTAGAGTGTCAGGGTATCATATATTATTTTAATAAATTTAAATATTCAATTACCTCAACTTAATTTTTATATGAAGAAGCTTTAAAAAGTTTTCAATTTTTGATATGCCTGTTTGTCAACTTTTGTGTTATCATAGATTTTATATATTTGCAAATATCTTCAATTCTCTCTTTTCCTTTTGAAGATACACTCCACAGAATGGAACAAAACTTGTCGTACTTTAAAGTAATCTTCATGGTGATTTAATTTAAAATGTTACTTAAAAAGTAACAATAAAATCAGAAAATTTAGATAAATGTTGAGGTTATTGAATATTTAAATTTATTGCAGAAGATACTCTACTCTAAACGCATTGATAATTCCATTTTTGAACCACTGTATTTTTCGAGGTTTCTATATAAATTGGACTAAATTCGGAAGTTCAATGGTGGTATTTATTAAATTGTTATTTTATTCATTGCTTCTAAAATGTTCTTAGTAAAGAATAAAGGTCTGCAAGAGTACTCATTGAAAAATATATCCTCAAAAACAAGTACTCCTAAAATTATGTTCACTTCATGTGGTACTTCAAATACTCGCAGCATAAAACGCCACATAACTGATATTTTTATATATAAAAGCTTATGTGTATGAACAAACTTATAAACGACTTGTTAGGCACAGTTACAATTGTTAGTAATTATTGTTTCAAGCAGTGTTCTAACAAATATTGTTAACAAAATATTGTGCTTTTTGATGCAATTAAAGAGTAATCTCTTCGGAATAATAGAAATATTTCACTTAAAAATTCAAAGAAAAATCTGTGAATTTTACTCATTGTAAAGGATGGCAATATTTCATCAGGCAGAAAATATCATTATGGAAAGATTTATATGCATAATAATGTATCTAAATTTCCATACATTATTATGCATATAAATCTGGTGACCAATTTGCGAAACAGAGGTCCATAAAACATAATCCTTTTTTGTAGCAAGAGTCATCATTATATATTGCAGGTACCTGAATATTTCAAAGGGTTATATTTTATGGTCCTATGTTTCGCAAATCGGTCACAACAAAATTTCCATACATTATTATGTATGTAAATCTTTCAATAATCATGTTTGCTACCTGATGAAATATTTCATTTACAATTAGAAACATTTCTTTTGCGAATCTAAAAATTCCATGAGTTGATCAATGTTAATTTCTGTGTCATAATTTTTTATTTTTAATAATATTTCTAAATGACTATTCGCCAATTTGCGTCTATGTTTATTTTTTATTTGTGACATTGTAGGAAATGACGACATTTTAATTAAATTTTTCTTTGGGTGTAATTGAAATAAAAAACATCACATGAGTCATAGCTATGACATATTCTACTCAAACTTAACGCACCAAATCCTCTTGTATACAGGCTTCACCACCAATATTTTTGAAATACTTATGGTTACAACAGTTATTTGAGATAAAAAATAGCCTGTGACATACTCTACTCAAAACAATAAACAACTGTCTATAATTTGCGGTACTCATTGGTATTTGTAGTACCACGTGAAGTTTGGTGGTACTCATTGTACTCGACATGTTTTGTGCCGGTATTTTCGAGTAAGAAAGAAAGTTGAACATGTATTTGTATGAAGCGAACGTAGTCAAATAACAACAAGAAGTTATTCGATAATTTTGTTGTTCTAAAAAAAAGTACTTTTCTTCTTCGGATACTTCGGATAAGTGTGCGTGTATGCTAGATCTTATGTACTTTTTGAAGTTAAATACATTTGTGCAGACCTTTAGTAAAGAAAACTAAATATCTGTATAAATTGTCTTAACCCATTTACAGCCAAACAAAAACTACAAGTTAAATTTTTAAAATTTCAATGTATATTTATTTTTAACAATGCAAAAAACAGAAACGTAAAAAAAAGTAAAAAAAAGTTCAGGACATTAGAGGGGTGTACCCAAATTGGTACAATGGCCACTTATGAGTGATATTTTGCAAAACATTTTTTAACGGAGAATTTTTTTTTTGCATTTTTGCAACTCCAGCGGCTTCTATTGTGGCAGATGACACAACCCACACGCTTAGGAAGCTTTTCTGGAACATGATCTGCGCCGTCTAGATGTAGACCCTTAATATTTGATCACGAAGTCCGAGCAGAATGTCTTTTGAACGATTGTTTTAGATAAAACCTAGCTATGGATCGACGAAATTGTAATTGGTCCATGGCATTTTCTTCACAAAATTCATGTAGGCGCCACGCATTTGATATAGCCATATCAACCATGTACGTAAATAAACATTTTGTGGTTGCCAGGATTCATGGTCAATTTTTGTAGCAGCATTTTCACAACCCTAGTACCCAATGGCTCAGAAACAGGTGTAGTTGATTTTTTAAAAAATTTATTTTAAAATTTTTTTATTTTATTTTAATAATGATTTACCACAATAAATATCAAAGAGTAACAATATTCAGAGGAACTTGCTGCAACCCAGATTTTATAACCAAATCGAATAGGTTTACCTCGAATATACTGTTTTGCTGAATGGCGACAGTAATATTTCACCATGGATTCGTCGATAGAAATATGTTCGTGGAAAACACCCCATTGGTTAAATTTTCTGATAAGAATATCAGCAAGTTGACGTACTTTAAACATTTTGTCACTAGTTTTTGCAGCGTCGTTAATAGTATACTTGTGACCATTGTACCTAAATTGGAACAGCATTATTATATGTTTTCTAAGATCTTATACATTTGTTGTATGAAACTAAAAATGCTTTTCAATGTTTCACAGTTTATTGAACAGTTTTTTTATACAGCCTTAATAATTAAGTGTTCCCAAATTGGCACAGTGACCGTAAATGGGTTAATATTTTATTCAAAAACAAGTCAATGGTTCTGACTTAGTAACATACTAAAATGTAAAAAGTTGCAATATTTTTGAAGAACTGAGTTTTAAAGTGGCATATTTTTAAATCTAATTGAGATATATTGAATTGAAATTTTTTATGAGACAAAAATTAACTTATCCAAAAGACAAAATTTTGTTCAGAATAAATGTGGTTCAATTGTTCCTAATATTGGCAATGCTATCAAAATTTTAGTTTTATAAACTCATTAAATATGTAATGAAACCCTTTTTTATTAAATTTATTGCAGAATAATATATGATCCCCTACTCTAAATGCATTGATAATTCCATTTTTGAACCACCTTTTTTTCTAAGTTTTTATATAAATTGGACTAAATTCGGAAATTCAATGGGGGTAATAATTAATTTGGCTTCTAAAATGTTCTTAGTAAAGAAAAGTAAAAATTTTTATAAATTGCCTTAATATTTTATTCAAAAACAAGTCAATGGTTCTGATCTAGTAACATTTTATACTAAAATGTAAAAAAGGTGCAATATTTTTGAAGGACTGACTTTGCAAGTGGCATATTTTTGAATCTAATTGAGATATTGACTTGAAATTTTTTTGTGAGACCAAAAATTAACTTATCTAAACCAAAAATTTTGTTCAAAATAAATGTGGTTCAATTGTTCATAATATTTGGAATCCTATAAAAATTTTAGTTTAGAAACTCATTAAATGTGTAATAAAATCTTTATTTATTAACAAAACTCAATGAAATTTTCAATATATTTTCAATTTGTCATTTTAAATAAAGGAGTGTAAAAAAACTTGTCAAAAGGAATCCCGCAATTCCTAAAAATTGAAAAAAAGATTTTGGGGATAAATAGGGAACATATCAAGGTTTCCAAAGCTACTTTCCGTTTTTGGATCCCAGCTTTGGGATTTTAGAACATGTCCAAATTTCAAATTTTGACAAAAAAAAGTGGACATGTCTTTTACACCAAATTCTCCGTAATGATGCCTTACATAATTTTTCAAATCTATATTTCACAAATCGCAATATTAAATCAGATATCTCACTACTACAGTGCCAACAAGTACCTCTTTATAGTGTAGCATGCGTACCATTCAGCCAGTTTCCAAAATGGTCACAAATCCTCTAAAGCTTTTTTTTTTTAAAACTCAATTTTATTTATGACATCTGATATGCGACTTCACGATCCACATTTTTTATTATTATTTTTATAGGTCTGAAGTTATTTTAGATATATTTCATCATTTCTGATGACTGTTAAGTGTATGTGCTAGTTAAATTTGAATTTGTCTTCAAGCACATCCCCTATTAGTGGGATAGCTCAAATAATTTTGAGATTTGAGAAAATAAGACACACAAAAAAAATTTTTTAAAAAAGCTTATTTTTCAGTTAACAGTGCACTGTAGTGAATTAAACAGATATAGTATTTAATATAGATAGTATTTAATATAATATATTATATAATATATTTTAAATACTATGGGCCATTATTACAACTTACAGATAAAAATTTTCAAAAATGTGGTAGTGCTGGAGCAATGTCGATAAAACTGCTCAATTGCACAAGTTTTATTTAACGCAGCCAGTTTCCAAAATGGTCACAAATCCTCTAAAGCTTTTTTTTTTTAAAACTCAATTTTATTTATGACATCTGATATGCGACTTCACGATCCACATTTTTTATTATTATTTTTATAGGTCTGAAGTTATTTTAGATATATTTCATCATTTCTGATGACTGTTAAGTGTATGTGCTAGTTAAATTTGAATTTGTCTTCAAGCACATCCCCTATTAGTGGGATAGCTCAAATAATTTTGAGATTTGAGAAAATAAGACACACAAAAAAAATTTTTTAAAAAAGCTTATTTTTCAGTTAACAGTGCACTGTAGTGAATTAAACAGATATAGTATTTAATATAGATAGTATTTAATATAATATATTATATAATATATTTTAAATACTATGGGCCATTATTACAACTTACAGATAAAAATTTTCAAAAATGTGGTAGTGCTGGAGCAATGTCGATAAAACTGCTCAATTGCACAAGTTTTATTTAACGCAGTGGCAACCGCTGGTTTCGTTTTTTGTTGTATATGCTCATTTTGTTTAAATTTGCAGTTGACATAATGAAAATAATATATAATATGGCAAGCTCAAACATAAAGTGATCTTCAAATGTTAAAGGTAGGATGATCTTCCCTTTAGCTTAACGATCACTTCTATCTTATTGGGTACTCATAATAATGAAAAACAATTTATCTGTCCGTTAAAATCCTTTCTTTAGTTAACGGCAAGTTGTAATAATGGTCCTATATCTGTTAAATTCATATCAGTGCACTGTGCACTGCAAAATAATATCTGTTAAGGAATGTGGTTTGTGTCTCTACTAGTTGAATACGAATTCCGGCGCGTAATGCCCGAAAACTTAATTCAGAATTCTAAAAAAACATAATAATTTCACAAAGAATTACAAAATTACATAAAGCTTATTTTCGTTGCAAATTTACTTTACATTTTAGATGATAAGTCAGATCTTCTTCAATTGCAACGTAAAATGGAGGAACAATTGTCAAGTTTGTCAACAATCACCAATTCTAATGCTGACAAATCTTATAATCAGTCGTTTGATGTCACCAAAAAACTTCTGAATCAAAAAATTTTAAAGACAAAATTACCGGTTGAAAACAATAACCGCCTTGCTACAAACAAAAATGTTCTAACTCCTAACGAATTAGATGTCAAAAAGGCTGCGACAGAAGTTAATGATTGTCAGTTATCTAATGCAATTAAACGAAGTTCAAAAAACAAACATTCAGTTAGTTTTACTGCAGAGTCTCCAAGTTGCCAATTTATACAACCAATCGACATTACAAATATTCAGGATAGTCCAGTTATAAAACAACTTAGCCACAAAGGACATATGACAACTTTAACAAAAATAAAACTTCCACAAAATAAAAATAAAATTTCAAATCATTCAGCTGATGAATCTTCTTTTGTTAATTTTAACTTTACTGCTACTGACAATTTTCAACATGAGAATTCAAATAAATCAAGTCTGTCAGATGTGTCATCAATTCCCAACAATAACACCATAAATGTGTCAGAATGTAGCGTAAATTTAGAAAGTTTTAAAACTCTAAGTTCAACATACATATATGAAAATTCTGCTTCAGAGTATATTCCTGACTCTACATCGCGAGCAAGTATTCATAATTTTGAAAACTCTATAAGTTTTATAGATAAAACTGCGAATGATGAGGTAGATAACCCTCCACATGTGGAGGAAATCGTTGTTCCATATTCTAAAACAAAATCAAAAAACATGTCTGCGTTTTCTGTAAAACACTGCAATGTAAAATAGGTAGGCACTTGTGTTTAAAACATAAAAACGAAGCGGAAGTTAAAAGAGCTTTAGTTTTTCCTAAAAAAAAGCAAAGAACGTGTAAACGTAATAAATAAACTACGAAAGCAGGGAGATTTTATACATAACACTTCTGCAAATTATAATACCGGCGTGTTAATTGTATGCAGACAGCAATAGAAGAAATGTAAAAACAATGTTGACGACTATGTCAATTGCAAGAAATGCAAAGCTTTTTTTTTTTAAAAGAACTCTTCGAATTCACCTGTCAAAATGCATTGGGTCTAAAAAGTCACGTACTAATTTAATTGAAAGCCGAAAATTAACGCGTTATGTTCATTCAGTAGCAAATAATATTTTAACAAATAAAATATTTCCGGTCCTGAGAAACGATGAAGTAACAAAAGCTGTCAGGTATGACGAACTTATCATAAAATTTGGAAACAAATTAACTGAAAAGTATTCCTTGGAACATCAGCATGATATGATTCGGGCCAATATTAGGTTGATTGGTCGGTTTATGTTAGAACTGAAAAAAATAGACCCGGATATAAATGAATTGAAAGACATTTTTAAACCCAATTTGTTTGATAAGTGCATCAAGGCACTTCGAATTGTTGCTCATTGGGATGAAACTTTAATGTGGTTTAAAACTCCTGCAGTAGCGCAAAATTTAACATCGCTTATAAATAAGTGTGGTAAAAAGCAGAGAGCAGAACTTATTAAACAAGAACGTGAAGACCTGAAAGTGGAACTAGAAAACTTTATTTTATTATGGGAAGAAGAGATTCCAACATTAATAAATAAGAAGGCAATTGAAGATCAAATTAGTCGCCGTGGTCTAGTAGGTAGTGTGTTGGCTTTTTAGACGAAAAGCCAGGGTTCGAGCCCCAGGCCAGACATCAAAATAAAATACAAAAAGTATTTTTTCGGCGACTTCCTCTCAGCAGATTTCTGGCAAAAACTCTGAGAGTAAATAAAATTGCCATGAAAAGTTTCTCAAAAATCTGTCGTTCGGAGTCGACTTTAAACTGTAGGTCCCGCCACTCATGTATAAAATTAACACACACAACATAAGTGGTGTGAGAAACTAGGTCGTAATCCTGATTGAAGGGTTGTAATGACCAATTATGTATGTATGTATGTATTAGTCAAAAACTAGTAAAAAAAGTGGTATTACCTTCAAAGGAAGACATAAAAATATTGTACCATTACTTAAAGGAAAATATTATTAAAGCCATTGCAAAACTTTTGAACAAATTTGGTATGTCAAGCTGGATAAAATTAGTCGAATTCACTCTCATATTCATCCAAATATTTAACCGTAGAAGAGCTGGAGAAATCGAACGTCTAACCATCGAAAATTTTGTTAACAAGGAAGTGATTACTGACAACGTTGATAACGACATTTTAAAAAATGTTTCCAAAGAATCTTTGAAATTTGCTAAACAATTTGTAAGACTCAGACTACGTGGTAAACTTGGTAGAACTGTTAGCGTGTTGCTTTGTCCAATGAGCGTAGAAGCCATCGAACGAATTTTAAAATATGGAGCAGAGGCAGGGATAACTAATGAGAACAAATATATTTTTAGTAGACAAACAACTTCAAAATTAACCAAGCCCTACTGCCGAGCATGTCCGTTATTAAAAAGTTTTCGGAAGAATGTGGTGCAAAAATTCCTGAAAGCCTTAGAGGAACAACATTAAGGAAGCATATAGCTACGCATACATCTTTGCTAAACATTGAAGAGGCATCAGTTGATAGACGTGCTAATTTCATGGGACATCATAAGGATATACACGAAAGCATTTATCGAATGTCTATTCCCGTTGCTGAAATAACATGCGTTTCTAAATTGTTAATGGCTGCTGTAGGGGATGATGATGAAGTCGAAGGTGAAAACATAGAAGACAACATTGATAACCTAGAAGACCATATTAATAATCCAGAAAACAATATTGATGACAGAGAATTCAATATTGATGACTAAAACGATACCGAAGGAAATTCTAAATCAGAGGAAACTTTGTTTGAAGACAGCAAAAATTCAAGTTCCTCGTCAAACAGAAAACGTAGAAGTAGTGAGTATTTGTATTAATTTAAACATGTACTTCGAAGGTTTCGACACCATTAACTGAAATTTATAGATATTTAATTACTTTTCAGTCTTTTTTTATCCAGCTAATTTTTAATTAACAATGTTTTATTATGAGACATACTTTATTCTATCTAAAAGTTTGCTTTTTTATTAGCTTCTCCATTTGGGAAAACAAAGCGATGCAGATGGAGCAACGATGAAATGGAAGCAGTATATGAAGTATTTGGTAATCTGCATAAATTAAAGAAACTGCCGTCTCTAGTAGAATGTCTAAGAGCGATTCGCCAATGTCCGGTTTTAAACAAGAGGACACCACAGCAAATGAAAAGTTGGATAGATAACCAAAGACGATACCACATGGAATAAAGTATTTTGATAATTTGTTTTTATTTTTAGAAGTATGTTTGATTCCTTTTGTTCACATAACAATTGACTTGAATTGTATTTTTTATAATATTTATATAATATAATATTTAAATTATAAACAAATTAAATCAAAATTACTTCATGAAATCTATTTATTATTCCTATATGTAATAATCAGTAAGACCCCTTTCAGATTAGACAATTTAGTTGCTCAAACAAAACAATAACAAAACAATATGCAAAATTTTCTTTTCCTTAACCCATCAAGAGACACAAGAGACTTGCTCAACTAAATTGCATAATGTGAAAGGGCACGAATAAAACACATTCATATGTTGAAATATTCACACAATTTGTAAAAACTTCCTAAAGACGTGCTCATAATATAATATAAAATAATAATAAACTTGTTTTTTAGTATATATTTTATGAATTTTGTATTTAATTTTTTAAAAACAATATCTTATAAGCTAGAAAACAACAAAACATAATATTCATTAAATATCAAATATTCATTTATTACACAAAAAATAACATAAAAAATCTACATTAACCATTTTAATTTCAGAAATGTCTTATTATATTTCAGAAATTTCCAATTGTATTTAAAAAATGTGCATTTTTATTTGAGAAATTTCCATATTACTAATAAAATGTTGAAAAAAAAACACGATATGAATATAAAATAATAATTGTTTTTTTAATTAATTTTTTAATTAATATATTTTATTATTTTTAATTCTACATATTTTAGATTTAAAATCTTTTATTTTGATCGAAGTTTTAAAAACTTCAAAATAAATATAAATTGAAAAACGTAAAAAGTTATTTAAAAATTAAAGATTGTGTAAATTACAAAATTTTTGGAAAATTATAAAAACATGTTATTTATAAAACACCAAGAAATAAAATAAATAAATTAATAACACAAATATCGTGTGCTAAGTTGTGATTAGTATTTAAAACAATACAAATTTTATATATCTAACAACAAAGTTCTATTTATTTACAAAAAGAGGTTTGTTTTAAGCATTGCTTATACAAATTAAAAGTACAGTTGTTTGTGTCTTAGATGAATATTTCTCAATATTACACACAGAATGACAAATATATATACCCTCATTCAACCACTTTTATGATAGAAGAATGTACCAAAAAATTTCTTTATGTATTTTCTGATACAAGCAGAACTCTATTTTTTATGTTCAGGATCCTTTGTTCAATATTATATCAAATTCAAAAAGTACTATTTTAATGTCGAAAAAGTACTCTTTTAAATTTTCTGATACACTCACGACAATGTATTGCTATTTTCATATTTATATGTCAAATACTATAAAAAATCAAAAAAGTACCAAATGATCCCGCAATAAGTTCTGGTTAGGGAATTTTAGTTTTAATTTCGTATTTCTAGATTTATTTTTCTTCCAAAAAAGTACCATTTGTAAAAAGTACCCTTATATGTTTTATTATTTATTCATGTCGGTGAATTTTAAATTTAATGTCTCTAGGCTTATTACTAAATAAAAGTACCAAAGTCTAAAATGTCAAAAAGTTTATAAAAATCTTAAAAGTACCAAAAAGTGCTTTCGAATTTTATTTTGCTTGTTACATATTATTAGAAATCCAAAAAGAACTATTAAAAGAACTTAAAAGTACCGAAAACTTTATCCATATACTAGTCCATATTTTGTAGGCTCAGTACTAGAGAAAAATCTAAAAAATACGTTTAATATGAAGAAAAATAATTTCATGATATTAAATTCACTCTTATTGTAAAGTTAATACAAGGTTACAAAAAGAAATACAACCCTGCATAAAAGATGATATGACAAAGCGAACTCATTATAAGGTTGTGTTGATGGCACAACACAGAGCTGTCAAATTCAATAATGTTTGTTGTTACGAATACTACACCAAGCATTAAAATAAATGGCGGCAAAAAAATAAGAATTCCAAAGACGGTCGGCTGTTACTTTGTTAACGCCGTTGCAAATGGATATTTCCAACGAAAGTGTGGCAACTTCATTAGTCAGAAATAATTTTTAAAATTGATATATATGACATTAATAATGTATATATAAACAAAGCAATGATTAAATATAATTAAGAATACATTGCGGAATAAAAATCAATAATAAAATAAAAATCATTAAAAATGTCCTCAAAGTAACATGTCCCCAAACTATGCGCAAGATATATGATTATTTTGAGGACAGTCCCCAAACTATGCAAATGTCCCAAACTATACGGTAGATCGAATAAATGTCCCGAAAGTATGCGCTGTGCATATATATATATATATATATATAGTATATATATGAATATATATATATATAGTCAACCCTCCTATAATGCGGTGAGTGCGTACCTGCGTTGTATGGAAACCGCGCTGTAAGAAACTCGATTTAACCGCACAAACCAGGCTAATTCGTAGCGCGTTCTATGGAAACCGTATACTCGGAATTAGTACAAATCGCATCATTCGTACCGCGTTATATGGAGACCAAGACAAGATAAATTATAAATTATTTTTATTGAATAAAGAGTTCATATAAGGATTGATAAAAAATGGAACAAAAACTAAACTAAAAGACTGTTTTCCAACAAAAAATAAGAAAGACTTTTATAAAATTACGTAATTTTTCAACATTCATCCTCATCGTCAGATTTGAGTTGCAGAAAAATTTTTAGGGAGACTTGGTCACTAACAAAACGTATGTATTGTGAAAGAGCTCTAAGATGACTGAAACCGATGTCGTAGACGGCTACGAAATAAGCTGTCATGTTTATATAAACATGTTGTTTATATATCTCGGCTGTGGTTTTACGTTGAAAATAGGCTGTGTGGAAGGAACTTATGGGATGTTATTGAACGGAAGTCGCGCTGTAAGAGTACCGCGTTATAGGAGGGCTGTCGCAATTTCAGCTCCGCATTATATGGAAACCGCGTTCTAAGAGTACCGCGTTATAGGAGGGTTGACTGTATATATATATGAACCCCGAGGTTACTGTTTCATCAATTTAATATCATCCAACAATGCGTGATTGCTCCGATTATCTCGAACAGTACCTGTTGCCATATAACCTTTTCGAGATAATGTACATAATAAATTATGGCTTGTAAAAAAGTTGTCGAATGTAATATTATATTGGCTTGGATCTGAAATATTATCTAATAATCGTAGTACCACGTTTTCTCCATGGCCTTAGTCAGCATTATTATTAGCAGAAACGCCAGCATATGGGATAAAGGAATAACAATATCCTCTCATAGAAGCTAACACTCAGTATTTGCAGACAAATCGTATTGGCTTGCTCTTTATATACATCTTTAGGGAATGGCGACCATAATATGCGATCATGTGTTGATCCACAGAAAGGCTATGAAAAAATATGCCATTTCATTTTTAAGCCACATTTTGCCCTACATAGACACCCACTACATTTAAAAAAATAAAAATATTCATATCAATACAAATACTCCAAACACAATTTGTGCCAAATTCCACCGAATTTAATGGGTTAAAATAAAACTACATAGACTTTTACTGTCCACTGTATATAGTCTTCGACACAAAGTACATTGTGTCAATAAATTTTTAAAAAACTAATGTCGATTTTCCTCAAATTCATTTTATTTATAAAAATTCGCCGACAAAAGTGTAAATACAGGTTAAGAAAGAAAAAACGGGATATTGCTTGGTCTTCTGCTACTAAAACCGCTTTCATTTAATGATCTTCGTACTGTTCGCGAATGTCAGATGCTCCTGATCTTTTGGTTACCTTTGGGGTATCTGATCTTAGGTTTTTCCGCAGTTCCTGAAGAATAGACCTAAATAATAATTCTACCTACAAGCTTCTTTTGGCCTTCACTATGAGGTTTGCTTTCGACTGCACCACTGTTATTTAAATTTTTATATTAATTTATACAGTCGGCCGATTTTTATTGCGAATTTTTGCTATTTGATCCTAAGATTTCGATTCGTCTCTTAATTTAACAACCTAATTTCTAACGTAGTACGATATTTCTTTTCTTTAGCCCATTATCAAGATTATTTTTCCACTTAAAGCTTTAATTGATACTTTATGTTTAATAACACTATGCGACTAACTAAAAATCACGATCATGTTTACCTGATCAGAACTCAGAACATTTAAGAGTGAACCAAATGTTTATGTATACCTCATCTCTCCCTACTTTCAAAAAACTTTGGATTTTAAAAATGGGTTAAAAAATATTTGGGTCATCAATAATTTTGTGTGAAAGGATTAAAAATTTTATCAAATAAAACAAGTTTGGAAGGTTCAAGAAATATAAAAAAATATTTTTGAGCACCATTTTTTACTACTTCATTTTTTTCGTTTTTTGTTTATATCTCTTAATTTTTCTCTTTGCAATTAATATTTATATTTTTTATTATTTTACTTTTTTGGGCAATTTTTGAAACCTTAAATGTATACGAAATTATTGAGGAATTTCGACTTTTGTCCATAACTGTAAGTATGTATATTTTTCCGCGCCATATTAAGCACTAAAAATTCTCAGAATTGTATTACATAAATATCGTTTAATTTTATTCAATATAGTGTAATAATATTTGATTTTTAATATTACTACCAAAAACTTATGTGCTGTTGCCACTTTCTTTTTATAAATAATGCAGAGGCAAGTTGTTTATATAAATCTAGAATGTAGATATAGAATATAGATGTTAATATTTTTACAAAAAAAATAAAATGAAATTGCGGAACCTCTCCTAATAACAGCTTTACTGAAGTGGATATCTCTTATGGGTGGAAGTTCTTTAAAAGAAATCATTGAATGAAGTCTCTCATGACACTTTGCTGTATGTGAACACGTCCGAAGATAAATACAATCTTCTTACTCTCTTAAAGTACCTAAACTAAGAGTTTTTAATAAAAAGCAACAAAATAATTTGCCAATTGTATGAAAGTTCAACATGAAATGCGTCTGAAATAATGACGGTGAACGATTAAAAAGTTTAAATAGAAACATGACAGGTCAATGAATAAATGGTGAATAATACAGCAGTATGAAAAACATTAAATTACATTTCTAACGTCCTAATTGTACTTCAATTAACCAATTAACTTAATATTGTTTATTTTAAAATTCATTTTTTTGATAAAATAATTTTTAATTAAAACTCAGCATATTAGACAACTTCTAGTGATTTAAGCTTGTAGGTTTGTTTTGGAGTATCTACGGTGTTTGTCCAAGAGAGTTTCCAATGTACTGTCATATTTAGAATTTTTTTATGTTTTCTTTATCAAACTTTGGGTCGGGCAATTGTGTAAACTTTTGCAAACGTGTACTGGAACCCAAAGTCTAAATGTACATACATATGTATATACAAAATGCAAGTATTAAATCTCACATATGCGAAAGTATTTTGTATTTGTGTATTTTTTTGTTTCCAATTAAATTGACAAAAATATTGACTTTAAACGATTTTAACCATAAATCGAGCCTTAAAGAACTTCATAATTCTAGCTTATGGTATCACTTTTGATACATACTTGTGGTACGTACAATTTTCGCAAATATTGATAGATTTTGGTAAATTTAAATATTTATTCTAATTTATTTATTCTAATTCATTTTAATAAAATTATTTAATATTAGTTGTAGCGTAGCATATTTTAATTATATATATTTGAAAACATATTTTATTTTGTAATATACCGATTACCATTAAATTGTACGTCACTAGCATGTGTGACTTTCTTAAGATACAACACTGTCATTAGTTAAATACAACACTGCTATTTCGTTGAATTTGAAATAGCAGCGCTTGCTGTGATTAATATGAGGAAAAGCCCTTATTGAAAAGGGTATAAAAGCAGTGCACTCAACTGAATCAGTCTTTTCTATTGTTGCAGGTTAGTGAGAGTGGTCGCACAACCAATTGCAAGTGCATTATAAGCTTCGTGGCAGCGATGGTTGCCGTTGCTTATTTTGTATATGCAATTGGTTGACAAATCCTAAAGGCAGAATTAGCCAACCGTAAATGTAGAAACCGTAAATGTAGTCGTGTCAGCTGATCGTTTTTGTTATATGAAAAGCTATACAAGTGCTTACTTCACCATAATGTAACGTAACTTAACGTCCCAATCTGTTGAAAATAGAATTCTACAGCAACGTTACGTGACATTTGTCAAACAGTGATGGGCTGCTTGTATGTGGAATATTAAGAGGGCATTTTTACTCTTTTTTTTGGTACTTAAATTTTTTGGTACATATGTAATAAATAAATAAAAATGTTTCAAATTACTTTTTTTATAAAATCTAATAAGAGCATTTGCCACTCGTAATAAGTAACAATATAACATATAATGTAAATAAGAATAAAGAAATATAAATATGTTTTTAAGTAAAATACATTCTAGAAATGTCTGTATGTAGATAACCAGAATTAAATTACATATAAAAATGGGAGGGTGTCACAGTATCCATTTTTCGGTAATTTTTTCTTCTAATATTTTAACTTTTTTATTTGTTAATATGGTTTACATACATACATACATATGTACATCGAATATTAAATATAGTATTTTAAGTACTTTTTCCTTTATAAAATCTATCAAGACATACATACAAACATATAATAAAAATTTAAAAAAGGTACATACGAACATACATAAGTATGGATAATAGCAATAATGTATAGTTATATATATTTTTAAAAGTATTAAAAGCTAAAACTGCAATGTAATTAACAAAAATATTAATATTGTGTGTGGTACTAATTTAATGTTTTTCGTCCTTTTTTACATAATCACAAAAAATGTAAACAAACGGAACTCCCATCAACGTTTTAAACATATGTTCAGAATATATTTAATTTTTTATTTTGGCTTGTGCAAATTGAAATATAATAATTTAAATTTTAGCTTTGTGATTTAAATAAATAAAACATAAAAAGGAATGGACGACGAAAAATTAATACTGCTGGTGCAAGCAAACGAATGTTTATATAATAAGTTTTCTCCGGGGTACAAAAATCCTGAAAAAAAAGAAATATATGGAGGAAGATTGCTGAAGAAATGGATTACCCAGGTATGTATAGTGCAAATAATATTTAAAAGTTCTTACATATGTTATAAATGAAGAATTTCTCTGTTATAGAGGAAGTGTGCCAAAAAAGATGGACGTGTCTGCGGGACAGATACGTCAAGGAGAAGCGGCAAGAGAATTTTCCATCTGGTAGCGGAGCTAGCTATAGATGCCAATGGCCGCTTATACACACAATGAACTTTATTGCTCCATATGTGGTGCCTAGACCGTAAATAAAAGTTAAAGTGTCGATATATGGCTTTTGTATTATAACACTTATTGTTTTATATCTTTTATGTCCAGAATGCGGTGTTCATTCAGCATTTTTCGAGAAAATACACAATCACCACTTTCTTCACAATCACCACTTTCTCAACATTCGCCAGGGTGTGAAACGTCGTCACTATCTGTGTCCCCACTACAGCCGGAAACGTCAACGTCGTTCTTTGAGCCAATTTTAACATCACCAACTACACCGGCGAAGCGTAAAAGAACAATAGAAAATGATGATGACAAACTTTTTGTTCAAGCTACTAAAACATTTCAAAAGTTTTGTGAAAGCAAAATGGAAAAGCCGCAAGAAGACGCACTGACTGGTTTTGGGAACATGATATTGGCGACTATTCGTACAATGAGCGAGACGAATCAATTGCTGGCGATGCAAAAAGTGACTTCTCTAGTTATGAAACTGAAGTTGAACAACTGAAATTGGCAAATATTTTTGATTTTCCATAGCTAGATTTGTTTTGTTATAGTTTTTTCAGTGATCTAATAGTCTTTAAGCACTATATGTAATTTAATAATGAATTGTTGTTTTTGTTTTTCTTTTTTAACGAGACTGATCTCATCCTTATGTTTTTTGTTAAGTTTGTTTATATTATTATATTTATATTTTTCCTTAATATGAACTATTTTTTATTATTAATAAATCATTCTTTTTAGTTTTATCAATGTATGAATTCATTTTATTATATTAAATTTAATTCACATTTACATACATACATACATGCGTATTGTTTGAAGTTATGGTTTAAGGGTTGGGTTTTATTGATAATATATAAAATTTCTTATTTTAGGAGCTATATTGTGAAGGAATAGCGCCTTCATTGCAAAAATATTCTGCCAACCTTTTTCTTAAATTGATTGCTGTTTGTGTAGATTTCCGTATGTGGGTAGAAATCGATCTCAAAGACCTTTCACCGCTGATCCTTAGTTGATTTCTCCACTCTCCTTCTTGGAGCGAACCATCTTCTGCTTCTCGGTCCACAAAGTTTGCTAGACAGTACCATTTTTTTAAATCGTTTAACATAATAAAATTATGTAATTCTGCACAATCTAGTACAACAACATCAATATTGTCCGGCGACATTTCGATTGTTGTTAATAGAATTCTCCAGCGTGCGCAGAGTATTCCAAAACAATTTTCAATAACACGTCGGGCTCTCGATAGCCTGTAATTAAAAACTTTCTCGCTTGGTTCCAGATTTGATCCTGGAAAGGGACGCATTAAATTACTCCGCAATGGAAAGGCTGCGTCGCCTACAAAATAATGTGGAAACAAATCTTTGCATGCTGAATTTAAAGGCTTATTTAGTGGCGCAGGTACTTTGCCAGAAATGACCGATTCTCCAAATGATGACAGACGAAATATCCCTGTAAAATATAAAACGAATTACTTTCTTTAATATAACATAAATTCAAAACAAATAATTTTCTATATATTTACCTCCATCAGTTTGGCTTCCAAAGCTTCCCATACTAACTGATGTAAAAGTATATTTTGCATCACATACGGCCATCAGTACCAAACTAAAGTACTTCTTATAATTATAAAACATAGAATTCGAATTCGGGGGGCATTTTATAGCAATATGCTTGCCATCTATAGCGCCCACGCAGTTGGGCATATTCCATAATGTACTGAAATCATGTTCAATGTCCTCATATTGAGATGTTGTTGGCTCGCTTAGGTAAAAAGGCGATAATAAACGCCACAACACATCACATGCTTGTAATACGATGGATCGGATCGTCGATTTCCCAAGCTTGTGACTCCATGCTAAGGATTGTAAAGAGCATCCATGACTCAAATACCTGAATTAAAGTTATATATGTATGAGTGTTATGTACATATGCAATTAATTTTTTTTCTTACAGTAAAGTTATTGAAAGTCTCTCTTCGGGACCAATTCTTTGTCTCGGCTTAGTGAGTTCATTACGAACCATGGCCAGCAGTAAATCAAAAAGGTAGGGAGTCATACGCGTTTGTAAAAAAAATTGGTCCTTATCAAACTTTTTTATGTTTCGGAAAACTTTTTTTATTATAACCCGCGACAATATAATCTTTGTTTATGGGTCGAACACCCCACCTCCTTACCCGGTGTGTGCGTCTTTTTTTCCTATCTCTATACATTTTACACAAACGCAAAAAGTTATAACCACAAAATAACTCCTCCACATCCATTAAATTATATTATTTTTCAAAAAATTGAATAAAAAATGTAAATATGTGAACACTATAATTTATTGAAAATTAATTTCTTTATGTCAAAAACACATGACACGATTTTAAGCATTTTATAAGTGCAAATACATTTACGTTTACGATACATTTACATTTACGATACATTTACGATTTCTACGGTCGGCTAAAGAGGCCTTAAGTAAATGTTGGTCGCGATGGTAGCCGCAAATACTTGGAATTTTTGTGACTCTCTCTCTACTTCTTTTCTACTGTTGCAGTTATTACTTGTAATTATTGTCAATAAAGAAAACGTCATATATTATATTTTATTATTACTTCTATGAAACCTAAGCCAAAATTTTTGACATGATATACATTGCAACATGAATTTTTACGTATTAATCAAACACTTCATGTGAGCTTGGTTTTATTTGTTTTATCTAAATGGTAACATTTTGATACCTAGCACCTTACATTTGCGGCGATTTATAAGTTTCCAATTGCTTAGACTTGGCAGCTTGTTGTAACTCGCATCGGTAACGCTATCAATTGAGGGCTGGCTGAAACCTGATGGTACATACCATTGTTATATTTCGATAGAAAAATTTGTTGCTAACGTCATGTGAGTTAAAAAAAAGTTCCGTTGAATTGAACGGGATAGAATATCGATTATGTCAATAACAATGCTCTCTCTTTGATTGTTCTCTGGTTTTCCGGATACAGGTTTCCCCAAATACGGCTATAAGTAGTTGCTACGAACGTAGCATGGACTTGAATCTAAAACTGGCAATTCGATTTCGGTGGACTACTAAATTTACAACGACCATAAAATTCAATTAGTTACTAATCTACAGCGACAAAATTATTGAGATTATTAAAGCTGAAAGACTCATTTTTCGAAAAGACATAAACGGTGTAAATTTATCATTATTTCCGAGTAGTACATTATCAAAGCGAATTATTGTGTTGTCTCAGATATACATAGTTGACCGAAATATTATCGTCTGTAATATCTATGAAATAAAACATAGGACGAAACACTTTTTTCTAATGTCTGTCTGTCACGTGAGATAAATATGAGAAGAGCAGTACAACAAGACTCAAGAAACTGCTGCCAGCAATCTGCGTGGAAATTGGTAATATTTTCTCCTCGCAAACTACTAAAGGCATATGGTTTTCTGTTCCAACTAGTACCATATTTGGCGACAAACATCCTATTGTCAAGCTTGCTGCCGCCAATACTTTCGACATTTCATTTCTGCTTTCTTCTTCTTCAGTGTCGTCAGCAGCAGGAATATTACTTACATACATAATCGGTCATTACATTTCGTTGTAATTTGGAAATGTATGACCTGAGGTTTGAACCTTGGTTTGACGTCTAATAATAAGTTAACACTACTACTACGACTACTTCAATCAATATCAAGAAAGCACGATCTACGGTTAAGTAAGCATTTTTTAAGATTTATTAATTTTCCTTTGCTGCCTTTTTGTGTATAAAATTTAGATTCTACTTTCATATGTTAAAGAAATTTAAATTAAATACTTAAAACCGAACTCTTTTCAAAAATTGTAAACAATTTGGATTTTTTTTGTCATAGAAGAGAATAACACATACAAACTTGTTTTGAATAGAAAATGCGAAAAATTTAAATAAAATATGTCTCGTTTCGATTTAAAATCATAAATAATAAGGGAATGGAAATATATTTTGATAAAAATGTGAGTTTCAAATATGCTAAAAAATCTTGTATAGAATATGATAGCACATTGGTCCTAATGGACTGGGGTAAGCAGAAAACTCACGTAATTACGTATGACAAAGCCCCACAACCTAACTTAAATGTAAACTTATCTTCTGCATTTTCTAATTGTGCTGCACTCGTACACTATATACAATATACATATACATTATATACACTGTATATAAAAGCATTTATTTGATTTATTATAATTTAGGAGACACATTTTATTTTTATATTTACTGGCAAACGTTCACTTTTTCACAAAATTTTTTTTTTTATTAAATAAATTAAATTTTTCCTCCTCTTCTTCAAAAATCAGTTTTATTTAACAAATATAAGGAATCTTTTCAATGTTTAAGAAATTTAATTATACACACAATTATTATTATTATTTAGTTAAATATTGACTGAAAACTGTCACTGTTATTAGGCTTTGAAAAACACCCGACGAAACCACCACTTCAACTCAAACTCCTCGCACTGACTGTTCAAAAAATCAAATTTAACACAGAGCTTACAATAGTCATGATTGTTCAGTGTTGCCATTTAATTCTTGATAAATTAAATAGTTGACTGAATATGTATGAATTATTATAATTATAAATATATTTTTATATATATAAAATTAAAATTTTTATTTCAGAAGCAAATTTTATTATTTTAAAGGATATAGTTAAACAGATACAAAATCCGTTTTATACCTTCAAAGTTTTTACGGAATTTATTAAACAAAAAGCTTAAATATTGAGTAGAGCTCAAATAAAACCAACTCAGTGCACCGAACTTATTTTAAAAATGTGTAAAAATGTATAGTTTACACTGATTTAAATAATAAATGATTAATTAAATAATAAAGTTTTATAGGTTTAGAATTGTGTAAAAAAATTATGTGCTCTTTTATCGACGACAGCTTCAGACATTTAGAATTTTAGGTTTTTTAATTCCACAAGAACCTCTTCCTAGTTTTCGTCATTGCAAAACAATTAAAGAGGAAGATAGTAATGGTTTTATCCTCCACAATGTGTACGCATGCGTTGCTAATAGAATTTAATAATCTTCAGCTTCAAGCTGTACTAATAGATGCTGATCTATCAATACCTGATCTAGCAGTCAAGAGTCAAATTTGAATAAAGTTATTCTTCTCCAATACTCAAGAAGCCGTTGCCTATCTGTAAAGTTACGAATATCCATACCGAACACATAAAATAGTGTATTTCGTTACTTTACAGGCTTACCCATAGCGGATACTTTTACTTGAAGGACCCTATAATCGTTTCTAAAATAAAAACTTATCATCTTGTTTATTCTTGTGTTGTAAAAGCTTTCCATTGGTGTAAATACCTACCGGATCTGTCACACAATGAAGTGAAATCAGTTTTAGGAATCATATGGGAAGACAATAACCTAGTCTTGTGTTCTACTCCATGATCCGTCCCGAAAGAAGTGGAGACTTGTAATGGTAGCAATTACATAACATCGTGTTACGAGTTCTCAATAAGATTCAGTACTTTCATTGCGTGCAAGGAAGTCTATCAGGGTATCGGCAATAGAGGCTGCGGCGAAAATTATTATGAACGCAAATTTCCTCAAGCAGAACATTACCATACTTTCCGATATCCGGGCGGCTATCAAAGCAATGAACTCCAACGTGATGATCTCCTGTGGGACAGTGTACATCTCGCACAATCTGGAGGAACTGTTACGCATTAGCACTGGCAGTCTGAGTCACTTCATCAGAAGCTCAGAGTGGTTCCGGAACTACGGGATAATGGAAAATTATAGTATCACAATGGGCCCTATGTGGCCTAAGTACGTGTTATTAGAAGTACTTTTATTATGAATGCCTTAAGACTACATTTGACCACGATGTCAGACGATCAATTCACATTTCGCTTTAACTTGTTCACTCTGAGTTTGTTGGGAAGCAGCAACACTATGCCACAACAAAAACTTTTGAATTCATTTCTTCAAAACAAATTAATCATATTAAACAAATTTGAGGTTATTTTGAATACAATTGAGCTTGCTTTTCTCTTTTCCATGGAAAAAAAATATTTTTTTGTAATTTTCATGAGATAAATATTTTTTCAGAGTTTTAAAAATTTTAATGGCAACACTGAAAATGTTTATATGAAAATTAATAAAGCAAATGCCAATCTGTTACACTGACGCAATCGAAATTTCAAGTGTATAGGCATACTAATAATGGATTTCTTGGAAATATTACTTCAATTCTATTTCTTTTAAGTCATAAATTTTTAGTGTTGCTTTGTTTATTTCTTTATAATACTTAAAGGATGATTTGTTCATTTAAGTTTAACTATATTACATTTTCATAAGTATTCAACTCCTATAACCTGCCGGCTTTATTGCCATTTTTTAAGTATACTATTTCAAATATACCCAATTGATCGCTCTCTTTATATTGTTCATAGTTTTAATGTCAAATTTAATTTAATGTTTTTTTCTGTTGCTATGTGTACTAAATGGAAAAAGTTTCGAGATGGCAATATACAGTTTAAACAACAGACACTTTTTGATAATTCCAATGAATACAATACGTGACAAAGAAATTAAAATCATATTAGCTAAAGAAAAGGCTCTAGTCCCGGTGTCACCTCTGTTTTAATCGTAATTGGCAAGCAATATAAATACCAATAAGGTTCTTAAATTTTTCAAATGCAACTAAAAGTTTCAACTGATATTTTTTGGACGTCACACTATGTGGCATTTTGCCTGAAAACCTGGCCAAAATTAATAGAAGTGTTTTATGAGTTAATGGCTGGAATTTTTTGATAGTGTTAGTGATCACATTTGACCCTGGTCCCCATATAAAGTCCCCTTTAGAAATTCACGTTTGCGCTTATAAATGGCTTAAAACATCGGTATTGTGATGAAATTCGGTATGAACGTGTATTTTGTAAATCTAAATCATATTACCATATTTTGTTATTGCCGGTCCAAATTGCCCCTTGGTCCATAATGGGGCCCCTTAAGAAAATATGTTTAGCAATTATAATTGGCTTAACAATTTTATTACCACGATGAAATTCGACATGAACATGTTTAATATGAATGTGAATCATTTATGATCACATTTTATTATGATCGGATCATAAGTGCCCCTAGGTATCACATAGGGTCCATTAAGAAAATCAAACATACATCTCATATTGTTATAATAGTCGATATACATATGTAATTAAGTTTTTAAACTTCTATGATAATTAATATTTATTCATAATATATATTTTACATTATTTAATACTTAACTTAAAAAACTTAAAAAGTGAAACTAACTACAATCGTTAAAATCGTTATCATTTTCATCATCAATGTCAGGAAGGAGTAATTTAATAGTATCTGGTGAAAATGCTTTTCTATCCCTTCGCGATTTTTGTGTACTGCAGCTTATAAAAGGGTTACTGATTAAAAGTAACCTATTCAGGTCATCTCGATTGGTATCGCTTCTACTGAATCCATATAGTTTTATTTCTCATTCTATTGAGAAATAAGGCCATATGGCTTTATTGCCTTAGGCTTTATTACACTGCGTTTAATTTTTTTAATTTTTCAAAAAAAAGTAAAATTTTCAAAAAATCTCCAAAAATAATGGCGCAAATTTGCGCAAACTTTTTTTGTTCCTGAATGTAGAGAGTTCATATTTTCTTGTGGTATATAACATTAAACTACTAAAAACTACTTTCACCTTTAAATTCCTTATCGTTTTTTTTTTTGGTTGGGTAAAAAAATGTGAAATTTTTATTATTTTTAAATTTTGAACGAATAATTTTAACATTAATATATGAGATAATATAAAAAAAACTGAAAGTAGCAGTTGCTCATACCTTTCAAATAAAAAAATTAATATAAAACCTCTATTCGTTTAGCCACAAAAAAATTTCATATAAACCTATTAAAATTTCAAAAAAATTCACTATATTATGCAGAATTTTGTTGTCTATCGAACTGCATACTCAGTTTCTTAAATTTCTTTAAATTCATTTTTGCCTTTTTGGCCAGCATTTCAGGGTAAATGCCACATAGTGCGTCATATTCCATATAAGTATACATACACTAATAGCAGAAACTAAAGCAACTGACCTAACATTTTGACATTTCCATAGGAATCTGGTATAAAACAGATTTGAAAATTTTGAAAGTTAGTTATTTTTACTTTTTGAGGTCCTTAAATTTAAATTTTTTTTTATTTTCTTACATATCTTAACAATTAACATACATACATACATAATTGGTCATTACAACCCTTCAGTCAGTTCAGACTAAAGGGTTGTAGACTAATTATGTATGTATGTACGGAAATGTCAAAATATTAGGTCAATTGCTTCAGTTTCTGCCACTAGTATGTATGTTAGGGTGACCCTTAAAACTAAAAGTCAGATTTTCTCCAGTCTCACCCCCCAGTTTCGTGAATATTGGCAGAAAAATAATATTGTCAAAGTTTCAGATCAATCGGTTGGAATTAAGACGTGCCGCAAGACCGATTAAAATTTAGAGGAAACCCTAAAATAACTCATAACATAAAAAATATTAATAACTTCAAAAATATGAATTTTATTGAAAAATGTTGTAAGAGGAAAATGTTTTCTTTAAAGTTTTAAACATTTTTTACATTGACAATATTTTTCTTATCCCCAGCGTTGAGAAAATAAATTGGAAAGAAATAAATAAACTCGTCATAATCCAAGTTTCTATAAGCGTACACCTCATTGAAATATATTTTTAAATGTTTATATTTTAAAAATATATTTAGACAATGTATATAAATACTTTACTTACTTACTTAACATGCCATTAACAAAGGTTTTCGGCCTGATGCCTTCCGGATTTCCTTGACTACATCAAATGTATAGTTATCGGCAGTAATCTGAGATCCAATACGCCGCATATCCCTACCTGTTGATAACATATACTTCGTTTTGTCCTCATTTACATATATACATATAGAAAATTATATTAATTTAAATGTTTAAAGTGTGTTAAATAATTAACTTTTTAGGCAAGCAGAACACCTATGTCTTGTACTGCTTGTAAAATATACTGTTTATGATGTTCATATTTCGTAAGAATCGAATATAATCACCTTAACACTATTTCTACCACGATTTTGTGTATACCTATTTCGACCAAAAGGTGTCTTTTGACACCTTTGCGTTTGGATGCAAATTATTATGGAAATAATTATTAAAACATGTCCTATTTCTGTTGCTATTGTTCCCAAACAACAATCGAATATAAAAATTATAACGGGGAATTCAGTGTAGCTAAAATTTCTGGCATTTTCGAAAACTTGTTGAACAGAATTTCACAGAAATTCCATGGCACGGCATTTCGCAGAATTTCCAATCGCACAGAATTTCCATGGCTTGGTATAATAACGAAGAGGAAAAAACCAAAAACTAATTATAGTTCAGTCCAAATGTGTGTTTTATGTATGTATGTGTAGTTTTTTATAATTTTTATTTCTTGATGTAAAAAAAACCGTAAAGGTGTCAAAAGACACCTCATGGTAGAAATATATATATCATGTGCGCTTGTACTTATCCAGGATGAGCTGGAGGAAAGTGAAAACGCTAAATAAATTTAACAATTATTATACGAAAAGTCAAAACATTAACTGAGAAAAAAATTATTAAACTGTGAAATAAATTTCAAGTTCAAATTTTAAAAGGTGTCTTTTGACACCTTTGGTAGAAATAGTGTTAACACCACTTTCCGCTGCATCATTGATAATATTTAAAAGACAAAGAATATTCTACATTTTCGGGATTGAGATACCCTAAATGATCTAGTAATTTTTTTAGAGCAATCTGCGCTATATCCTTGTTAATGATTTTAAAAATGAATATTTGCAGAAATAGGCGAAAAACAAGCTTCTTTATACTACATATAGTTATTATAAAGATAAATATTTGTCGCAAATCATTTTCTTCTTGTTTTGTCAATTTAAATTCTTCTCGAAATAAAAATATCTTTATGATAAATAGCTTTCGCCATCCATCTCGCATTGAGAACAGCACTAGGTGCACATTATTGCTTTAGAATTGTGTTTCATAGGATGCTGTCCTAAAAACACAAAAGTGTAGTCATCTCCTGATAGTTTTTTTTCAAGCACAGACTGATCAAAATTTGTAACACGACTGATTGAATCATTAACATTAGATTTTGTTCTTCCGTCATCTATTTCTATATTCCAATCTATATTGACCCAGGATAGGTTGGCGTCTAGAAAGAATTTCCGAGTGACATGCCCAAGTCTACTGAACAGGATTCCGGAAGGAGTGCACCAGCTCTGGCGAACTCATCGGCCCTGCAGTTCCCCAAAATGTCACTGTGCCCGGCGACCCAGACCAGTGAGACTCTAAAGCGCTCAGAAAGAAGGTCTAAACAGCGGCGACATTCCCTAACGATCCTGGAGTTATTCACCACACCCGATAGAGATCTTATGGTGGCCTGACTGTCAGAGAAGACCGAGACGCGTGTAAAAAGAGCACCGTTGACGAGGATCCATTGAGCAGCCAGGTAAATGGCCATCACCTCCGCTTGAAACACGCTACATTAATCCGGCAGTCGAAGAGCGATGCTTAGGTCCAGTTTCCCAGAATAGACTCCGCTCCCAAATCCATTGTCGAGTTTAGAGCCGCCCGTGTAGGTGTCCAGGGGTTCCGGGGTACCAGTCATTTCTACTCGAAATCAGAGATTGAAAACCACAGTCAAGACAGTATTCCGCAGGGAGATAAACGATGTTCGGTGGGGCCCCTTGGTGAACATCCAAAATAGAGGAGTGACCAGAAGGTACAATGTGCCAAAGAGATAGGGCATTAAGTCTTGTCGCAGCCAACTTGGCTGCCTGCTCAAGGGGAAGCATAGTAGGAAGCCAGTTGAACATTTTGAACGCGACCTTTGTGGGGGTGGTGCGCAGAGCACCAGTTATATAAATGACCGCAGATCTTCTGACCTTGCAAAAAGTCTAACGTTGTGTAGCTTGTTCAGAGCAGTCCACCAGAAAGCAACATCATATAATAGGTTGGGTTCGATAACCGTGGAATAGATCCATCACATGATTCTTGGGCGTAAACCCAATATGGTCCCAACCGCTCTGCGGCAGCAGTAAGCAGCACAGGCAGCCTTACGCGCAGCAGACAGGTTCGCCCTCCAGTTCAGTTTGGGGTCGAGGATCAGGACTAGATATTTAACTTCGGGACTCAACTTGAGTCTGGTCCCACATATGCTAGGAAGGGTGAAGGTCGGAATCTTATATCTCCTAGTGAAAAGAATCGTATCGGTCCTGGAGGGGTTAATAGACAATCCAAAGTCCATACACTAGTCCAGTACAATCGAAAGCTCCAAGTTCAATTTGTCCGACAGCGTCTGCTGGCATATTCCCGACGCGGCAATAGCAATGTCGTCAGTGTAAGCTATGGCGTCATTACCAGTGGATTCCAGCCCTTTCAAGAGTGAGTTGACTGCAAGATTCCAGAGAAATGGAGATAGAACACCACCCTGCGGTGTACCTCTGGAGACCATTCTCTGACAATGTGTGGTCCCCACTGTGGAAGTTACTATTCTCGACTTAAAGAGAAGCTCGATGAACCTGATCAGATCCTGTCTCAGGTTGAAAGAACGAAGAGCCCTAACTATAGCGTCCGAGTCAACGTTATTAAATGCACCCTCAATGTCCAAAAAGATGGCCAGAGTGCATTCTTCAAGGTACATGGGCTTTTCCACCCGAGAGATGAGAGAGTGTCCTCTATAATGAACATCCAGAACTCTTTCCAGTGGGTTCAGAAGAAAGGAACTCAGACTTATGGGTCTATAAGTGGGACGGTTTCCCAGCCTTGGGAATAAAGATAACTCTATATATTCTCCAGCTTCAAGGGATATAAAGGAGCCTGAGACTAGCGTTGTAGATGGCAAGCAACCAAGGGAAAATTATCTCCTCCCCATGTTGAATGTCACCCGGGATAATACCATCCGGTCCTGGGAACTGGAATGGTTTGAAGGAGCTATCACCCCACTGTACTTGACCAAGAGTGAGAATTAGGGGGTAGTAGTTTCCGGATGGTGGTTCATTAACCTGATAGAGGGCCTGACAGCCAATGGTAACAATTCCTGGAAAGTGAGTGTCGAAGAGAAGTTCAATCGTCCCCAAACTGGACGTAGTCCAGTAGCCGTCAGGTCGTTGTATACAGTCAAGGGATTTGTGTGTGGAACTTAGAATTTTTGTAGACGCCCGCCTTACAGCATATTTAAGTTCCCTTTTTTGGCCTTGTAGATTGACCATTCGCCGTTCGCCTTCGCCCTGTTAAAGAGCCTGCCACTAGATAGGTTTTCGCTTGCTCTATGGGCGTTGGTACCGGGACTGCCCCACATCGTATGGTGGGAGTTGGCATCGGCCAGATATGATGATGCGATCCAGAGGGTCATCGAGTTTATCTCGACGACCATGGTGACGGTTTCCTTGTCGCTAAACCTGTGGAAGAGAAGTGCATTAATACTATTCTTAACTACGACCCAGGGTTCCTGGACCAGAATGAGCTCTGGATGCCTCTCAGCATCGGCCAGAGAATGAACCATTGTCACACAGCGTCCTCTTCGTCCGACAGCGGAAAGGTTACGCACGCGTCAATGTCTATGCCGTCGAAGAATTCCCAAACTAGCTCAGAATTGGACTTCTTACTGGCTGAGGAGCGTCGATAAGAGTAACTACACATGCTTCCGCATTCGCCGTCCTCGGCGGTAGGGTTCGGATCAAGAAGTCCGGGTTAGGATCAGATGGGGCGAGGTCCTGTGGGATGGATTTCGATGGAACGGGATTTACGGGGGCGGGTTCCGTTGGGTGATGTATGGTAGCAAGGGAGTCCGACTTGTAGACCCTTAGCTCAATTGAGCTCAAGCCATAGTTTATCACGCCCCCGCGGGCGCTGATAAGCGGAAGTTATACCTCGTTCAGGATGATCACCGCCTCGCGGTAGTCACTCCACTGGTCAGCAACTTTTGCCGGGGTTAGATTCCATAACTTCCAGGAAGACGTCCAGGAGCCCGTGTCCTACCAACTTCCACTTAGTGGGAGCGATAGAACCAGCAGGGTGGCTCCGGTCGATGACCGCCCGGGTAAGACCTTCCTTTAACACCTTACATAGCGGCTTGGAAGGATTGCTGGGGTCAGGACGTCTAGACTGGGTCGACGGTAGAGGTTTCGTAAGGGGGCCACTCTCGGGATGGCAACCCTCCGAGCGTTTGGGAGGCTGGAGTGGACCGTTTAGCTCGCTAGACCTTTGCCTCTTTGGGGCCGCCTCTGGGGGAGGAGATCATTTTGATGGGCCTTAGCCCAGCCTAGACGACCCTTCCCCTCCTCTGAAAGAAGAGCCGGGTCAGTCGAGCCTATCCTAGCGATGATTCGCATGGCTGATCGTCGAGTTCTGTATGCCCTAACGCCAGCACCCAAGCTACTTTTGGCACCCGAAAGTGGGTTGTTGCCAGGGGACTGCGCGCCAGGCTTGACTGGCAATGCCGCAGCCTTGGAGGTAGACGGTGCTTCGGTTAAAGGTGCCAGGGCGGGAGGTGTGGCGACACTAGGGGCCGGTTTCACAACTGGAGCCTTATGTGCCAAATGGGATGTTATCAAGGTCGATGTTTAGGTCTTAACTTTTGGGGTAGGAGCAGCTGTATTTCTGACAACTGCCTGCCTTGAGAGGGTGCTACGACCACCGTCTTTAGTAGATCTTTTTCGCTCACCGACTTGAGTTAGGGAGGGTTTGTTTTTGGGGTTGTGGTTAGAGTTCATTGCAATTGGGGCCCCACTCAAAGCCGCTATCCTTGCCCGCAATGTGTAGTTACCCATAAGTGGTCCCGTGGATATCTATGCAAGCAGGGAGGCCAGGGAGGGTTGGCACCAACCCTTATGTACCAGGTGCTCAGAGCCAGACCGGGTGCTAATCGGGAGTCTTCTCAACCGAACCTGCACCACCAACTTAACGGCGACGGACAAGGAACGTACTTTGAGGCCTGCCAGGGTTTTAACGGGACGAGGGCGGTTGTAGCCCTAGCCTGGAGCCGTTCACACTGCGGGTTTCACCCCGGTGTTACCGTGCATGCTCAACTAGGTCCAGAAAGCTACATCCACCAGCTCTGAGCAATCCAATCATAAACAGGAGAGGTGAGTGGTCCGGAAAACAAAAAGGGTCGTGCCAAAAAGGGGGGTTCAGCCATAGTCACCCCGGCTGAAGGGGAGGTGTTTATTGACTCCCCAGTCTCGATCCGTAGTGTTTTGTTGAGGACAGGGCCACCTCTAGCTAAAGTTTACTTGTTTAAAATTCCTGTAAATTAAGCAAACTGGCCACTATGATATGTAGAGAAGTGTTCAAAATATTTGCAACCTTATTTAAATCGACTGAATATTTCATCTGGTACACAAGCTTAAACTTATATTCGTGCAACAATTATACTGTTTTCCATTATAAAAAAATTAATGTAAATTAATGTAAAATTAAGCTACTTCTTATTAAAAACTTTCCAAAAAGTGAACTTTGTGAACTTCTTACTTCTATGGAAGTCCTCGTGTAGTTAAATTATTAAAATTGCGCTTTAATTACCTTGACTTATTTCGGTTTATTTCGAAATTTTGATCAAATTTGCTACTGTAGTAATCACTCTTTATGTTTTTTTGAAATATACAATTGTTCCTACCGAATTTAAAATATAAAAAATCATTGTTTGAAGTTAGGTAGGTAGGTAGGTAGGTAGAGGTGGCTGCCCATCCAAGAAAAATGTTTCTTGTTGATGGACACACTTAGGCCGCATTGGGCTCATTGTGCTACCACAGTCATCCATTATCCCCTAGTCTCGAAACCATTCGGAGCTCCTGATGAAGCGATTTAGGCTGCCAATGTCAATCTCTGACAGTTCCTCCAGATCATCCATGTAGTAAGTACCCAAGTACTTCCTTCTCCTTTGACATAGAGCCGGGCATGTACCCAGCAGGTGAGAGACAGTCTCCTCTTCTTCCTCATCTCTGCAGCTTCTACAGAAGTCGTTGGCAAGGTGTCCAAGTCCAATGCGCCTCGCATGCGTACCCATAATGCAATGCCCCGTAATGACACCGACAACTACACTGAGCGCGCCTCTTTGGAGTTTAAGTAGACTCTTTGTGCGCCCCTCATCCAGCCTTGGCCAGATTTTACGAGCCGTTCTACCCGTGTCCGAGGCCGCCCACCTGTCGTTGACGGAATCGACGATCGCATTATCAATTATGAGCTTGCAGGTCCTCATTGGTATGCCTAGATTCGAGAACTCAGCGGTGAGCTCGATGGTCGTGCCCCGCCTGGCAAGTTCATCAGCTCTACAGTTGCCCGGAATACCACTGTGTCCCGGTACCCATACGATATGGATGTCATATCGTTCCGCTATATCGTCGAGATATCTGCGACAGCCGTACACCGTCTTGGAGTTCATCACGTTAGAACTCAAAGCCCTGATAGCCGCCTGGCTATCAGAAAGTATGGTAACGTTCCGCTTGGAGACCCTTCCATCCCCAATAATACTCGCCGCAGCCTGTATGGCCACCACCTCCGCTTGAAAGACACTGCAGTGGTCTGGTAGTCTTATAGACTGAGCTATTCTAACTGATTCCGAAAAAATTCCACTGCCAACCGCTCCGTTCAGCTTAGAGCCATCGGTGTAGATTTGTACGGAGTCTCTAAACAGGTGGGTCACACCACCCTTCCAGGCTCCGTTATCCGGAACCGATGTCCTGAATCTCTTCGTGAAGTCGTACCTCGGTGTCATGTAGTCACTGCTCCCGACAGCTCCAACTTCCCTCAGGATTCTTGCGTGGCCTATGCCCGAGTCATGACACTGTCCAGTCGCCCAAAGACGTTTACTTATTTTAGCAGCCACTCCCCTACAGAAAAGGTCAAGCGGAAAGAGGCCCAAAATTATCTCCAGTGCCGACGTAGGTGTAGTGCGCAAGGCACCACTAATGATAATACAGGCAGATCTCTGCAGTCGCTGTATTAGTTTCGAGTTAGTTTTAATTTCAAGGGATTCCCACCAAACTAGGCATCCATAGGTTAAGATAGGTCTGACCACCGCTGTGTAGATCCAGTGTGTCATCCTAGGTCCTAGGCCCCATTTTCTCCCCAACACTCTGTTACAAGCATACAGGGCAATGGAAGCCTTTTTAGTTCTGTTAATGATATTCGATTTCCAAGACAGCTTCCTATCCAGAATAAGTCCTAGAAAGTGTGCCTCCTGTTTGAGTTTCAGTTCCGTCCCGTTAAGTTTCAATGGACGAAATGTCGGTGGCTTGTACCTTCTTGTGAAGAGTACTATTTCCGTTTTCACCGGGTTAACACCCAAACCACGTTCAGATGCCCACACGCAGACCCTTCTCAGAGCCAGTTGCATCCTATCTCTGATAGTGTCGACAAATCTTCCGGAGATAACAAGAACAATGTCATCCGCATAGGCAATTGCCTCACATCCATTTTGTTCTAGTATCACTAGTAGCTCATTCATCACCAGATTCCACAAAAGAGGAGAGAGTACTCCGCCCTGTGGAGTTCCCCTCCCTATAGCCCTGGTTGTCTGTGAGCTCCCAAGTGTGGGGTAGATTGTTCTCCCACAAAGTAGCTTAGTTATCCAGTTCACTATAGTGGATCGTACACCCAGACTATCCAGCGCCCTGGTTATAGCGCAAAGTTCCACATTATTGAAGGCTCCTTCGATGTCAAGGAAAGTAGCCAGAGTGTATTCCCTCTGTGCAAGCGATTTCTCTATCCTGCACACCAGGCTATGTAGGGCAGTCTCAACAGACCTCCCCTTAATGTATGCGTGTTGTCCCCCGGAAAGGAGATTTCCATCCAAGGTCTGACGCAGATTCACATCCACGAGTCTCTCCATAGTCTTCAGTAAGAAGGAGGATAGACTTATGGGTCTGAAGTCCTTGGGTGTAGTATGAGAGTTTCTTCCAGCCTTCGGTATGAAGACTACCCCCACTTTACACCATTCCGACGGTATATGGCCCATCCGAATACTGGCGACAAACATCGCCTCAAGCATTCTGATGTGTTTCCTTTCCAGACGTTGCAAGAGTGCCGGATATATTCCGTCCGGTCCCGGAGATTTAAACGGTCTAAATCCGTCTATCGCCCATTTTATCGCGTCCGCAGACATGATCGAGCAGTATTCCCACTGTGATTCACTCCCCGAGACGGTTGTTCGCACATCCGAACCTTGTCCCGGTGGAAAGTGGGTGTCCACAAGAAGATCCAAAGTTTCCTTCTCAGAGTTGGTCCATGAGCCATCCTCCCTTTGCAGTACACTGGGTATAAAGGATGTTGTCGAGAGAATTCTCCTTAGCCTAGAAGTTTCGTTGATAGTTTCCATGTTGCTACAGAAATTTCTCCACGAGTCCCTCTTAGCCCGTCTTAGAACTCTCTTGTATTTTCCAAGGGACACTTTATAGTCCCTCCACTGATCCGCATTACCGGACTTTCTCGCCACATTGAAGAGTCGTCTTGACTCCTTTCTGAGCATGTCCAGATCCCGGTCCCACCAGGGTGGTTTTTTTCCACCCCTGTTGACCCTTTTCGGACATGCTTTTTCAAAAGCCCCTACTATGACCTTTGTGAATTCAGCCACTGTAGCCTCAAGTCCAGAAATACTATCTATACTACAGCTCGTGAGTGGGTCCAAGCCCAGCCTGACAAGGCGATCATAAAGATCCCAATTCGTATTTCTAGGATTTCTAATCGCCCTTACAGTATTGTTCTCCCTACCAAGGGAAAATTCAATAAACCTATGATCAGAAAAGGAGTGCTCCTCCGAGACTCTCCAATCTCTGACACTATCATAAATATTGCCGGAGGTAAGGGTTATGTCCAAAACCTCCCTTCTGTTTTTCGTTATAAATGTGGGCTTATTACCCGTGTTACAAACTAATAGGTTATTAGATATAATAAAATCAAAAAGAGACTCACCCCGTTCGTTGACGTTCGTGCTGCCCCATATAGTGTGATGAGAGTTGGCATCACAGCCAATCAGCAGGCCAACATTTGAGCGCTTTGCCTCTGTAACCAGTCTCTTCACTGGATCTGGTGGTGGGTGACTGCTTAGGTCATGCGGCATGTAACAGGAGGAGATCCAATGTTGCTTACCATTGATCTCCGCCGTTAGTGTGGTTAGGTCTTCATTGCTGAAATTAGGAAGCAAATATGCCATTAAATTGTTCTTAATGAGTATACAGGATCTGGGTCTACCTACACATTTGGCATGGACCAGCCTATAATTTTTGTGCCCTAATCCACAAACCTTATTGGCTATGGACCATGGTTCTTGGATCAGGGCTATGTCTTCTCCTCTGTTCGCCAGCCGGAGAAGTAGTGCAGCCGATGCTGCCTTAGAGTGATGGAGATTTATTTGGATTACTCGGACCATCCTCTCTCTTCTCCACCATCGTAATGTCTAGGCCATAATCTTCTTGATCAGCCTCGTCCAGGAGATCAGATTCCCTTAACAGCATATCAAAGGCAGATGCTATATCCGACCCAGTGGAAGAGAGAGAGCTAACTCTGGACCGGGTATGAATCTGCGTTGAGGATGCTGTAAGGTTATCCTCCTCCTTTTCTTCATTGACTGATGCGACCATGTGTTCGTCTTGTGGCTTGTCCCCCTGAGGGGCGTTGTCACTCGACTCCATGGGGCGATTATCCTTTTTATATACTTTTAGTATAATATGTTCAAATCCAAAGGTCACCACACCATTGGATTTTGCCAGGTGCTCCAGGGATTCCTGATTGATTATGATAGTCGCACAGCGAGATCCATGGCGCTCCTCCAACTTTGCAATTTTCCAATTGTGTGTTGGTAACTTTGGATTGCACATTTTTATTATTTTTAGCACTTTTTCTGGCTCCTTTGGAGTTAAAGGTATCCAAGAGCGTGTTCGGGGTCTGCTAGGTATGGCATCCTTGGGCACTACTTCTAGTTTGGCGCCCTTCCAGATTTCACCTACCCTCATTATGGCGATGGAGAAGAGATCCAGGGCTCTCTTATCAGCACACGTTACTAGCTTCACGTGTCCTTGGTGCCAGCCACACATTTGGTAGACTGGAACTGGTCCCGGATTCTCCTCCATTACTTCTAGGAAGACGTCTGCAAGGGCGTCTGCTACAAGTCTCCAGTTCGACGGTGTAATACTGCCGTCTGGATCTGAGCGATCTACAACCGCCATTTCTATACTGTCTTTAAGCACCTCACTGTATAAGGTGTTGGTGCGATGCGAGCTGCGTGATTTTTTAGCGCCTGGAGCGTCTCCATCAGAAGATCGCTGTCTTTTGACAGCCACCTCCATGGTCGACGTCTTGTCTAGTTCTTCGAGCTTTTCCTTAGCCCAGGCCAGTGATTGTGCTTCGCGCTGCGTGCGGTTATCTATTGGGATCTTGGAGATCCTGTCTAGAACCCGCTTTGCGCTCAATCGCTCCCTGTACCTCTGCTTCGATTCTTTCATTTTCTGAGCCGTGTCAACCTTTACATTACCAAGGCCACTCTTGCTGGACGAAGGTCCGGCTTTTGGAGCAACCTTGCTTCTGGAAAGGCCGACGCTTTTGGCTTGTTGTGTTCTATTATTTTTTGAGGTACTAGGTTCTTGGTCTGCTTTAGCATCAACCAAGTCTTTTCCCTCTTCTGTGGAGACGGGCGTCGGCTTAACACCCGTACGCGGATTTTTACGAGTTCCGTTCTCGTCCTCACTAGTGCAGGCGGTTTCCTGATTTTCCTTTAATTTATTTTTATTATTCATTTTTGGTCCCACGAGTTGCGGATAAGGGGAAGGTCCACCTGAGCAGGGATCCGCTGTGCCCAGGTAAGGCTAGTTAATCCTGGAGGTCGCCCGGTATCCAGGATACTCCGTTTGTTTGAAGTTGTTTTAGGGTACAGTTTTTGATTTACTCTTAAGCTCTGTTGCCTACCTTTTTCCTATGCCACCTTTCGCAGATTAGCAGCCAGCTGAGTCCCTGTCGGCATAGTACGACAAGGTGATTATCCCCGCGTATTTCTCAAATATAAACTCCTGCTTCTTGGGAGCCTATAAAGTGAATGCAGTTGTCTATTGGGAAGTGAACTTTGAAAGTAAAGTCCTGAGATGATATTTGCAACTCATATCACATAAGTTGTCATTCATAACCAAGGCGTAAATTAATTATTGAAAACATGTATAGAAAAGAATACTTTGGACATAAAATATTGCAATGATGGAATTTGTTACTTGAATCAGCTAGGACCAATACGCGAAATCGATTTATTAAAAAATAAATACAAAAAATTATTATAATAAAATTATTCCCTTGTAAATATATCTTCGACTATTATGGAATATTCTTAAACTATAGGATTTTGTAGGCAATTATTTTTCTAATGTATGGTTTTACTACTGAAGTCCCCATAGTCTAGTAGGTAGTATGTTGGCTCATCAGACGTGAGGCCTCGTTTCAAACCCAGATCAAGCATCAAAACAAAATACAAAACGTATTTCTTCGGCGACTTCCTTTCAGAAGATTTCTGGCAAAAACTCTGAGAGTAATTAAAATTGTCACGAAAAGTTTCTCAAATATTTGTCGTTCGGAGTCGACTTTAAACTGAAACAGAACTGTTGAACACGGATATTGAATCGTGCTTTTTCAAGAACGATATAATTCAGAACGCTAAAGCCAAACGAAAGAAAGTGAACTAATTGAATTAAGAAGAATGTACCACATGCCTCTTGCCACGGTATAGTCTACTGTGAGGCGAGTTTGATGAGCAATTGATCTCTCGTTTTGTAGCCAGATCGTACCATTTGAAGCCATTAGACTATTTTTTTCATATACTGGGAGAAGCCAGCTATGAGATAAATTTGTTTTTTTTCAAAGTAGAACCCTCTTCAAGAAAATGAACATATTGATTGGAATTAACCTTAATAATCTTATATTTTGTACGTTTCCTTAATAAAGAAAGATCTAAACCGATTCTGTGGATGCATATACAGCTTTTGAAGCTTTACATCTATTTGTATTGCGTTTTACAATATCTAAAAATTCTTACATAAACTATATTATTCTGCTTAATAATACACATTTAAGCCCGTTTTAAAAGTATGTTAAAAAATAACACAATGCTAATTGATATAGGCATTGGACACTTTCAAATTTTTATTATTGCATAAATTTATTCACTTCATTGATATTTAATTTGTTTTCTTTTTTCTTTTTTTTAATTTTTTAAATTTATTCACTTCATTGATATTTAATTTAATTTGTTTTGTTTTTTCTTTTTTTCCTTTTCAACACTCTATCCAAAAATATTTTTTCATTTAAGTATTGTAAGGAATATATTGTCAACAATGCGTGGTTCTTATTGCAATACAGCAATCAATGTACAATCGTTTAACCGCTCTTAATTTCTTTACTTAATTTGTGTTCTTTAATTTATTGCAGTAACAGTTACTTCTAGCTTTGTTTTTTATTGACATTATCAAGACTGCAAAACAAAGCAATAGCAATTATTAATCTAACGGCATTTTAATATTGTTGTCAATATACATTCATTTTTAAACTTGTTACTATTTTTAGTAAAACATTCGTTTAACCGCAACAGTTAATTTGTTCCATTCGACGTTGAAACAAGTATTATGCTAACTTTTTCGTTTAAATTGAAAATTTTATAACAAAAAAAAAAAAACAAAAAATATTAATGAATTGGTGAATAATTAAAATAAACTATTTAGAAATGGGTTCAGAACCCTGAAAAGGGCTTAACCGATAAAGGGATAATACATCAGAAAAAATCTTGGAAAAATATGATGTTCATATGAAAAACTACATCAAACGAACGTCAATGAATTATGCGACTGCAATAACGTTTGCAAGTTGAAATATATTTCATTTCATGTCATTTTACGTGAACACTTAATATAAATAAAACTTACATGAACGTTTGATGGATAATCGACGAAAAACGATATACACATATGGGTGCGACTTATTAACTGTTGTTGTCAAATTTTAAATGGCTACTAAGCATTAAAATTTATCAAATGTTTCCCAGTGATACCACAATAAATATTTCTTATGTTGTGTGTGTTCATTTTATCCAGGCTGGACCTACAGTTAAAAGACTGCTGAGAGGAAGTCGCCAGAAAAGAATTTTTTATATGGGTTTTGTTCGAGATGTTTTGGCTGGGGTTTGAATCACAACCTTACATCTAAAAAGCCTACACTCTCCCTTATCTACTACAACGGCTGTTATTAGTCAATAAATTTAATTAAGTGTGATTTCGCCGTTTTAATAGCAAGCAAGAAATATAACTTCTGTGTTAGGAATCTTTTGTAGCAACTATGAAATGTCAATAACTACGTTTTATTTCAATATAGTTATCTTAAAATGTTTGACCACAGCTCAAGATAAGGTCTCGGGCTCTCTTTGAAGGATAAGGTTTCGCTTAAGCCTTGAATCTAAAATAAATTGTTCTGTATATTGTATAAATATTTGATTTGGCGAGCAGTCGAAGGTGACAGGAAGGAAGACGATAAGAAACGTCGGATGAAAACCTATTACTGCAGTGGCTAGACCATCAGGACATACCGTCAACATCGTCGCAGCTCCTCTACCAGTTTCTGTACAACGATATTTCACACATGAAAGCATTAATCAACCTTCAGGTCGATAGTTCCCTAAGAGACAAATTCTTATTCACCATAACTTTTTCACTGTAACTCACTAAGGAGTTTAGTGAGGACTCTGAGCATCAACTTCTAGTGTACTCAACTTGAGCACTATCAGCACGATTAGAAAATATTTCGAACCCTCTCCAGTGGTTAAAAGCGAAACTTCTCGTTAGTTATAGATAAGTCGTCCTTTGAGACCAAAAGAACCCTCTCCTCTCTACATTTAATAGGGACATAAGGGTAACTGAGACAGACTATTGTGAATCGAGGAGAACTTTCAATATGAGATATAAGAAATGTTATTTGATTTCATAGACCCCATTGTTAGTCCTTGGAAGAAGTTTACGTCTACTAGCTTTATTGGATTCCTCTACCTTCTCTTAAAAGTATCACCAGGACTTTCTCTTTGCCTTCTATGTTAGGTTTTTAATCCACGTAATTTGAGTTATTGGCCAACCCAGAAACTCACTAACTTGACCTTATGCATTCGCAAAGGTGTCCGTCAGTTTATCCACAGCCTTATTCAAACTGGTTAACTGCGGGCTAACAGACATATCTCCAAGCAGTAGTCATTGTATGCCATTGAGAAAGAGCAAAAGACTTCATAGTCAGTTTCTCCATTCAGATCCAATAAGGACTTCCACAATGTTGACAGCAGGTTACAGACACCACTGTCACTTTATTAAAACTATTAAAAGATAGCGATTAATATCAAACGTTCTTCTAATCCGTTCTATTTTGTACGAGTACGATATTTTCTCTATCATTACAGGCACATTCAAATGATTTTACCACCTTCAAATTGCCTAGATCCCTATAGTATGTCCACTATGTCATAAGCTAAGACATTATTCATAATAGACGTTAAGGACCAAATGCCAAGAGGTTATTGAGTGATTATTAAATATTTTCAAACATATACTTAAATTAATAAAATGTTCTTGAAGGAAATTTAATTCATTTTAAATTTATTTAAAACATTTATTCAGTTTTTTTTAAATCACAAAATTCTTTTGGGGAGACTTTTGCCAGATATCGCTTAGTATTTAAAAAAGATTTCAGTTTACATTATCTATGAAATTTTGTTAATTTTCCTCTTGTTTAGCGTTAACACATACATAATATTTTCAGTTTCATTCAGTATAACAAGTGAATAAAAAAAGACAAATTCAAAATACAAAGGCGCTTAATATTTATAGAAAAAGTAAACGGGTTTTTTGGATTTGAATGATAATATTTTTGTTCATTTACGATTATGGTTTGATACGGATACAGATTTGTTTATATCAAATATCATTTTTTTTTCGTAATACTAAGAATTGAAGAATGATTTCATTAAAAAAATGAGTTCGTAATTGTTTTTAGCATAAATTTTCTTCTGATAGTGTAATAAACAAAAAAAAATTAAATTACTGGGAATCGAAGGCCACACACAAATTAATTGTTTTGTTTTCAAATCGAAAAACCTTAACGAAAAATATGTAGATATTCACACTTGTGAATATATATGTGTTTACAATATGTGGTCAATATGGTTGAATTTTATACCATTTACATATAATTTCAATGGCAGAAAAAGTTATGGAGTTATTTATTAATATAAAAACAAATAAAAATTATTATTTATTTATATAAAGGTTTTCTTCGTACTGGCGTGTGCTTGTATACGTGCTCCCTTAAATTAAATTTAAATTAAACAAAGTAGAAGTAAGCCTTTAAAAATGAAGGCTTCTATGAGTAGAGCACATACAAATGTCCAATTATACGGGTTTCTGGCTCATAAGGCAGACGAAATTTGACCTATGGCATAACTTTTGCTGGCTTTGACCCCTGTGGTTTTATTCACATACATCTGAGACTTCACAAAATCCCACAAGAAAAAGTCTAACGGTATCTAATGGCACGATCTCAATGGCTAGTTCACATCACCTTCTCGTAGGCTGACCATGCCCTCAAATTGCTTGTGCTGAATATATAATGCGGCATGTAGGGCTGTCCTTTTGAAACTACATGTAGTTACAGATATCGAATTCATACAAAAAAATAATCGTCGACTTAAGATGTTCGCCGTCGACTGTGATGGCCTGGCCAAACGTCGTTCTCAAAGAAATACGGACATAAGATGCCGCCAACCCACAATCCACACCAAACAGTAACTTTTTCAAAATGCATTGGACACTCTTGGATCTTATATGAATTGATATCGTAGCAAATTCGGCAATAAAGATTGTTAATGAATCCATTCATACAAGAATGGGACTCATCTCTGAAATTTAGGGCCAGTTGCCAACTTCTACAGAACAAATTCAGCGAACACACATCCTTGCTTATGGTCGTCCATTGAGACAGAATAAATAAAAACTCATTTTGCTGATGTAGCTTCAGTATGATAGTCGTTATCAACTCTCAAAGTCGCCCTGTTTGAAGATCCTACATTTAAAAAGTTTGTAACCCATATGTCAATACCCTTGTATTAACTGTACCTGTTCAGAATAGACTGCAAAGGGAACAAATGTCATTTAAAAACATATTAAATTATAGAGAAAGATACAAAAATACTAGCATATGAAGCCTTGTTCTGAACTGTCAACATTAAACTGTAGTTGGATAAAAATTAATATAAGTTCATTACTTTGGCATACCACTGAGGAGTTTGCTTGACACATTTAGAATAACCCCCTTTGGGTCAAGTAATATTCGAATTCTGCGATATGCCTCTTGCCCTATTAGCATATTTTGATGGAATCGATTTGAACAACATTCTATTGAGAAAGCTCTTCCACTAACAAAATTATTTGCCAGAAAGAGGTGTTATCCACTTTACAGTGTAGGAAAACTCTCTGTAAACTCCTGTAGCTGCAGGCGAGTCAGGCATAGTTCTTGTTGAAAAGCATTGTTTAATTAGCATCACTAATATTTCTATTATTGGAGATTTATCTCTTATTCTAAATATTGTACTGTCAAAACAAGATCTACCTTTACATCGCCGATGACGTGTCATATTCGTATTGGCGAATGCAATTCGGCTATTTCTTTTTATAATAATCATTACCCTTTATACCTATGTTCTTATTTCTATAGTATACACAACGTGTTTAGCTTTTGACAAATACACTTGATTCTTATATAAGTAAAACTCCACTCGTGTTTAATTTTTGTCAGTTCTCCTAAAGGACATACGCTGGGACGATGCAATGGTTCACAGTAAGAGTTTGGCTACTTGCTTACCATTGTCTTGGAGAGTTATCTTTCTTCGTAACTATAAACAACATCCTATGTCGTTTATCCTAAATATTATGGCCTACAGCGTACACTTATTTCACGTTGTATCTCTCTTGTTTAAAGTTACGCGTGCATTTGTACTGGCATTTAGAGAGTTGACATTTGTAGTTAAATGACACGAACGAATGTGCATTAGTATTTTTATGTCAGTCGACGGATTGTAACCACCAAAAATTATCCATAACACAAAGTCATTTTAATGACATTTGTTTGTAAGACTATGCCTTCAATTTTTTCTACAGTGTGTATTTGGTTCAACGTTTCTCTCCCTCACTGTAATTTTTTATGTCACTTGCTTGATTTAAATGAAAGGGGCAAATCATACAGAGAGATAACTTACTCCCTGAATATTGCCCAAAACAAGGTTTATTGTTATTTTAAAATCCGTGGCAAAAAACTGACAAAGTTTACTTAAAATACCAACATTCTGCGCATTTAACTGGTGCGAAACAGGGCACTGTAAACTTAAAGTATATTTCTTTAGAATGAGAATCGCATCGAACCTACTATGTAGATTCTGTCATGTTGTGAATAAATCATTAGAACACATTCTTGGAGCCAGTGAAGCACTAATGCACACCAAGAGGAAGCATATAACATATTAAGTATTGGGCGGGAAACTGTGCGTAGAACTTTGCGTAAAATCAGAATTGTAACAGCTGTAAACAAAAAAACAAATGGCGCTATCAAATGAAAATGTGCGTCTTATAAGAAATATAGAAACTGGACAATTGATGATTGGAGACACGATTTATGTGAGATGAGCAAGAGCATTGCTGATACCGTCCACACGAAAATCTCCAACAATATCAAGTAAAGCAAACTCTGATACATAAATATATGTTCGTACATGAAGTAATTGGTTAAACTAATTGTTTTTTTTTTTCGTTTATTGAATTAATAAGTTTAAACTAATTCCTAGTATTTCCATGTATGCAAAGTCCCATAATATGCTCTCAAGTATAATTTAAACACACGTTTATGGTATAATTATATTACACTTGTTTGTTTTCAAATACCACAATAAACTTCGCAATTCAAAGGGGGAATGCCTATATAAATTTTTTAATGTTCTGGAAAAAATATCTGCAGAAAAACATCTGTCACATAATTCAGTATGTTATCTCCACTGAACGTAATGAATCGATTTACGCTTGAGCGACGTTGGGGTTTATTGGGCTAACGATGATGCCAAAAAATCATCTTTTCCGATGAAGCTCATTTTAATCGTCATTCAGAATACCCACTTGTGGTCTTACCGAAGCCAATGCATCCATTACGAGTGACTTTTTGGAAAGGCTTGTGGAGCGTAGGCATCATTGGTCCATATTTCTTTGAAAATGAGGACGTCGCAACCATTACGGTCAATCGAGACACCTAACGCACTATGATAATCGAGCTTTTTGTACCCAATTTCATGGTATTGATGTGAACGGTGTTTGGTTTCAACAGAAAATGCAACTTGCCACACATCTCATGCCGCAATTGGTTTATTGCGTCAAATGTTTTATTGCCGTTTGATGTCAATTACCTGCTAAGAAGCTGCGATTTGACACCGTTGGACTATTTTCTGTGGGACGCCGTTAAAAAAAGTGTTATGCCAACAAACCAAGTGCAATTAAGCATTTGAAGGCCAACATTCATGGAATCAGGAATCACCGAGATACGATCCCATACACCCAAAACGTGTACGAAAATTGGTTCGACCGAATCAGGCACTGTGAGGTTAGCCGCGGCAGCCATATGAATGAATCCATTTCTAACGGGAACAATTGTACTTCACAACAAAGAAATAAATTTAGCAAAATTTTTTTTGTTTTATTTATTTATTTTTTTAATTTAAACTTTTAAATTTCCAACCCTATATGTACACTCAGGTCTCGATTTATGCGATAAAATCCGTTTTAAAAAATCGCATAAATTAATTTGCATAAAATGATACTCGCGCTTCATATAAAAACTACTGATACGTTTCAAAATCCTGAAAAACCGCATTAATTCAAATTTTAATTAAAAAATGCAAATAAGATCACATAAAAGATATCAACAAAAAAGTATTTATTTCATTTACTTAAGTAATAAAAACAAAAAAGTCTAAAAAATAAACAAAAGTACAATATTAATTAATTAATTACCGAAAAAACAGAGAACGATCTAAAGCCATAATCCTGAAACTTTTTTGGAAATTCGATAAATAAGATTACTCTGAACCACTGAATAATTGTCTGCATGGTTTTGAATTAGTTCTATGTCACTTTCATCACTATACGATACATATAATCATAAATACGTATTGTCATAATATGGTAAATTACTTGACAAATTCAAAGTGCAACTCGCAACAAAATCTTATAACTTTACAAAAATGTCACGAGGAAAATCGCAGTAAATATGCGTAATGGTTCACCAAACCAGGATTGATGTTCGGGAAAGATTTTTTTGTGTTTAATTAAATTTATAGCAAATTTTCTGCTATTGTTCTTTTCTTCGATCCTAGTCACACATCTCCAAAAAAATGAAATATATAAAAATTAATCTGCCGCATCTCAGCAGAGTTAATAAAATTGCAGTGAAAAGTTTCTCAAAAATCTGTCGACTTTAAACTGTAGATCCCGCCTCTCACTACTCATGTAAAAATTAATACACACAACGTAAGTGGTGTGAGAAGCTAGGTCGTAATTCTGACTCAAGGGTTGTAATGAAAAATTCAATCGATCTCAATCAACAAATTTTCAGAGTTTTTCTAAAGGGATTAGTTCAAAACGTTGTAACCACCCAGCTATTTTAGAATTCTGCTAGCAATGATGTTTCAGAGGTAATTCTTAAAATGTTCCCTAATGCTATTGGCGTTTATACACAAAGAAGGAGTACATCTACCTTCATGGTGAACTATTGGTGGCTGGTATTGTATACTTATTTATTGAAACGTACACTAAATATCGGAGTCAAATAAATTGCATTTTTTAATTAATTTTCTCTTTGTTGACTTGCCTGTTTAGCGATTTTTTTGTATTCATTGGTCATGTTAGTGGATAGAAAGTTGTGTATTGTTTATCAAAGACTATTGCAGCTGAGGTACCATTTCATTCTTTAAAATGTTATAGAAACCTAACGGACAAAACTAAATTAAAAATTAAAAAAAAAATATTAAATACAAATATATGTTGTATATAAATGAGCAAATAAATGTGTATATTTATGTGTAATTAGATTTGTTTACTATTAAATATTGAATTCAACAAATTTCTCAAGAATTAAAACAATAAACAATTTCAAGAGGTTTAGAGTTGTGAATTTCTTTTATTTGAAAAAAAATTTCAAACTGAACAAATTGAAACAAACTTCGTTCCGATATTTTTAATAAAGTTCTTGTAATAAAGTGAATTAGTAGAGAAAAGAACTGAGTTATCGTACATATGTGTGTATATACACACGCATACATCATTGAAAACATATTGTGAACCAAACAAGTTGAAGTAGTCTCTATATTGGGGAAAGAAGCAGAGAATACGCGTTTGTTTAACAAGTAATTAAACTTACTTTTAATGAAAAAATAGCAAAGAATACATTAATAATATAATAAATTGAATTCAAGAAATTTTTACAAAATAAAGAATTTTATGAGAATTGATAAAAAAAAACAAATGTTGGACTAACAATTCGTGTGGTTTGAATTTTTGACATCATTTTCAAATATATTTAATCACTCTATTGACAAGGTAGTTTTCATCGCAGTTGCTTCAAGACTATTGCGAATTTTTAAATCTTTTTTATCTACTGTGCCTTGCGACGTTATCGTGGCGATAATTGATTTCACTAAATGGAACAGTTCACCTTATTTTTATTAGCATCAACAGACACAACCCAATTAAATGTCTCAATAAAACGATCTCCCAAACTTATTATAAAGAATCAATGAAAATATAATTTCTAGTGACCATTTGAAAACAACGTTTATAAGGCTTAGAAATAATGAATCGTGGGAGTTCTTTTTTTTAATTTTAATCAACGAACAGAGTGTACTTAAACTTTTTGTGTGGATTTTGTACTTGTGTTAATAACTGATTTTTATTTCAGAAACTTTCGCAATGTGTGGTTTTTTTGAAAAAGAATTATTTCAAAATATATGCGACCTGTGTCACGATGCAATGGATGGTAGCCTTAAGTTCATGGAATTATGGTGTTGTGGACATAGATTTCACAAGCATTGTTTCGAACTGTACGCCTTATTTCATATAACATGTCCGTCATGTAGGTGTATATTTGGCTCATTGTAATATTTTTAATAATTTTTATCTGTTATTGTATTAAATAAATATAAAGCATAAAATTTATTTTTTCATAACAATTGTGAATCATATTTGTATCAACTTCTATGTGTGGACTTTTTTCTAATATAATTACGGTTTTGATATTAAAGATATTTTAAAATGTTTTGTTATTTTGATAACAACGTATATTTACATCACATAATATTATTGAAATGAATGAAAGCTATTTATGCAACACATTTTTTCATCTGAATTAATGGAAACATAACTTCTAAGTTGTTTTTAAACAACAAGTAGCCTAAAATTATGTACATATTTATTGTAAATGCAATATTTTTAATATGACTATTACAATTGCGAAATGGTTTCAATCTGAGGTAAAATAGAACACAAGATATTTGTATACTTTTGTATGCTCTTACCAGTTAATGATACCAAGTCCTTTTACACCTCTTTGCACTTGGTTATTACAAAAGTTATTGGGTCATTTTTTCATATCACCCATTCATTCAGTGCTGGAACATAATATTGTGTTCGCTTAATATGTTTACACCAACGCAATTGTGGTGCTTTTATTGTGCAGTTTATGGTCCATATAAATAAATAAATAAATAGTTATAATAAAAATAATTAAAACTCCCGGAAAAAATGTCTTTCGGAAACTGCCAGTGCGGACTCAGCCGAAGTTTTAATTGTGCACATTCCAACGCCGTTGCAGTAAAATACGAATATTGAGTAATCCTCCTGCAAGCAACGACCCAATACCGCCATGTATTTATGCGCTTCAGATATTTTTCTTCTCATGGTCTCAAGATCTTTAACGTACGACTTTTTGAATGCAGTTAAGACGGCTAAAAACCCCGGTTAATTTTTTGATAACAATCTTACCTGGACATATGGTGAGTCCAGGTAAGATTCTGATTTTGAGACATATGGCAGTGCACTTTTTTATTATTCTATAAGCAGAGCAAAAGTTAATATTCTATTGAATAATATTACCAGATATGTTTATGATCTGAAAAGGGTTGATTTCATATGGTCGTACTCTAAATTAATTCTTGGTGTATCTTATGACAACAGAGTTTTTATTATATAAAATTATATACAGACGTAAACCCAAAAATTTATTTGGTCTCTTCGAATATCTTAGTCTATGGGCCATTATTACAACTTGCCGTTAACTAAAGGGAGGATTTTAACGGGCATATAAATTGTTTTTCGTTAATAAAATTAAAAAAAAAAACTTGTATAATTGAGCAGTTTTATCGACATTGCTCCGGCACTGCCATATTTTTGAAAAATTTTATCTGTAAGTTGTAATAATGAAAATAAGTTAAAGGTAACTTTGCAGTTCCCTATAGCTAAAGGTACCTTTAACTAACCCCAAGTTTAGCGACAAGTTGTAATAATGGCCCTATGAATGGCAATTGATGTTAAATGCTACATGTCTTCGGAGCTCCATTACACCCTCCTTACAATTTAACAACAACGCAATGTATTTTAGAATACTTTTCTTTAACTGTTTTGAGAATATCTAATACCGTCTATATTTGAAATAATTCTTTTTTTTCAAACTTGAGATATTAAATAATTTACTTCCTTTGTTTTTTTATAATTTTTTTTCTTTTTAATTTGAATGTAATATCTTTTAAGTGTCCTTTTTATGTTTTTTCTTTCATAAGCTGTTATAGTCGAATTTTATTATGTAAACTGTTGTCTTATTGTGAAAAAGTCATACTTGTTTAAATATTCCTGTACATTAATTGTAAGACTTGTCTTATTGTGCAGGAAACCAAAACAATAAATAAATGAAAACAGAATAAATAAAATAAAATAAAAAAATAAGAAATGTAGTTGACGTGACCTTTTCCAACTTTTACGAAACAAAATTTTAGGAAACAAATCGGCAAACGATGTACCCATACCAAAAAAGTATGACCACAAGCCCCTGATAAGCCCCATGCGATTGGATATTTAATACTGTTGGCGAGTAGCTGGCAATTGTCATGCATCCACTCCTGTAGTAAATACATATATACATATATAATTGGTCATTACAACCCTTCAGTCAAGATTACGACCTAGCTTCTCACACCACTTCTGTTGTGTATGTTAATTTTATACACGAGTAGCGGGACCTATAGTTTAAAGTCGATTTCGAACGGCAAATTTTTGAGGAACTTTTACATGACAGAGGAAATCGCCAAAGAAATACCTTTTTCATATTTCATAAAAAAGCTGCAAATACAATTTAGTGGCGCCATTGATAAAGAATAAATAAACTGTTTATTTTTTAATCCTTTTACTTATGTCTGCCGCTGCTTTTACATACGTATGTATATACTAATTCGTGCGCATACAGCTTACCTAAGGCTGCAATCGCAAAATTGTTGTGTTTGCTGTGCTGCGTCTATTATGTTTATGGCATTAACTTGTTAATTCTTTTACATTATAATTACATCATTTATTATAATTTTAACTCAGTGCTTTTTTCATTTGATTTTAAATTTAAAATATATTCTAATAATATAAAAAAAATTCTAAAAATTCTTACATAAAAACCTACTGTTGTGCGTAATAATACACATAAATAAGGCCGTTTTAAAATTTAAAAAATGATAACACTGGTAAAATTATTATTCAACCATTTTCAACTGCCATATCATATATATGGCGTCTTAAACACAAATGAATAACATTAACTGACTGACCAATAAGAAACTTTGTCACGTTTTGAATGAAACCATTATTTCTACACATACATATATGTATTTACTCATCAGAGAGGCATTCTAGCACCAACAATATTTTCCTTTGTTGATTTTCGTCCTTTTTAAGATTTCCGTTTTTTTCCTTTTTGAATTAAGAAATAAGGGAAGGTATGTTAAAAAAGAAACACATTCAATTAGTTCGTGAGAATTTTTATTATATCAAGAATTTAATCATTTCATTGGTATTTAATTTTTTTGTTTTTAAGTATTTTTTTTAATTTTGAGTTTTCAAATCTTTGTCCAAAAATATTTTAATTCAAATATTATAAAGGATATATGTATGTTAGAAATATGTTGGAACATATGGAATTATTTGAACTCAAAGACATATCACACTGCATTTGCAATTTTAATATTTTTAAAATCTATAAGAAGATTGAAATCACCCCTAAAATGCATGGAGGTGATTTGTGATCAAACTACACGATGTGATATCTATTTATCACAAAATACATCGATTTCTTCAGTGCATTGATTGATGATTTTTTTAAAAAATGTAAATAAAAACAGGGTATTGATTTATTCTACTGTCCCCAACCTATGTAAAGTATTCCCGTAATGTCTCCTGCAATTCTGTTACTTTGGCAAACATCAGGATGCTATACGGCATTAGTAAGGATATAACTCTGCCTGTTATTTTATATATGCCCTGGTATTTTCTTCTGAGATGCATTAACGTGTTCCTTGCTTGGTAAAGCGCCGTTTATATCCTCAGGCTATTGCTTAATATTCTGATGCATATCGCATCTTTCCTAGATCACAGAATGGTTCTGATCTTCTCAGTGGCTTAATCTGCGTGTTAATTACCGAAATTTTCCACATGATCTGCATAGGTGATTCAGCTGTCCATTCTAATCTTAAGCCAACTTCATATGAGCTGAGAACCCGGATGACGGCCTGACTGTCAGATAGTATTGCTATTTTTCATCCTAAGCACATCTTGCGATGATGCATTTTTTCGCTTTAAAGCAAGTTTTGCTATGGATTCTGAATATTTCACTCTGAATCCGAACATTTTCGCTACTGCCCCTTTTTATGCAATTGATCCATCTGTACACCGTAGAACGCTCCCTCTCTTAAAACTGTATGTTGCTCCCAAATTACTGCACTCTCGCGTAGTAACTCGTTCTCGTTGCGAAGCACTTCCGAAAATCGGCGAGTTTACTGGTGCTGTTTAGGGCGTCATGTCGATTGTGTTTATAGCACAAAGCTTTAAAAACACTTAAAATTGATTCATATGTAAAATATCTGAGCGCTGGAAATGCGAGTGAAAAGCAGAAAGAAGATGTAGAAGGATATGCGTCTATGCATGAAAGAAAGGCCGCCGATAATATCGATTATGAAATTGAGTGGTTTGTTGATTCAACGCTTGGACCTGACTGTGAAATGACTGACATCATTTGACTAATAAAAGGAATATTTTGCGAAATACCTACTCGGAATTTTCACTTTCAAAGGAAATAATTATTATATGATTACGGAATATAGCTGTTTATATCCGGAGATCGAAAAATCCCTTCCCTGGCGATCAACCAGAAGAGACCTAACGTCCAATTCTTTATACAACATAATGTAATGTAATTAGAGCTTTGGGACTTTCTAACATTTCATTGTAACTTAAACTAACTTAGGCCTTTGAGTTATAAAATCCTTTATAAAAGAATCATTCGCATAAAACCCAGCATAGATTGATATCGTTAAGAAAATTGTGTCTTTTGACTTAAATATTGAACGAATTATAATAAATTATTTGATTTGAGAATTGAAAAAGTGAATTTTTACCTAAATATTGTAATTTAAAAAAAAAAAGAAATATAAAATTTGAAAGAAACAAAAAACAAAATACAATAATCAAATTTTCTGGAAAAAAAAATAATACATAGAAAAGAAGTTGGTTTTTTTTTGGTTCTTTATCGACAACCCCAGTGAGTGAAAGACAAAATATAAAAAAGGATATTCTCGTAAAAGGAAAGTGCGATATTTTTTTTTCTTCTATATTAAGAAAGGATATTTTCTTATCATTCCAATTTGTATTGCCAGAAAGTTCAACATCAGTTTGGTCAACGGGAGTCGCCACAACCACCAACCACCACAACAGCATCTTCGCCACCATCGACATCCATACAGTCCACGATTTATCATTTGGTCCAATCGAGCCAGATTTTGGAACCTGTTTTTTTGGATTTTTGGAACGTTGTTTTTTTTGTATTTTGCCGTCGTGTGACCTTCATCTAATTAATCTTCAAAGTAACCTTGGAATGTTAAGGTAAAGTTGTTTTTGTAGTTTCTTTTATATTTTTTTGAATTTTGGTGGTAATTTTATATACAAGTAAAGTTCTGTTAGACTAGACAACAAAACTTTGCTTTTATATAAAATTTATAACAGTACATATATATTTATATTTTTACAAAGTGGTGTGTTAAATTTCGATAGCACTGACACACTTTGTAAATTTATCGAGTATAAGAACCAAAGTGTTCTTTTTATGCACTGTTATACCAACGTGTCTTGACTTATAAGTGACTAGGATATCAGATTGTGCTGTGAATATTCCAGTTGGGAATCCAGCTCAGCTACCCAATTTGATATCAGTTATAAGTCAATAGTTGTGTTATAATTGGTGATGGTGCGGTGGCTAAATAGCAAGGCACGTTACCATTTATAACAATCCTTGAAATCCACCGAGTACATGATAGATATACCCATAAATAGGTGTTATTTGTTTCTATTCTCGATAGATCTGGTTTTTTTAACAGATCTTTGAGTGAATGAAAAGTTTGAATTTTCGACAAACTGAAATGCAATAACGCAATAAAATTTATTTATGGGTCTCCTTTTGATTTTCTTTATTCCTTTATTTATTAATTTCTTGTAATTGTTTAAAGTTGATTTCTTTAAAGGAAAAATTTGAATTTAATTCTTTTTAAAACAAATTTGTTGAAATAATTGTTTATTCTGGTAAATTGGTTAACAAATAATTTATTGCAGTTTTATTTACCTTTATTATTTTGTAATTAATTTTTGATTAAATTTTACACATTTTGAATTTTAATATTGATTTGCTGCATTGACAAAATTTATTTATGTCTTTTATATAGTTGTACGAAACTGCTTTTTCACCTTCGTATTTTCTTTTATTATTTCGTTTTATTTTGGAAACAATAATAAGTATCGGGTTATCGGCCATTGGGAATTCGTCCTGTTGGCTTAGTTTCGCGGAGTGCGTAATTTTTTTTGGAATTTATGCCCATTTTATTGGACATTTATTACCTTTTTGTTAAGTTGCGGTGAGGCGCTAATTTGGTCGCGGAAGTACGTTGTCAGGGTGGTCACAGTGACCTTTGGTTTAACTTTTGAAATCTTTTCGTTTTTTTTTTATTTTGTGTGCTAGGAGATTAATTACAATCGGGACGCGATCATTTTCTAGTTTCGCTCAGGTTCAATTTATTATTTATTGAATTTTGGAAAAATTTTTACTCGATTTAATTTCGTTTGGGGAATTAGTCTTCGAAAAGTGTGGAATAGAAACTCAACTATTCTGTTAGTTCCCTTTGGTTTCCACTTTTGCTGTTGTTGCTAGCTGCTATTGATAAATAATAATCGAGATGCCGAAGTCGAGGAGATTATTAACGTTTGAGGGGTTTGCCCAGATATTCATAGATTTTGAGAGGGAATTCAATGCTACTCCTCAGGAAGGTAATACGACCTTCTATATTGAGGTCCAGAGGGAGGAGTTCACGTCACTATGGGCAAGGGTGAGGGATTCCTATGAAGCCTTTGCCACAGGTGACGAGGAGGATTTGGAAGGTGACCGGGAAGCTGCACGTGAACTTTTTGGACACTGTAGGTTGGGATACATTACTGTTGCCTCACTAATTTGTGAACTTTTCCAGACCTTGGTCAACCAAGCTGGGATGTCATCGACACAGTGTCTCAATGGTCCAGCCAACGAGAACCGCATTCGGCATAGCATGCAGCTACCCCCTTGTGCCATGGAGGTGTTTCATGGGGATTACAAATCTTGGCCATCCTTTCGCGACATGTTCACTGCTGTTTATATGAACGGAGCCAACATTTCACCAGTGGAACAGCTCTTTTATTTGAGGCAGTTCACGCGTGGTAAAGCCTTACAGATTGTAAAAAAATCTCCTCTCACTGTTAGTGGATTCCAGGAGGCGTGGAAAATCTGAAGGACAGGTACGAGAATAAGAGGATTTTGGTGAATTCTCAGCTGAAGGTTTTGTTTACTCTAGCACCGGTCAAATCCGAAGCAGCCCAGGATATCAAGAGGTTGCAACGGGATATTAATAATTCGATATCGGCACTTAAGATGCACGATATTAATATCTCCAATTGGGATCCAATTTTTGTTTATTTGTGTTCCACCAGGCTGCCTGTGCTCACTTTATCTCTCTGGGAACAGACAATCCAAAACAAGGTGGAGATTCCCAAATGGAGGGATTTGGGTACTTTTTTGACATCACGGTTTCAATCTCTAGAAACTGTGTCTGAAATTCGAAATTTTGAACCAGTTGTTAGCGGTTCTAGGCCTGCCCCTGAAACTCTTCCTAATCCGAAAAGGGGAGTTCGATCCTTTTCCACTAAGCTGAATAAGAGAGTTTGTACGTATTGTTCAGGAGACCATTTGTTGAATATTTGTCCTAAATTCTTGGATTTATCTCCTGAGAGACGGTTTGTGATTGTAAAGAGGTACAATCTTTGTATTAACTGTCTCACAGGTGGTCATAGACTCAATGAGTGTAAGAGTACTGTTGGTTGTACGGTGTGCAAGTTGAAGCACCACACTCTACTGCATCGAGAGGTGTCTGGATCCTCTTCGGGCGTTTTGGATACGCCAAGTTCTAGCGGTGCAGTCAGGTCGAATGGTGAGGTCCAAAATTGTATTGCTGCTACGTCGAGACAGATACTTTTGGGAACTGCGGTAGTTGGTATCTACCACCGAGGGGAAACGTTTAGAGCTATGGCGGTGAATATACATGCTAAGGTCTCTGGTTTGAATGGAGCATGTGCTGGTGCAGTCCAAAGACAATGTTCGTTTGTCTTAACTTCTCTGTCTGTAGATCAACATAGTGTGGAGGCAATCGGTTTGGTGTTGCCGAAGTTAACCGGAATGTTACCCAGCTCAACTATTAACATATCGCAATCTGCAGCTTTTTCGGGGATCACATTGGCTGATCCTAAGTTTAATGAAAGCGATCGAGTGGACATCCTAATTGGAGGCGACATTTATCCTAACGTAATGTTGGAGGGCGTTAGGAAGAATCTTCTGGAGAATATGATGGCCCAGGAGAGTATTTTTGGTTGGGTTCTGACGGGGTAATTACCCGAACCGCGTTCCAAGAGCTATACGACTCTCGTGTCGTATTGCACTGAATTGGAATTGGCTATGGTTCCCTTGATTGTCTTGGCTCTTCCCGCCTAAAGGCCTACAGACAATTTTTGCGAAACGAAGCTTCCATGCTTCGAAATCCGTCTCTTAAACTGGATTATGATACGGTTTTAATGGAGTACGAATCTTTGGGTCATATTGCAAAAGTGAATTTGAGGAATACGAATGAAGGAGATTCGTATTATTTGCCTCATCACGCTGTACTCAAGCCTGAAAGCTCTTCCACGAAGGTTAGGGTTGTTTTCAATGCGTCTAGTAAAACGTCATGTAGATTGAGCCTGAATGACACCTTATTTACCGGGCCTGTTTTACAACACGATTTGAGGCTTCTAATCGTTAGATGGCGTTTTTACCGATATGTCTTTAATGGAGACATTGAGAAGATGTATCGACAGATTCTCTTGGACCCTGATCAGGTGAAGTACCAACGAATAGTTTTTCGTAAAGGGTCGGATGGGGAAGTAGAAGATTTTGAATTGAAAACCGTCACGTTTGGTGTAAATTGTGCTCCTTTTTTGGCAATAAGAACATTGCTTCAACTCGCGGAAATGGCCTTTGGCATCGGAAATTTTACCCGAGATGATGTACGTGGATGACGCGTTAGCTGGGGCTCATGATGTTTCTGAAGCGATAGAGGCCCGAGACCAATTAAGATCGGCGTTGATTTCCGCGGGATTCTCAATGCGAAAGTGGACCTCAAACGACAAGAGAATTCTTCAGGGATTGCCTTCTGATCACTTGTTGAGGGAAGATTTTTGGAATTTGAAGATGTCAGCTCCATCAAAACCCTGGGCGTACGATGGAATGCCAGGTCTGATCAGTTCTTCTTCACGACAACGACAATAGATATTAAGGAGAATTTTACGAAAAGAGAGGTATTGTCGGTTATAGCCAAGCTCTTCGATCCTGCTGGATGGTTAGGTCCGATAGTTGTCACTGCAAAAATGCTCATGCAGAAAATATGGAGCGAGAAGACTGATTGGGATGAATTTTTGACAACGGAGAGCCTTGCGAAATGGAAGCAATTTCTTAATGAATATAGTTTCATTAACAATATAAAAATACCTCGATGGGTAGGTTTTTGACCCGATTATAATGTGGAGATTCATGGGTTCTCTTATGCTTCGGAGAAAGCATACGGGGCGAGGCATATAGAGGATGAACCCATCTGTTGTTGGCTAAGTCGAGGGTCGCTCCTTTGAAGACAATTTCTTTACCTAGGCTGGAACTTTGCTGGGCTGTCTTATTGACTGAGTTGACGCATCAAAAACAAAATTCTATGGGTGGGCAGATTCTACCATAGTTTTAGCTTGGCTTCAAAAACCACCCAGTTCGTGGAAAACTTTTGTTGCTAATCGGGTTGCAAAGGTGACAGACCACCTGAATAAGGCATGCTGGAGGCATGTTCGGTCGGAGCAGAATCCGGCTGATTTGATAAGTCGAGGAGCTCGACCGCAGGATTTGGCGATGGACAATCTGTGGTGGCAACCTTTAGGACGTTGTACAATGGGTCAATCTGACCTCCGGGTACTGTACCTGTCTTGACTGACAGGTACACGTCCTCTAACCTAACCTAACCTAACCTATCTGTGGTGGCATGGTCCCCAATGGTTAGGTTCTCCTACCGACGAGTGGCGTAATCCTATTCCCGAGGAATATGACACTAAGGATGAAGAAAAGTGTCACATGGTTTTCTTCGCTTATTTTAAGGAGTTCGATGACCTTTTGAATCGGTTCTCTTCCTATTCGAGGGCGTTGCGTGTGATGGCCTTAGTATTTAGGGTTTTTGACAAGGAAGGTTCGAGTTGTGGTTCTTTGGAGATTACTCCACACGAAATCCAGAGGGTGAGAGGAAAGCTGATAAAAATAGCTCAACGAGCTTGGTACCCTCAGGAATACCGGCGGTTGTCTGATGGAGAAAAGGTTGTTGAAGGAGAACTATTGAATTTAAATCCCTTTTTAGATGGAGATGGTTTGATGAGAGTCGGTGGCAGGCTGGCTAATGCGACTAGTCTCAAGTACAACGAACGTTTCCGATTCTTTTACCAACAGCAAGTCGGTTCTCCTATCTGTTGATCGATTTTATCCATAGGATGACTTTGCATGGCGGAAACCAGTTAATGCTGAGAGTCTTGAGGACTGAATTTTACATGCGCAGGACGTTGCAGGACTTGTACTATCTATAAAGGAAAGACTCAGAGTCAAATAATGGCAGCTTTACCTACGTCTCGTACCGTTTTCACTCGTCCTTTCGCTAGCACTGGTGTAGATTTTGCTGGGCCCTTTGACATTCGAAATTGCACAGGCAGAGCGTGTCTTATAACTAAGGGCTACGTGTGTTTGTTTATTTGCTTTGCTACGAAGGCTATTCATTTGGAAGCGGTTAGTAATTTATCTACGTCTGCATTCTTGGCTGCTTTGGCTAGATTCATTTCTCGTCGTGGATACCCTACGGATATGTATTCCGACAACGGGACCAATTTTGTAGGAGCGTCGAAAATCTTGAGAAGTGAATTTCGGAATTTTCTTAAGGAATCAGGTTCCCAGGTCAATGCTACTTACGGACCTAGGGGGTTAACATGGCATTTCAACCCTGCTGGTGCACCTCATATGGGAGGTCTCTGGGAAGCAGGTGTCAAAATTTTTAAACACCATTTCAAGAGGCTGGCAGGGAGCTTGGAATATTCTTTTGAGGAGTTCTCCACTCTCCTAACTCGCGTCGAGGCGTGTTTGAATTCACGTCCATTGTGTCCTTTGGCAGATAATGCCGATTGCCTGGATGCTCTTACGCCAGGTCATTTCTTAATTGGTGGCCCTTTACTGTCCCCACCGGCATTGCAGATTGCAGACCCTTTATCCTCAATAACAAACCGATGGCAAAGAGTCAAGGCTCTAAACCAACGTTTATGTCTCCGTTAGAAGGAGGAATATTTGAAGGAGTTAGAGAAGAGGAACAAGAAGTGTTTGAGGAAGGACTTAGAGGTCGGTGAGATGGTGGTCATCCGCGAAGACAACGTGCCTACCAATGAATGGTGCCTAGGTCGCGTAGTTAATTTGCATTCGGGTAAAGATGATCATGTTAGCGTGGTGGATTTGAAGACGTCACGTGGAACAATTACTCGACCAGTTGTGAAACTGGTAATTCTTCCGACTTCTTCAACTTGAAATATTTAGTAATTTCAGCTTATAGTATCATGGTTTCGGCGAAAAATACAAGCAAGGCGACATTAAGAAGATGGTATGTCGTGTCTGTTTAAAAAACCACCCGTTGCGATTTTTCGAACGATTCTCGAAGGCAGATTATGAGGAGAGAATGAAGTTGGTGACGATCTACAAGTACTGTGCTGGCTGTTTGAGTCACGATCATACCTGGAGGACGTGCGTGAGTACTGGCAAATGTAAGCGTTGCGGAGATATGCATCACACGCTTCTCCACAAGCCGGACAATAGACCTCGCTCGTCTGGTCCGAAGAAGGTCACGAAGTCGAAGAGGGGCAACCGCAATCGTAAATCGCCTGCTCGCACATGTAATAAAGGACCTCGTACGTCCCGAAACTCCGCCAGGGGACCTCGTTCGTCCAATGATAGTGAGAGTCGCAGACCTAGTCCGTCTAACGCTCTGGTTCCGAGTCGATCGACGAACCGCAAATCTCATCAGCCAAGGGATTCCTCTCGTTCGACAGCTTGTAGAGCTTTACCGTCTACGTCATATACGTTGACGGACAGCGTTCTTTTAAAACCAACTGCTGTGGTAAACATTGTAGCGCATGGACGATATGTCACGGAAAGAGCTGTCATCGACCCTACTGCGGAGCGTACCCTCCTTTCTGAGAAGGTTGTTCGTCGGCTAGGTGCGAAAACAATCAGGGTTGGAAGCTCAGAGCAGGTTCTTTTGGTAGTTAGAGGTAACTAGGTAGCGACACGGTCGAGACATATGCGGAGGTGCGAAGCAAGGTGGATGGTCTCACACCGCACAGTGGACCAAATGCCCAATCTAGCGCGCATGAGAGTTTAACTCGACTTTGAAAGCACTTAGAAATCTGAAATTTGGAATTTGACTAGAAAAGATGTGAGCTGTGAAATGTGGTTGACATTTAAAGGGGCGTGGCACTAATTAAAATGAAATAGGGATAAAACAAACAATTTTGAACAAAAAATCGGGTTTTGATCATGAACCATTCATTCCGATATTGATGAAATTTTGTACACACATTCTTTGTATAAATACAAAATTTAAAGTTCCCAAAAATTTCCAAATTCATCACGGTTAAGATTTTATCGAGGTTCAAAGTTCATATTTTTTAACTTATTATTTTACCTCTTTGACAAAGTACATTTATTTAAATAAAAAAATTAACATTTCATTTAGTTTAAAAAAGGATTTATTTAGAAAAAATACATATAAAAACATAATAAAAATAAAATACTTTTCATTTCTTCGTCCAAAGAGTTAACTAAATCGAGCTGATGGGCTATACATATTTATTCACTGCTTTCATCACTTGAATAGTCTTCTCCAATATCGTTTCCGGTTTCTGCTATGATGGGTTCCGAAAGAAAAGATGCTACGTCAGCACAAATAGACTCCGATTTTCGATATATAAACTTTTTTTGATATTGATGATATAATGGGATCCGATGATACTATTAAAGATTGAAACAAATCTTGCATAGTTTTTTCCCGGGAAATCTTTCGGGTATGAAATTCGCCTTCATTTCTAATGTCTTTATTTCTGGACTCTATGGCCTCTTCTGATGTAGTACCAGGGATAAAGTCCTACATATATTTTGGCTGTTTCTGATAAGTATATTTATCGTATATCCACTGGATATTATACTTAAAACGATTCGCCGTCTCTTTATTAAAACTTCGCTTACTCCAGTTACACTTAACGCTAATGACGATTGACTAAAGAATCGTCTGGCCGTATTTCCGCCATTCGTTGATCCCATTCCAGGTTTTGGGGCATCGACCAATAAATGCATTTCAATCTTAATTTTTTCTTTTACAACCTTTTTTTGGGTTTCAACTATTTCCCTTTCTTCCGGTTTAGAAGGTCTCCACTTTTTAATTCCAATCTTGTATGAATTGTGTAAAATGCACTCCAAACTCCTTATCCAGGCATGCAAAATAGAAATTCCGAACTTATATAGATTTTCATTGCAGTTTACATATTTAGATTCGAATTTTTGCATAGTTCTATTCACACTTTTCCATTTCTCGGAAAGATCATGGCCAAATTTATATACAAGTTGCTTCGCCTTATCATAATCAACACTTTTGTGTTGCTTGCTTAACCCGATTTTTTCCATTACTTATTCAATAATGGTATCACATTTGTTTTTATTGTCATGATTGTTTACCCAAATATTAAATAATTCGCGTCTTAATATGGACATTTCGACTAATAACAAAGAAAGGGGCAAAAAGTGGCATCCAATTTTTCTATTATTTTAAAGCTGAGGATCTATTCTTTCTAATATATATAAAATATTGACAGAAGTAAGCGGGAGTAGTAATTAAAAACTTTAATAAAATTCAAAATTTTTTCAAAAATAACTTCAAAAGAGGCTTACGTTTGATCGCAATTTTCTGGCGAACCATGTCACAAACATACTATATATATACACCGTTATTTAAGCATACCTTAGAGTTGAAAAATAACAAATTTATTTATTAATTACCTTTTCACAATTATAAGAAAAAAGACTTGAAACTATCAACACATCTCGTCGGAATTTGGAGAAGTTTTTATTTCAAATTATTGCGTAGCGTACATAGCATACAGTGTTGTTAATTTGGTAGTAAACAAAAAATAAAAATTACCGTTAAGTTCACTGGGAACATGACAAGTGTAAAAGCGACAACAATTTTATTTTTAATACATAAAATTTCTCGACCAATTTCGCGCCAGATTGGGCATTTGGTCCACTGTGCACCGTCAAGGTCGATGGACGGGAGGATAGTGGACGAGTTTCCGGGGCTACAACTGGCAGACCCAACGGTTTTTATAGCAGCCCCAGTTGGAATTAAGTTGGGATGTGACGTGTACAGCAAAATCATTCGCAATGGTGTATTTGGTGGAACGATGGGCAAACCTTTGGCCCAGTTTTCTATTTTCGGCTACATAATTTCGGGATTGTGTTCCGTATAATACATAGGTATGCAACACATCGCTTTGAACCATGATACGTATTAAATATAATTTTCATTTATAGTTATAATTTCCTTTATTCCCCTTAATGCAGCTGACGGATACCCATTGAAGTCCGAATCGTGACCTGATGTAGTTTTAGTTCCATTTCTTTTGTTCATCGGAATTTGGAGAAATAAATTGATTACATTTGAATTAATATAATAGTTTTCTTTGTTCTTTTCGATTTCGTTTTAATATAGCATTCACTTTGGAGTCATTTTCTTGATTGCAGTACTACAAGTGCGGCGGAATGTTTATGTCCGGAGAACGAAAAATCCCTTCCCTGGCGATCAACCAGAAGAGACCTAACGTCCAATAGAGGGCGCCACAATAATTTAAGCTTTCTTGTATTTATTTTCTTTATACAACGTAATGTAATGTAATTAGAGCTTTTGGGACTTTCTAACATTTCATTGTAACAAACTCACTTAGGCCTTTGAGTTATAAAATCCTTTCTTAAAGAATCATTCGCATAAAACCCAGCATAGATTGATATGGTTAAAAACAAAGAGTTGTGTAAAAAGAAAATTGTGTCTTTTGACTTAAATATTGAACGAATTATAATAAATTATTTGATTTGAGAATTGAAAAAGTGAATTTTTACCTAAATATTGTAATTTAAAAAAAAAGAAATATAAAATTTGAAAGAAACAAAAAACAAAATACAATAATCAAATTTTCTGAAAAAAAAATAATACATAGAAAAGAAGTTGGTTTTTTTTTTGGTTCTTTATCGACAACCCCAGTGAGTGAAAGACAAAATATAAAAACGGATATTCTCGTAAAAGGAAAGTGCGATATTTTTTTCTTCTATATTAAGAAAGGATATTTTCTTATCATTCCAATTTTTATTGCCAGAAAGTTCAACATCAGTTTGGTCAACGGGAGTCGCCACAACCACCACAACAGCATCTTCGCCACCATCGACATACAGTCCACGATTTATCAATAGCTGTGGCACTATTAACATATTTTCATATAACAAAAACAGTGGGGTGGTAATCACTGGAATAATGGTTACGATGAAATAAATTTTCTTAGGTGAGAGTGTCAAAAAAACTGCCTTTTTCTAAGTGACATTGTAAATTAGGACATCAAAACAACCCATTTGGAGATGGAGAGAAATCTCAATAGTGATTTTCAGCATTCAACTCTACTGCTCTCTTATTGTCGAGTAAAATAAGATTGGATCACAAAAATTCGTAGAATACAAATCTATAATCTATTCTAATAATAATTTTTTCCTTTTTTATTAACGTTCTACATCCTTACTGACTAAATATATACAAATTAAAAACACCAAGTTTTATTTAAATACCGTGAAAGGAAAAGTTACTTCACAATTCAAATATGCAGATACTCTCAGACAAGTCTATTATTTGGTATAATTCATTAAAGGTTTTACTGGCACATCAAAAAGAGTCATTGTTAGCATAATCCGATTATAGTATTTTGATAATAAAAAATTGAAATTACGTGTTACGTGAACATTGAATTTCAATTGACTAAGCAGGAACTCTGAATCAACATCATTTAGTATTAAACCCAGAATAAATAATGTACTCAGCATAGATCAACGACTTTTAACAGTTGACAATTTAATCAAAGCAAGTCTATTATGATACGGCGGCAAGACCACAGAGACAGAAAATTAAAAACTGCTTTTACACCGATTCAATAATATTCATATGAATATAATAATAATGATCCCATATAATGAAACCATGCTCCAGTATAAGTCGAACAAGTGGTATAAATAATAATTTTGTTAAATATTGATCAAGAAATTCCTTAGGTAAGCGGCAAGTACGCCACAGGCATTATTTACCATCATTGAAATGTGATCGCAAAAATTGAGTCTGTGATCCAATAGTATGCCAAGGTCCAAAATTGCTTCAACTTTATCCAAAACAGCTTTGTCAACGCATAGAAAGTATCAATAGGAGTGCGTCTGAGAAATGTCGTATGTTTACACTTCTTAATATTCAGTTCCAATCTGAATTGAATCTGCACTATTCATAAAATCTAAAAAATTTAAAAATCCAGAAAAGATTATTTAGGTGCCCAGTTTGTGTAGAAATTTAATATTCTTTTGATATTTTAAAAGATTTTCAAAGTACATTCAATTTGTTCTTTAGTATGAATGCATGCATATTATCGCAATATTTTTTATTTATTTATTTATTCATTTATTTCATGCAATGGACAAATTCCTTACTGACTAATAACACAAATCGAATAAACTTAAATAGGATTACAATCAATTTCTTCAAAAATATAAGTAATAGTTACAATAAAAATATGAAAAGTTACGAATTGAGAAAAACAATAATGTTGCGTTTTATAACGCAAAAATTTAAAGAAAAATCAACAAACAAAATTCTAGTTAACGGACCAGCAACAGCATAATTAGTTCTGCAGAATTGAATATAAATAAGATTATAACAGCGGAAGTTACGACGAGGAACATTGAATTTAACAGATCTTAACAGAAATTCACAGCAAATATTATGATCAGGCTAACCATGAAGGATATATTTAACATTGTTCGACGACTCTTAAGGGTAGGCAGTTTTATTAAGACCAGTCTGCTAGTATATGAAGGCATATCCAAGTAATTCCATCCAAGGCCACGCTTTCGATGTGTTCGCTGTAAACATTATAGTGAGGATCCCATACGATGGATCCATACTCCAAAATTGGTCTGACAAGCGAGACGTATAACTGTTTAGTAATAAATGGATCAGTAAATTCCTTTGCCCAACGTTTTATGAAGCCAAGAGTGCTTCTTGCCTTATTTACAGTCAAAGTGATATGATCATTAAAGTTTAATTTTGTGTCTAATAGGATCCAAAGATCAATAAAAGAGTCCACTATTTCCAGTTGATGACCTCCAATCAACTAATTAACCGCAATTAAAATTATTTTTTGAGAACCGCATACATTTGCATTTTTTAATATTCAGCTCCATCATGTTGTACTCGCACCATAAAAAGAAATTATTGAGATCACTTTGAAGATAAATATGCTCGATGAAATTGTTAAAGGAGAGAAAAACTTTTACATCGTCCGCATACATCAAGATATTGGCAAAATTAATCATGTTGGGTAGATCGTGTATAAACAGCGAAAAGAGAAGTGGACCAAGATGGCTGCCCTGAGGAACACCAGATAGCACATAAATATACTTGGATTGTTCACACATACAGTCTGCTTTCTACCAGTCAAATACGACTCTAGCCATCTTAAACTCCTATGATTTACACCCATTAAATCCAATTTAGTTAACAGCAGTTTGTGATTCACCTTATCGAACGCCTTAGTAAAATCCGTAATATTACATCAGTTTGCTTCCGTTGAGAAAAGGCCGCATTTATCATGGATGTTAACTGAAGCACGTTAGTTGTTGTTGAACAGCCCTTTCGGAAACCATAAGGTGATAATAACGATGAAGTATGATGAACCAAAAAATCGGCAATCCGTTTCTCGATCATTTTTGGAATAGCACTCAGTTTTGCAATGCCCCTATAATTTGTAATATCAGATTTATTACCAGATTTAAAAAGTGGTATAATATACGAGTTCTTCCAAAACACAGGAAAATATCCATAATTAATCGAGGTATTAAACAATATGACTAATGGTGTGATGAATGACTCTGCACATCGATTTAAAATACAACTTGGAACCCCATCGGGACCAGGACGAAAAGACATCTTTAAACTTTTCAGATTCATCAAAATATCACAGTCACTAAATTTTGGAATAGATATTACTTGAGCTGATGTCAGCGAGTAAGGGTACATATTTGTACCATTATAAGCAGCATTAGAATAAGTACCGGCGAAGTAATCTGCAAACATATCACATATGACATCAACACTACATGATTCTTTATCACAAAATTTCATAAAAGATGGAAAACCAGTAGATTTTCTCTTCGAATTTACAAACGTATAGAAAGATCTAGGATTCTTAATAAAATTATTTTTCATTTCATCCATATAAGTTTTATATAATAAGTGATTTAGAATATTATATTCAGACCGGCTAATAGAATATATTCCATAATCAATAATGGAGCCAGAACTTTGGTATTCCTTGTAATACTTGTTCTTTCGATTTTTCAGTCGCGACAGTTGTTTAGAATTACATGGTGGACCAACCAGAGTATACGCAGGTTTTAAGGGAACACAAATTTATATTATTGAATGCACTTTCTTATAAAAATTAGAAATCATCAAGTCAATATCAGAATCATTGTTAACAGGAATATATAAGATTTCATTCCAACAAGCATTTCTCATCATGTCATTAAATAAATTGTAATTGGTCTGATTAAAACAGTAGACTTTATTAACTTTAGAAGGCTTAGCTTTGAAATTAGTTGGAAAGAAAAATTTAGTTTTTAAAGTCGGATGATATCGATCCTCAGGCAAAGTTACAGGTTCAGAACGTAAAATACTACAGTGGTTAACATCGTTCACAAATACAAGATTCAGTATTTTTCCAGTCATTACAAAGTGAGTTTATTTGATACAGTGATAGTCCAAAAATATTATTTAGGAATTCGTCATGACAAGTTTTATTTTTAATCGGAATTAAATAAGGCATATCAGGTACATGTTTCCAAGCAATCGAGGGTAGATTAAAATCACCCATAACAAAAACAGAATCACCTTTTTTAGCACATTGGACAACAGATGTTATTGCGTCAGTATGATCAGAGTAAAGAGCAGAGTCAGAATCTGGAGGAACATATGAACAAGTAAAGTAGACCTTAGACGTTTTTAATTTTACAACAACAGCAACAAATTCAATATTAGACGTATGGGTTACAAACTGTTCAGATGGATGTGATGAAGAGACTGCAATTAGAACACCACCTCCTCTACGCGACTTGCGGTTGAATCGATATATCTGATAATTGTCACAAAGAATTTCAGCATTAAAAATATCGTCAATAAGCCAGGTTAATATAATAACATCTTTACATGTCATGGCTATTAATTAAAAGGTCCGTTAATTTAGTATTTAAGCCATGTACATTTTGGTATATAATATTCAGAAAATTATTGGAGGTTATTAGTTTTTTGACGTAGGTACATTACTTGATGGTAAACGGGCAATATTCGATTCATAGTTGTTTCTGGTTTTTTGTCTAAAGGTATATTCACGAACATAAGTATTTACAGGCCAGAAGTTCGGGTTAACAATAAGGTCGTAGTTATCGTCAGCGATCGAGATTTTAAATGAAGAAATTGACCTTGGTGCAGAAAATTTGAATTTTTGTATCCAAATGTCCGTTTTAGCTCCCAATTTCGATTTAATGTAATGATCAATATCATCCGGTGTAGTGTCACTAGCTAATCGCGAAACAAACACAGTTTTTTTTAGGTGAAACAGCTTGAAGTGGTTTTGGAACTAATTGGGCATCTATTGTTCCTGTATGGGTTAATAATGGTGAATTCTGTGAATTATTATTCGATCCACTGCCAATATCAATTGATGGAATGCTCAGAGTCCGAGAACATGCTGAAGACGTAGATGGAGCCGAATTATGATCAATGAACTTTGCGGAATTAATTACAGTTGGAACAGATGAGTTGCTCAAGGATGAAATTTCCTGTATTTTGCTTGATTTTTCAGTCCTTTTAGGGGCATGCTTTTTTAAAGACAATATTTCCCGCATCAATTCCTCATTTTCGTTAGTGATGTCTATTATTTTATCCGACATTGTATTATTTACTTCTTTTACAGCTGATTCCATTGTCTGCACTCTTTCTGTTAAATTATCTATTTCACTCACTATCATGCTCAGTATCCTATTTATCTCACACAAGATATTATATATAAATATAGATATATATTTTAATCATATTTAATTTTATTAAAGATGTTTATAGAACAGTTAACGTGCTTAACTCACGTACAATTCGCCATACGTCAAACTTTGACTCTTCTAACTGAAAGCTGAGTCAAAATACATCTATTCTTACATGCTTCAATCTTCTCCACGGATCATTCATTTTATAGCTTGTTTTACAAGAGGTGACATGGAGCAGGCTACAGGATCGTAATATGGAAGTTCAGTTTATTCCACGGAAACACAGATAAGATTCATAAGAAATTTAACATTAAGCATGGTTCATTCATTCCAGCTAATCTTGTTGAGTAAAAGGTTACTCAAAATATAAAATAAGGAAAAATAAGGAACTGTTTTGTACGGATGCGATGTGATCAACGGTGAACAGTTCCTAAAATTAGTCGCACAAGCAATATATACAACGTTTTGGTATTAAGCGGATCTCTGAATTCTTTTGCCTAGCGTTTTATAAATGTTTAAACTCCAAAGGCTTTATTTAAGATAAGTGAAATATGCTGCGTAAAGCTTAGCTTTGAATCCAGTGAGATCCACAAGTCTGAAAATGCTTGGACGAGTCTCAGTTTACAGTATGAGTATTACCTCCTCCTTTTGAGAAGCACATAAGTAGTATGTTTATGTACCTTCTAGGTCACTTATTCCATACAAATTTTGGCTCATGCATATCTGTAAAAGAGTAAGAACATTACAGAATTGTGAAATGAATTGTGTGCAATCGGTCTTTAGGTTTGTAACATGTATTATGAAAAGGTATTGCTTTTTAATGTGTATGTGTGTGTGTGTGTGTGTTAAAATTTGGGAGAATGCATATCTGGAAAAGAATTAAATCATTTTAATTTTTAATTTTTCCCTACAAATTTGGGATCATACCTGCTTATTCTTGTTCATTTTATGTGTATTGCTTTTCAAACGAATGGTTGGACGGACAGAATGAGTGTGTGCACGTTTCCTCATCTACATCCCAGAGTATAAGTAGACTGTGAAAATGTATATACGTATGTATGAATGTTTGGACGGACAGAATGAGTGTGTGCGTAACATGTAATGTGTATGATCGTTTTTTTTTTTTTTTTTTTTTTTTTTTAATAGTAAATTCTTGGCACGTATTGCTCATGATCACAGGTAGAAGAAATAGAAATATAAACTATTAAGAAAGGGTAGGTTGGTTGTGCGGTTGTTTTTAATTTGATGAGAAAGAAATGTATAGTTGTGCCTGTGGGTTTTTTTTCACGTATAAGTATAAGTAATATCTGTTTTCACTAATTGAATTTACTGATTGATCTACAACACCCCAAAGTATAAATAGACTTGTTTTTAAGGATTTAGAATTTTTAGTTTTACTGTTTTAAATAAATGAAATTATAGAATAAATTGATTAATTAAAACAAATTAGTTTTTTATTTTTTGAAAATTTTATTACATATTTCTTTTTTTCAGATTTTTACAGATTCGAATTTAAAAATACGTTTATACAGATTAAATAACTTAAGTGTTAACAAATATTGTGTATAGAATGTTTGACATCGACAAATGTTGAAAGATTGTGAATAAGTATTTTCACAATAATACAAACGTATGACATATTAATACATACAAATGGATTACTTATTTTACTAATGTTACATATTCTTAGTTCATTTATAAGTTTCATAAATAAATCTATATGTCTTATTAATAGTTCTTCCAATACAGCTGATGTTACCATTTTTGTTCCCCTTCTTTAAAAATTTAATAGTAGGTTGTGTTAGTGCGGGACGATGTACTCTGAATTATTTCATTTTAATTTATATTTATTGAATAAAAATTTTAAACACAAGTGCCCACAATTAAATGTATTAAATTTTTGTTTTCGTTCATAATTATATTCAACAGGAAATTTTAAGTAGTTGATAATCTCAAGTGGTGGTTGTAAGTTTCCGAAGCTATCAAAGTATTCTTTATAGTTGTGGTTTTTATAATATGCTACCCAATGTGTTCCCATACCATTTGAATCATCTAAATTAACAATGCCGCATTCTTGTTTGAATGGTTTTTCAGGTAAAGAATCACGCATGAAAACACCCCTAAAATGTTTGAGATGTCTTCCATATTTATTCAAATCCAAATCTGTTAATGGGCGATTGGGAAGGTTATCTAATAGTTTTTTGGAGCTGGACTATAGTAGAGACCATATCCAGTTTTATATGGTTTGAGGTACAACCCTTTACCCATTGCAATTGATTCCATATATCTATTATGACGGTTAGCTTCAGCCAATTGTTCTTTTCCATTTTTGATAGCATTTACTGCTTTGACAATAGCGGATCCTCCACTTGCCAAACCACCAAGCGCTGACAATGCTGTTAGTACGGGAATAAGTGGAAGAAATCCTCCAATTTTCGGTACAGGTATAACTCTCGGTATTATAATGTCTGCTCGCTTTTTCCCTTTAAAATTTGAATGAATAGCCTTTTGAGCTATTTTAACAGCATCATTTATATCAAGGGGTTTCTGTTCTTTCAATTGTTTTAAAGTTTTTCTCACAGTAGCTGTGAATAATTTCTTATTACACTTATTCATTTTTCCTTTTCTTTTCTTATGTCTCTGCTCCTTCAAACCTAATCCAAATTTCACTTTAGCTTTCATAGCGTTTGTCACAAACCACGCGTTAGCACGTTCTTTAATATCACTATCTTTAGATTTAACTCGTTGCCAGGCTTTTTCAGCTAATATTTGATCTGCTTGATGTCTTGTGTCTATATCTTTTGATTGTGAATATGCAATATCGTGCTCTCTACAAGCTGCGTCTAATAAATTTATACCCTTATCTCCTCTTGCTAAACGTTTTTCAAGTTTTGTACCAGGTCCACAAAACTGATAACCAGGTAGATGTAATTCAACAGGTACTTTATTTATTAAGTTGTTTACAAATCCTCTTCTCATCTTACACTGGCTGAGGTTTTGTTTTGACTGTAGATTATAACAAATTTTTTTTCGTTACTTTTATACCTCTTCGCAAAAATAACTGAAATCAAGACGATCTCCTATATATACAGCAATTTATATGATTTCAGTATGTTAATTTTTTGATATTGATTTTGATCTGCTTTGTATCTGATCACGATCTACTTTACATCTGATCACGATCTGCTTTGTATCTGCTCACGATCTATTTTATATCTGATAACGATCTACTTTTTTGGTTTTGTCTATTTTATTTTAATTTTTTTTATTTTTTTTTTTTGACATTACCATGTTTTAGGTATACATGTTCTACCTCAATGTTTAAATTGTTTATTTGATCAGCTAGATCATCATGTATTTGTGTTATATGTTTTTCGATTACGATATTTTTGTTTTTATGGTTATATTTATTAAAACCTTCTCCAAATTTATTAATATAAGACATTTCTTTTACTCTTCTAATAAATTATGTTAGCTTCTTTAAGTTCTTCGATAATAGAGATTATTTCGTTTTGATGATTGTTGTGACCAGAACCTTCCGATGAAAGAAGTAAACGTAGTCTGTCAACTAGTTCATTAGGATCATCCCAATGTATGTAATTTGATCTCAGATTATTTTGTAATTTTAGCATTAAACCACTGCCTTTTGTTAAAATGTTTGTTGTTGTTTCGAATAAACGTTTAATTATTCGTATATATTTGAAGGCTCGTGTTCCTTTCACTTGTTCATTAGGTTCATAGCGACGTTTATGTGCATTGGTATTAATTAAAATCTCTTTATATTTTTTCAAATCATTTTTAGAATAATGGAGAGGTTTTTTATGAAATACTAGTTCAAATAATCCAGGCGTCATTTTCAATTTCATATTCCCTATCTGCATAGTATTATCTCTATTAAATATTAATTTTTCCTTGCCATATCTCCAACTACCGTCTACATCTTGATTAAAACCATAAATTTTATCCAATTGCTTATTATTAATAAGTGTTTGTATATTTTCAAATAATGGAGAGCTTTTCGTCAGCTTTAAACATTGTTTTCTTTCCAAGTTCTTGTTACATGTACTTGATACAGGTCTATTATGGTCATAGTTTTTTTCACCATCATTATCATCAGTTGAAATATTTTCATACTGAAAATCGTTATTATCACCCTTTACATCATCATAATCATCGTCATCATCAATAGTGTTGTCTATATCTTTATGCTTATCTTCAAGTTTTCCGATGATTTCATTATCACCATTTACGTCATAATAATAATCATCATCATCAATAGTGTTGTCTGTATCCGTATGCTTATCTTCGAGTTTTCCAATGATTTCATTATCACCATTTACGTCATAATAATCTTCGTCATCATCTATAGTGTTGTCTGTATCCTTATGCTTATCTTCAAGTTTTCCGATGATTTTTTTAAGTGGTTTTGTAATTGGTTGAAAGGTATCTTCTAATAAATTAACTCTATCTATTTGATTCAGTTTAATATTTTTTAACTTTTTCTTTAGAACAGCCCTTGTCTTTACAAGATCTTCCAACACTTTATTATGGTAATTTTTAGACATTATAATAATTTTTTTTATTGAATTTGATCTGGTTATGATCTGCTCGCTATCTGATTATGATCTGCTTTGTATCTGATTACGATCTGCTTTATATCTGATCACGAACTGCTTGCTATCTGGTCACGATCTGGTTTATACCTGATCACGATCTGCTTGATGGCTTGTGTCTATATCCATTGATTTTGAGTACGCTATATCGTGCTTTCTACAATCTACATCCATTAAATTATTCCTTTATTTCCTTTATTCTTGCTATTCGTTTTGAAGTTTTGTATCAGGTCCACAAAACTGATAAACAGGTGGATGTAATTCAACATATAATTTGTTTATTAAGTTGTCTACAAATCTTCTTCCAATCTTACACTGATTAGGTGTTTTTCTTTTGACTGTAGTTTATAACCATTTTTTTTTTCATTACTTTCATACCTCTTCGCATGAAACACTACACCAGCTATACCAGCTATGCCAGCTATATC